>OU342743.1:528019723-528593140 GCA_910589775.1 Avena eriantha
TCTCGTTGGATGTATGTCCACCCGTTGCTTTGTACCTAGTAGATAGATCTTGGCGTGTAGTTCTCATCGTAGGAAACTTTTGTTTTCTAGGCTGCGGACCCAACAAAAAGAATAGACATGCAATGACTCTAGCTGTGGTTAATGAGAAGAGTAGACATGCAATGACATTGGTGGATCCATGTGTGGTTAATGAGAAGAACACACATGCAATGACACTGGGTGTGGTTCATGATATGGTTTGTGAGAAGAACACACATGCAATGACTCTAGCTGTGGTTCATGAAAAGAGCAGACATGCGATGACTCTAACTGTGGTTCATGAAAAGAGCAGACATGCGATGACACCGGTGGATCTATGTGCCGTCTATGAGAGGAACACACATGCAATGACACCGCTGGATCCTTACGTGGTTTGTGAGAATAACACACATGCAATGACACTGGTGGATCCATATGTTGTCTATGAAAAGAACACACATGCAATGACACTGGTGGATCCATGTGTGGTTCATGGGAAGAACACACATGCAATGACACTGGTGGATCCATGTGTGGTCTGTGCGAAAAACAGACATGCAATGACACTGGTGATATGTGGTTTGTGAGAAGAACACACGTGTAATGACTCTAGCTATGGTTCATGAAAAGAGCAGACATGCAATGACACTGGTGGATCCATGTGTGGTTCATGGGAAGAACACACATGCAATGACACTGGTGGATCCATGTGTGGTATGTGGGAAGAACACACATACAATGACACTGGTGATATGTGGTTTGTGAGAAGGACAGACGTGAAATGATTCTAGCTGTGGTTAATGAGAAGAGCAGACATGCAACGAAACTGGTGGATCCATGTGTGGTTCATGGGAAGAACACGCATGCAATGACACTGTGTGTGGTTCATGATATGGTTTGTGAGAAGAACACACATGCAATGACTCTAGCTGTGGTTGATGAAAAGAGCAGACATGCGATGACTCTAACTGTGGTTCATGAAAAGAGCAGACATGCGATGACACCGGTGGAGCCATGTGTGGTCTATGAGAGGAACACGCACGCAATGACACCGGTGGATCCTTAAGTGGTTTGTGAGAATAACACACATGCAATGGCACTGGTGGATCCATATGTGGTCTGTGAAAATAACACACATGCAATGACACTGGTGGATCCATGTGTGGTTCATGGCAAGAACAAACATGCAATGACACCGGTGGATCCATGTGTCGTATGTGGGAAGAACACACATGCAATGACACTTGTGATATGTGGTTTGTGAAAAGAACAGACATGCAATGACTCTAACTGTGGTTAATGAGAAGAGTAGACATGCAATGAAACTAGTGGATCCATGTGTGGTTAATGAGAATAACACACATGCAATGACACTGGGTGTGGTTCATGATATGGTTTGTGAGAAGAACACACATGCAATGACTCTAGCTGTGGTTCATGAAAAGAGCAGACATGCGATGACTCTAACTATGGTTCATGAAAAGAGCAGACATGTTATGCCACCGGCGGATCCATGTGCGGTCTATGAGAGGAACACACATGCAATGGCAATGGTGGATCCTTAAGTGGTTTGTGAGAATAACACACATGCAATGACACTGGTGGATCCATATGTGGTCTGTGAAAAGAACACACATGCAATGACACTGGTGGATCCATGTGTGGTTCATGGGAAGAACACACATGCAATGACACTGGTGGATCCATGTGTGGTCTGTGGGAAGAACACACATGCAATGACAGTGATGATATGTGGTTTGTGAAAAGAACAGACATGCAATGACTCTAACTGTCATTCATGAAAAGTGCAGACATGCGATGACTCTAAATGTGGTTAATGAAAAGAGCAGACATGTAACGACACTGGTGGATCCATGTGTGGTTAATGAGAAGAACATACATGCAATGAACTCTAGTGGGTCCATGTGGTTTATGAGAAAAACACACATCCAATGAACTCTAGTGGATCCATATGTGATTTGTGAGAAGGACACACACGGAATGACACTGGTGGATCCGTGTGTGGTTCATGGGAAGAACACACATGCAATGACACTAGTGGATCCATGTGTGGTCTGTGGGAAGAACATACATGCAATGACACTGGTGATATGTGGTTTATGAAAAGAACAGACATGTAATGACTCTCGCTGTGGTTAATGAGAAGAGCAGACATGCAATGACACTTGTGGATCCATGTGTGGTTAATGAGAAGAACACACATGCAATGACACTAGGTGTGGTTCATGATATGGTTTGTGATAAGAACACACATGCAATGACACTAGCTATGGTTCATGAAAAGAGCAGACATGCGATGACTCTAACTGTGGTTCATGAAACGAGCAGACATGCGATGACACCGGTGGATCCATGTGCGGGCTATGAGAGGAACACACATGCAATGACACCGGTGGATCCTTACGTGGTTTGTGAGAATAACGCACATGCAATGACACTGGTGGATCCATATGTGGTCTGTGAAAAGAACACCCATGCAATGACACTGGTTGTGGTTCATGATATGGTTTGTGAGAAGAACACACATGCAATGACTCTAGCTGTGGTTCATGAAAAGAGCAGACATGCGATGACTCTAACTGTGGTTCATGAAAAGAGCAGACATGCGATGACACCGGTGGATCCATGTGTGGTCTATGAGGGGAACACACATGCAATGACACCGGTGGATCCTTACGTGGTTTGTGAGAATAACACACATGCAATGACACAGGTGCATCCATATGTGGTCTATGAAAAGAACACACATGCAATGACACTGGTGGATCCATGTGTGGTTCATGGGAAGAACACACATGCAATGACACTGGTCGATCCATGTGTGGTCTGTGGGAAGAACAGACATGCAATGACACTGGTGATATGTGGTTTGTGAGAAGAACAAACATGCGATGACTCTAGCTATGGTTCATGAAAAGAGCAGACATGCAATGACACTGGTGGATCCATGTGTGGTTCATGGGAAGAACACACATGCAATGACACTGGTGGATCCATGTGTGGTATGTGGGAAGAACACACATACAATGACACTGGTGATATGTGGTTTGTGAGAAGAACATACGTGCAATGATTCTAGCTGTGGTTAATGAGAAGAGCAGACATGCAATGACACTGGTGGATCCATGTCTGGTTCATGGGAAGAACACGCATGCAATGACACTGGGTGTGGTTCATGATATGGTTTGTGAGAAGAACACACATGTGAGTTGCGGCGCTCGGACTTCCACTCGATCTTGAGATCGGCAAGTGTACGACTACATCAACCACGAGTTCCTACTCGTTAACAAAACTCGTTGTCTTCGAGGGTAAGTTCTCGTTGGATGTATGTCCACCCGTTGCTTTGTACCTAGTAGATAGATCTTGGCGTGTAGTTCTCATCGTAGGAAACTTTTTGTTTTCTAGGCTGCGGACCCAACAAAAAGAATAGACATGCAATGACTCTAGCTGTGGTTAATGAGAAGAGTAGACATGCAATGACATTGGTGGATCCATGTGTGGTTAATGAGAAGAACACACATGCAATGACACTGGGTGTGGTTCATGATATGGTTTGTGAGAAGAACACACATGCAATGACTCTAGCTGTGGTTCATGAAAAGAGCAGACATGCGATGACTCTAACTGTGGTTCATGAAAAGAGCAGACATGCGATGACACCGGTGGATCTATGTGCCGTCTATGAGAGGAACACACATGCAATGACACCGCTGGATCCTTACGTGGTTTGTGAGAATAACACACATGCAATGACACTGGTGGATCCATATGTTGTCTATGAAAAGAACACACATGCAATGACACTGGTGGATCCATGTGTGGTTCATGGGAAGAACACACATGCAATGACACTGGTGGATCCATGTGTGGTCTGTGCGAAAAACAGACATGCAATGACACTGGTGATATGTGGTTTGTGAGAAGAACACACGTGTAATGACTCTAGCTATGGTTCATGAAAAGAGCAGACATGCAATGACACTGGTGGATCCATGTGTGGTTCATGGGAAGAACACACATGCAATGACACTGGTGGATCCATGTGTGGTATGTGGGAAGAACACACATACAATGACACTGGTGATATGTGGTTTGTGAGAAGGACAGACGTGAAATGATTCTAGCTGTGGTTAATGAGAAGAGCAGACATGCAACGAAACTGGTGGATCCATGTGTGGTTCATGGGAAGAACACGCATGCAATGACACTGTGTGTGGTTCATGATATGGTTTGTGAGAAGAACACACATGCAATGACTCTAGCTGTGGTTGATGAAAAGAGCAGACATGCGATGACTCTAACTGTGGTTCATGAAAAGAGCAGACATGCGATGACACCGGTGGAGCCATGTGTGGTCTATGAGAGGAACACGCACGCAATGACACCGGTGGATCCTTAAGTGGTTTGTGAGAATAACACACATGCAATGGCACTGGTGGATCCATATGTGGTCTGTGAAAAGAACACACATGCAATGACACTGGTGGATCCATGTGTGGTTCATGGCAAGAACAAACATGCAATGACACCGGTGGATCCATGTGTCGTATGTGGGAAGAACACACATGCAATGACACTTGTGATATGTGGTTTGTGAAAAGAACAGACATGCAATGACTCTAACTGTGGTTAATGAGAAGAGTAGACATGCAATGAAACTAGTGGATCCATGTGTGGTTAATGAGAATAACACACATGCAATGACACTGGGTGTGGTTCATGATATGGTTTGTGAGAAGAACACACATGTAATGACTCTAGCTGTGGTTCATGAAAAGAGCAGACATGCGATGACTCTAACTATGGTTCATGAAAAGAGCAGACATGTTATGCCACCGGCGGATCCATGTGCGGTCTATGAGAGGAACACACATGCAATGGCAATGGTGGATCCTTAAGTGGTTTGTGAGAATAACACACATGCAATGACACTGGTGGATCCATATGTGGTCTGTGAAAAGAACACACATGCAATGACACTGGTGGATCCATGTGTGGTTCATGGGAAGAACACACATGCAATGACACTGGTGGATCCATGTGTGGTCTGTGGGAAGAACACACATGCAATGACAGTGATGATATGTGGTTTGTGAAAAGAACAGACATGCAATGACTCTAACTGTCATTCATGAAAAGTGCAGACATGCGATGACTCTAAATGTGGTTAATGAAAAGAGCAGACATGTAACGACACTGGTGGATCCATGTGTGGTTAATGAGAAGAACATACATGCAATGAACTCTAGTGGGTCCATGTGGTTTATGAGAAAAACACACATCCAATGAACTCTAGTGGATCCATATGTGATTTGTGAGAAGGACACACACGGAATGACACTGGTGGATCCGTGTGTGGTTCATGGGAAGAACACACATGCAATGACACTAGTGGATCCATGTGTGGTCTGTGGGAAGAACATACATGCAATGACACTGGTGATATGTGGTTTATGAAAAGAACAGACATGTAATGACTCTAGCTGTGGTTAATGAGAAGAGCAGACATGCAATGACACTTGTGGATCCATGTGTGGTTAATGAGAAGAACACACATGCAATGACACTAGGTGTGGTTCATGATATGGTTTGTGATAAGAACACACATGCAATGACACTAGCTATGGTTCATGAAAAGAGCAGACATGCGATGACTCTAACTGTGGTTCATGAAACGAGCAGACATGCGATGACACCGGTGGATCCATGTGCGGGCTATGAGAGGAACACACATGCAATGACACCGGTGGATCCTTACGTGGTTTGTGAGAATAACGCACATGCAATGACACTGGTGGATCCATATGTGGTCTGTGAAAAGAACACCCATGCAATGACACTGGTTGTGGTTCATGATATGGTTTGTGAGAAGAACACACATGCAATGACTCTAGCTGTGGTTCATGAAAAGAGCAGACATGCGATGACTCTAACTGTGGTTCATGAAAAGAGCAGACATGCGATGACACCGGTGGATCCATGTGTGGTCTATGAGGGGAACACACATGCAATGACACCGGTGGATCCTTACGTGGTTTGTGAGAATAACACACATGCAATGACACAGGTGCATCCATATGTGGTCTATGAAAAGAACACACATGCAATGACACTGGTGGATCCATGTGTGGTTCATGGGAAGAACACACATGCAATGACACTGGTCGATCCATGTGTGGTCTGTGGGAAGAACAGACATGCAATGACACTGGTGATATGTGGTTTGTGAGAAGAACAAACATGCGATGACTCTAGCTATGGTTCATGAAAAGAGCAGACATGCAATGACACTGGTGGATCCATGTGTGGTTCATGGGAAGAACACACATGCAATGACACTGGTGGATCCATGTGTGGTATGTGGGAAGAACACACATACAATGACACTGGTGATATGTGGTTTGTGAGAAGAACATACGTGCAATGATTCTAGCTGTGGTTAATGAGAAGAGCAGACATGCAATGACACTGGTGGATCCATGTCTGGTTCATGGGAAGAACACGCATGCAATGACACTGGGTGTGGTTCATGATATGGTTTGTGAGAAGAACACACATGCAATGACTCTAGATGAGGTTCATGAAAAGAGCAGACATGCGATGCCTCTAACTATGGGTCATGAAAAAGCAGACATGCGATGCCACCGGTGGATCCATGTGTGGTCTATGAGAGGAACACACATTGAATGACACCGGTGGATCCTTACGTGGTTTGTGAGAATAACACACAGGCAGTGACACTGGTGGATCCATATGTGGTTTGTGAAAAGAACACACATGCAATGACACTGGTGGATCCATGTGTGGTTCATGGGAAGAACACACATGGAATGACATTGGTGGATCCATGTGTGGTTGATGACCCACAAGTATAAGGGTTTATCGTAGTATTTTTGAGGGAAGTGAAACCCAATTTATTGATTCGACACAAGGGGCGCCAGAGAATATAAGCCTTAACAACTGAGTTGTCAATTCAGCTGCACCTGGAAACAATTTTGCTCACAGCAGTTTATCAGTAGCAACAGTTTTTTAGTAGGAATAGCAAAGTAGCAACAGTAGTAAAGTAAAGACAACAGTGACAATAGCAGTAAATATAGGGATTCGAGTGCGGTAGGCATAGGGATGGATGGACGGGCGTTGCATGGACAAGCTAATTCACATAGCAATTAGAACATAGGGCAATTGTAGATAAATAAGATAAAGCATCCAAGTACTAAATAATCCTAGGCATGTGTTCCGTATATAGTCATACGTGCTCGCAATGAGAACTTGCACAACATCTTTTGTCCTGCCAGCCCGTTTGCAGCAGGGCCTCAAGGGAACTACTGGCAATTAAGGTGCTCCTTTTAATAGAGCACCGGAGCAAAGCATTAACACTCCGTGAACACACGTGATCCTCACATCAAAGCCATTCCCTCCGGTTATCCTGATTTCTGTCACTTCGAGGCTATTGGTTCCGGACAACAACGTGTGTATACAACTTGCAGATAAGACCATAAACAATACTATCATAATGAATCAATAACATGTTCAGATCTGAAATCATGGCACTCGGGCCCTAGTGACAAGCATTAAGCACAACAAGTCGCAACGAAGTCATAAAGCACTAATAAAAGATACTAGGCACCATGCCCTAACAATCTGATGCCATTACATGAACGATCTCATCCAATCCCTACCATCCCCATATCCTACAACGGGGGATTACTCACTCATTGATGGGGGAAACATGGATGGTCGATGGAGAAGCGATGCTGATGATGATGGCGATGATCTCCTCCAATTCCCTGTCCCGGCAGGGTGCCAGAACGGAGTTTCTGGTGCTGTTTCATGGAATCTGGTGGTGGCGGCGGAGCGGAACTCCTTCTGGAAAAACGTCGAACCCCCTGGAGTTTTTAGGTCAGAAGGCTTCTTATAGGCGAAGAGGGATACGGAGGGGGTGCCTAGGGGTCCCACACCACCCCTTGGCGCGGCCTGGCCTGGCCCGCGCCACCAGGTGGTGTGGCCACCCCTGGCTCTTCTCCGTCTCGTATTCTAGCTCCTGGAGTCTTCGGGTGAAATAGGATTTTTGGCATATTTTCCCGGATTTTCCCTGATAGTTGATTTTCTGCACAAAAAGTAGACACCAAGGAAATTCTGCTGAAAACAGCGTCAGTCCGTGTTAGTTCCATCCAAATCACACAAGTTTAGAGGAGAAACAATAGCAAAAGTGTTTGGGAAAGTAGATACGTTTTGGACGTATCAACTCCCCCCAAGCTTAGCTTATTGCTTGTCCTCAAGCAATTCAGTTGAAAACTGAGTGCGATAAAAGAACTTTCATGAGCACATTTGCTTCATATGATGTAAATATTCTCAGCATGTGATCAACTACTTAGGCAATTCATAATAAAGAGTATTCTACTGAGTCTACTTAATAGTCATTGCAAGCTATGAAGAGATCCCAACTCAAAAAAAATAAGTAGCACGAAGCATAAACATAAGCAACATTATAATGCTCATAAAAAGGTATGATAGAGTGGTATCTCGCTTGCCTTTGATTATGAATATCAAGGCACCTTTGAAGTTCAAGTGATGACTAGAAGTAAAGATATCAAAGATACGAGCATCAAAATCATAACACAAATAATCAAGTAATGAGACAAGCACAAAGAATGACAACTATGTTCTCAAGAAGGTGCTCGGAGAATGTGTGGAGACTCAACAAGTAAAGGAAAAGGTTTTGAATAATTTGAAAGGCTTCCAAATGCTGAAAGTATGGTACTCATTAGCTTTGAGATCTCATTGCCCCTATCATAAGCATCTTTAATGTGGTTAAGGTGAAAGTGAGGTCCAATCTGAGTAATATGCTTAACAGACTATAAACTGGAAATCCCATGTCCCTTAAGTACGAGGGCCGCTCCTCATGCTACTCAACTTTAGTTATCGGTAAGTTCTTGTCATCGTAAATATGTGCGTATCATATAGAACCACCAACAGGGTACCCCTTGCCCCATGACACGGAAGAATCCCCATATCAAAATGACAGCCAAGAATAGTCTATTATCTATTACAATCAATACATGGTTTGTTCGAAACAGCCAGATATTTTGACTGTTAGAATACAAGTAGCTCTAAAATTATAGGGTCTTCAAGATTTTCTCGACTTTCTTTGGCTGGAACTCCTGGAAAAGAGGAAAAACCAAGTTTAGAAAATAATTGGAAACTATTATGAAACAGTAGAATCATAAAATAGGCAACAACAGTAGAGTAACAAAGCAGCATGAGATTTGTTGATAAATTCTCCAACGAGTCTGAATATTGTCAGGTCATCTTACTAAGTAAATTATGGTACCAAAATGATTTCCTTAATGTAAATTTAACACACTATTTAATCTACTTCAGCAATTAATGCTGGCAAGAACAATCAGCAATTTTGAAAGTGGTACTAGTACAAAGTATTTGAAGAAAGTGGTGGCAGAAAGTATTTGCCAAAATAACCCTTGCAAGAGACAGAAATCTGCTTGCTCCTTCTGCTGCCACTAGCCCACGACTACAAGAAAGTGCCAATGAAGTTATCAGTCTTAACTCACAGGTGTCACACACAGTGAATTAGAGACCAGATTCTGTGTATTTTGGATACAATTGGGACAGATGAAACTATACTAGGACAAGTAGAACAAGAAGATAGGAGGTTCTTAATCTTGAGCTCTCACCGATGCCAGTTGTGGAGCAGCAGAGGACACGCATAATGACATTATCGTAGAAGACCATAACATGTCGTTGACACTTTGTTGCAGCTACTCCATGTAAGTACTTGATTGTTGTGGCAATTGACAGCCCTCGGATGCAGGCATGCCTAGCAGCAGTCTCCAGGGGAGCAGCCATGGCTGGGCAGACATATCCTAAGGAGAATATGAAATGAAGCATCAACACACAAAAATCGACAAAAAATAAAGCTCACGGTATTCATATATCAACTACATGCTCACAGTAAATGTGTACAAGATGAAATAAAGCTCACAGTATTCATATATCAACTACATGCTCACAGTATTCATATATCAACTACATGCTCATAGTATTCATATATCAACTACATGCTCACGGTATTCATATATCAACTACTTTTATCACAACAACTAGATCAATCTTATATTAACCCTGCTTTCATTGATCAGAGAAATACCAAAAACAATGTGTACAAGATGAAAAAGAAAAAAAACTGAATAGGAATCTTCCAGCCAGATGATATAAGTACAGAACATTAATATACACACAAGAAGTCCTGGATCAAAAGGAAGCCTTTACATGTCCCATACCTATATTGCTATCTATACATAAACCAGTAGTAATACTGCTACTAGAGGAAAAGATGCTGCATAATAATCTCTTGCCTTCTATTAGAAAAAGAAGGGAATACTATATCAAACACACAAACGTGCATGGTCATGCTCCCATCCCAGATCAGATCATATCATATCGAAAACAGGAGCTACCAATGACCATCAAACTATAACTTCGAGCTAGCAACTCACTTAGGTGAATTAACAAGGACTATAAGGGAGTGGGAGAGACCGAATACTTATCTGAACCAAACCACGGTGATGGAGATGGTGAGGGTGGGGGATGCGACAGTAATGATAAAGGGTGGCTTCATAATCTTATGCTACAGACTTTTCCTAAGAAGCATGTCCTAATTTGAGGGTATGAAAACCGATATAATGTTATGCCAATATGGTTTCAACTCAAGGAAAATTAGTTTTAAATAGTTATGGGGACCCCGGTTCCACTTAATATTGCCTAATTGCATCGCACCTTTGCCATGTCATGCATCATAAAATGAACATGCCGAATCTTCTTCCATAGTTTTAAATAGTGCCTCCGGTGTGTATTTTAGTGATTTGCTTCTTCGCGGATTAGGCCGTTGAGTGGATGCGAGTATCGACAAGTTCTTCGGATAATGAACCTTCGGCTATGTTTTCCCAGGCGAGCATTCTTCCCCTTTCTACCTATTTTGTATTTATAGTCTTTATTTCCTCCTGTTGAACTATTGCTATCTGTGTCGCGATGCTTTAGTGTTCCGTACCAGATATATTCCGTGCAGCCTTTATATTGCCTTGGACACATCCTATTGCCTGTTGTTTGATAGATAGTCGGCCTTGCGAGTCGTAGTTGCTTGCTCAGGTGCTGCTTCACGTTGTTGTCGCTCCACCATTGTTGGAAGGTTGGCACATATTTAATGGTGGAGATGATCATGACTTTAAATACAACTTGATTAAAATGCTGGGAATAGTTATAACTAATGCAGAGGCATCGGTGGGCAATATATGTTATTTGGTTCTTCCATGCTCACTTGTGTCACGTAGGACCCCGAGTACTTTATACCTGTTCCTTGACTATCGCACTATCCGCATGTGGGACCATGAATCCCCTTAGCCAGAGCTTGATTCTTTTCTTATTTCTTGGGGCCACAAACTAGTTTGGGGATTTATTACTATCCTGTACCTATGCCATCCTTTACTGCTTTATTTATGATTGTGCGTGGGGCACCTATACTGTTTTGGATCATGACACGTTTTCGCTGTATCGACAAGCCTAGTCACACTTTTAGGTTCCCAGTCGTTTACCGCCATCTACACAAACCCTGGGTCCGTCTCGGAGCTGGCCAAATTCGTTGCGCGTATCTTAGTGGGGTGGCCCCCGGAAATATTTTATGAATCCTGTGATTGCTTTGTCGTGAAAGCCTCGTTGGGTTTTGATTTGGTTTTTCCAAGGTTGATCGTGTGTGTGTTGCTATTTGTGCACCCCTGCAGGGTAAATCTTTCTGAAAGCCGTGTCCGTGGTTATGGACGACTTGGAGCACAATATCTCGATCATAGACAAGCATAACTAAAGTAGTGCTATAAATTTGACTTAATATGTGACTAGTAATCAGCTTCACTACAATGGAATGGATAATAAAAGTGCCACAATATCTCGATCGTGTGTGTATCGTGTCATGTTATACGTGCCTAGTAAGTATCAAAACTCCAATGGAATGAAATAAAAGTGCCAACAACTGCTGGGTTTGGGATGTCACATGCTAATTGTATCTGACTAGTAAGTACTGCAACTACCACTGAATGGTTAACTAAAATTGCCCACCACTTATGTTATCATGATGACTCATGATATCTATATCTGACTAGTAAGTGCTGCAAGTATAATGAAATGAATAAAACTGCCAACTGTGTGAGTTCCTTGGTTTGACTTCCTCGTTTGGTCTCGAGGGGGAATACCAGGATGGGTATGATTGGTGTTAGTATTAGGTTGGATCTGAATAGGTATCTCTTATCCCTCTCTCATAGCCGATAGATGAATTGAGTCTCTATAGGTTGTTTAGTGCATGCTTCGCTGCCGCTTCAGTCCACCATACCTATGTAGGAAAGAGCCACCGAATTCGAGCCTCGCCGTGTACTGGCCTCAGTACTGACGCTCCCCTTTTTCCCTTCGCCCTTTGTTGGAACCCTTTTTGTTTAGAAGGTACGAGTTCGACGTCGTTAGCGGGGTTACCCTTCCGGCTTGGCCTGGGCAGGGTTATGGACGCCATTGGTTATTCTTCAGGGCTCTTAGCCCCATTTGCATCTTATCCGTACTCGGATGTTGTATCTTTTTCGAGGTGATTTGGATCTTTGTACTGTATATTTGTATCCTTGACTTGATGAGTCGTTGTTGTCTATATATGTTCGGTGGGTCTCATCGTGGACTATTGTGTAATGATATTACTTCGTTTTCCACCCACACGCAAGTGCTTGGTGGGCATCTTTGAATCGTTCCTATGCGGGTTTGGAGGGAATCGCTGAAACTTGCATAGGGCCGATTAGAGGGTGTTACAAAGTGGTATGAGAGCTCAGCAGTTACGATATCCCACTGGTCCAGCATGTAGGATAACCTAGCTAATGGCCGATGTAGAGTGTCAAAACTATTTTTGCAAAATCGGTTGGATAGATGTAATTAGCTCTGTTTTTACTCCTTGCCCCTATGCTATTCTCCTCTTACCTTTGCGGGTTTTGAATCTGTTCTCTTATCTTTTCCTCAAGTCCAGGAATTCACGTGGTTGGGTTTCCGTCGTACCTTCAGGGTTTCGCTTCCTCCTTTGGTAACGGTGCTTCTACATCTGGTCTTCATCCTATTTGAGGAATCCTTCATCTGTTGTACTTCTCTTTGTTCCTTCTTGTGCCTTCTGATGTTTTCCAACACGACGTCCTCACCTACGTCAGATCTAATGAAGAGCTTGCATCAATCCTTTGTTTTCGGACACCGCTTGTAAAGGTCTTCAGTCTGAATTCTGAGAGTTGGTTGCACGATTCTTTTATTCGTGTATAGAGTAATGCGTTGAGTGTGGGATGGAGTCGCGACCATACCACTACTCTTATCATTCACTTTTGTACATAGAATGGATGGATCAATGCAATCTTTACTCCTTCTATTGAAGTTAGGGGTGACCGTATCTTTTGATACCTCTATGTTCGTCTTTGTTTCTCCGGAGTGTTCTTGACGAGCATGGACAACGACCTCTTGTTGGTGGTGTCGTCGATTTCGACATGAAGAAAGAATACTTGTTAGTGGTGTCGCGAAGATCTACATTAAGCGAGAAGACTCAGATCGTCGGCCTTCTTCCCCGTACCATGAGGCGGATCTAGAGGGCGAGATCCATTGTTAGTGGTGTCGAATTGTAGCACCCCGGTAAAAACACTACTAGAAAATCGCTGTGTTTTTGTTTGGCGCATCATCATGACCGCATGCTCATGTTATCATGCGACATTGCATTTGAGCATTGTCATCTCTTCATGCATTTTTTTGCCTAAAACTAATTTCTATAAACCTATCTTTGTTTTCTAAATATCCCCCGCCTTTTTTTAAATCAAAAACCCCGGACGCTTCCGAATATTTTTGTTTGTCTAAAAACCTATTTATAAATGTTTTAAATAAATATCTTCTACCAGGGGAGGCAGCCCAGCCGTTTAGGCAAGGCCACCTACTACCCCGGCCCCAAACCAACCGGAACCACCCATCTATCCAAACCCTAGCGACCCTAACCCGCTAACACCCCCTAAACCCACCTATCGCCGCACCACACCCCGCCTCCAGCCTCACCTATCCCTGCCGTATGCCACCCGCCTCTCGTGTTGCATGCCACCTCGAGGTGCACCGCTCGCGCGCCCAGACCCGACCCCAGCCTCATGCACCTGCAGCACACAACGCTCCAGCGCCGCACACCGACACGCTCGCAGCGCAGCGATGCAAATCGCCACACCCCCATCCCTGCTGACCATGTCCCTCTCCCGTCCCACTCCCACCTCATGCCCGACCCCACCCAGCGGACCCCACCACCACCCCACGTCGCGTCCCCATCTCCCTCTCCCCGTGACTCTGTCTCCTCCCACAGAGAAGTAACAACAACCACCAGGGAGAGCCCCGCTCGATCCCCATGGTGCCACTGCCACCGCGTTCGCGGGCCGCTGACCCCGATGCTCCACGCCCCATCTGCGGACCTCGAGCACCGCCGACCTCCGTTTTTGCGTCGCCTCTGCTCCGAGAGCCACGCTGCCGGCTCCCTCTTTGTCGACTGAAGACCGTGCGTGGCGTCGGACGACCTCTCCATCTCCTCAAGCCCTCCGCTCGAGCCCGGCCGTCCCCGACCCTTGGTCCACATATCCGCCGCCAGGGTCACCTCGGACCCGACCCTCTGCAGAGTTCGATCCACCGCCCCGCCCCGTGCTCCTTCTCGCCTCTATCTGCGAGTCCCCAACGCCTCCCGTCTACCCCGGCCGCACCCCTGCGAGCCTTTGGCGCGCTGCCTCTCCTCTCCGGCAAGCACGTCGTTCGTGCGCCGCCGCTGCGTGCCCTCGTCATCCTCGCCTTCACCGCGTCCCGAGCCTCCCTGGGCACCGCCGCTCGCCATGATCGCCATCTCGGCCAAGTTCCATGGCGCTCTGGTCCGACCTCATCTCTCCAGCAAGGACTAGTACAACCATCTCCCGTCCAAGCGTGCATACAGGTCGTCATCGACCTCTGCCTCATTACCCATCCGCCAGTGCTGCAAGACCGTGTGTCCCCTGCACAAGTCGACCCTGCCGCTCCTCTAACCTTTTCGGGGACATCCTCGTTGCCGCGTGGTCATCTCGTTCTGCTGGTCATTGTTGTGTAGAAGCCTCATGTTGATGCTCTCGTGCTGCCTGTGCCATGTACGTGTACCCAAGGTCGACAGAAATATGTCAAGTTCTTCGATTCCGACACATCGACAAGCTCTCCATCCTGGATTCAAGGCCGAATCCCGAAGACCATCTATACCAAAACAAGTATGCCACAATCATCCGAGGTGGATCCCCGAGCTCTCCTTCATGTAATCCGGAGAAACTCCAACACGGAACACCAAGATCTCCGGCCCGCGGACCCGCATACCGACCCCCTGTCGAACCCAAGACCATCGGTGCCGAATCCTAATGGGATCCCCTTGCCGAGAAACCTATTTTATAATTACCATCTATACATTGTTGCATATTAAATTGTTCATACTTGCATGCATATTGTGGGTGTTTGGTTCTATTTCGATGATTCACCTAAATTAAATATGGAGACTATATGCGGGCTTTTCTAGTCTTATATTGGCTCCATTTAATTTTGTGTAGCGAACCGATGTCATGTTTTGCCTTGTTAAGTCAACATTTAAATTGCGGGCTACCTAAATAACTTGAACCTTCTATTAATTATGGGGACCCCGGTTCCGCTTAATATTGCCTAATTGCATAGCACCTTTGCCATGTCATGCATCATATAATGAACATGCCGAATCTTCTTCCGTAGTATTAAATAGTGCTTCCGGTGTGTATTTTAGTGATTTGCTTCTTCACGGATTAGGCCGTTGAGTGGATGCGAGTATCGACAAGTTCTTCGGATAATGAACCTTCGGCCATGTTTTCCCAGGTGAGCATTCTTCCCCTTTCTACCTATTTTGTATTTATAGTCTTTATTTCCTCCTGTTGAACTATTGCTATCCGTGTCGCGATGCTTTAGTGTTCCGTTCCAGATATATTCCGTGCAGCCTTTATATTGCCTTGGACACATCCTATTGCCTGTTGTTTGATAGATAGTCAGCCTTGCGAGTCGTAGTTGCTTGCTCAGGTGCTGCTTCGCGTTGTTGTCGCTCCACCGTTGTTGGAAGGTTGGCACATGTTTAATGGTGGAGATGATCATGACTTTAAATACAACTTGATTAAAATGCGAGGAATAGTTATAACTAATGCAGAGGCATCAGTGGGCAATAGATGTTATTTGGTTCTTCCACGCTCACTTGTGTCCCGTAGGACCCCGAGTACTTGATACCTATTCCTTGACTATCACACTATCCGCATGTGGGACCATGAATCCCCTTAGCCAGAGCTTGATTCTTTTCTTATTGCTTGGGGCCACAAACTAGTTTGGGGATTTATTACTATCCTGTACCTATGCCATGCTTTACTGCTTTATTTACGATTGTGCGTGGAGCACCTGTACTGTTTTGGATCGTGACACATTTTCGCTGTATCAACAAGCCCAGTCACACTTTTGGGTTCCCAGTCGTTTACCGCCGTCTACACAAACCCTGGGTCCGTCTCGGAGCCGACCAACTTCGTCGCGGGTAGCTTAGTGGGGTGGCCCACGGAAATATTTTATGAATCCTGTGATTGCTTTGTCGTGAAAGCCTCGCTGTGTTTTGATTTTGTTTTTCTGAGGTTGATTGTGTGTGTGTTGCTATTTGTGCACCCCTGCAGGGTAAATCTTTTTGAAAGCCGTGTCCGCGTTTATGGACGACATGGAGCACAGTATCTCGATCATAGACAAGCATAACTAAAGTAGTGCTATAAATTTGACTTAATATGTGACTAGTAATCAGCTTCACTACAATGGAATGGATAATAAAAGTGCCAACAACTGGTGGAACTGGTGTGTATCGTGTCATGTTATACGTGCCTAGTAAGTATCGCAACTCCAATGGAATGAAATAAAAGTGCCAACAACTGCTGGGTTTGGGATGTCACATGCTAATTGTATCTGACTAGTAAGTACTGCAACTACCACTGAATGGTTAACTAAAACTTCCCACTACTTATGCTATCAGGATGACTCATGATATCTATATCTGACTAGTAAGTGCTGCAACTATAATGGAATGAATAAAACTGCCAACTGTGTGAGTTCCTTGGTTTGACTTCCTCGTTTGGTCTCGAGGGGGAATACTAGGATGGGTATGATTGGTGTTAGTATCAGGTTGGATCTAAATAGGTGTCTCTTATCCCTCTCTAATAGCCGACAGATGAATCGAGTCTCTATAGGTTATTTAGTGCATGCTTCGCTGCCGCTACAGTCCACCATACCTATGTAGACGAGAGCCGCCGAATTCTAGCCTCGCCGTGTACTAGCCTCAGTACTGACGCTCCCCTTTTTCCCTTCGCTCTTTCTCGGCACCCTTTTTATTTAGCAGGTACGAGTTCGACGTCGTTAGAAGGATTACCCTTCCGGCTTGGCCTGGGCAAGTTTATGGACGCCATTGGTTATTCTTCAGGGCTCTTAGCCCCATTTGCATCTTATCCGTACTCGGATGTTGTATCATTTTCGAGGTGATTTGGATCTTTGTACTGTATATTTGTATCCTTGACTCGATGAGTCGTTGTTGTATATATATGTTCTGTGGGTCCCATCGTGGACTATTGTGTAATGATATTACTTCGTTTTCCACCCGCACGCAAGTGCCTGGTGGGCATCTTTGAATCATTCCTATGCGAGTTTGGCGGGAATCACTGAAACTTGCATATGGCCGATTCAAGGGTGTTACAACATGTGTGTTTAATAAACAAAAAGAAAGTTCCTAGTTATGCCTCTCTAATAAACTAGCTCATTGATTAACAAGATGATCAAGGTTTCCTGATCATGGACATTGGATGTTGTTAATAACGAGGTCACAACATTAATGGAATGATGTGATAAACATTTATCCGGAGTATAGCATTACGATCAAAGTCATTGTGTTTATATTGCTATAACATCATACGAAGTAATCCTAGTCCTTATACGATGATATCATGTCAATCACTAACACTAGAAGAGTATCTTGATAACATCAAACGTCACACCGTGAAAGGGTGATTATAAAGGTGGGTTCAGTGCTACGAAAGTGTTATGTAGAGGCTCATGAATAAAGAGTGGGATTTGTCCATCCCGATCATGGATAGATATACTCTGGGCCCTCTCGATGATATCACATTTGTTAGGTTGCAAGCAAGTGATGAGATCACTAGAATGTTATATCACGGGAACGAGAAAAGAGTACATGTCGGTAACGAGATCAAACTAGGTATGGGGATACCGAAGATCGGATCTCGGACATGTAATATATCGTGAGACAAAGGGATTTAGTTACTAGCATTAAAGGTTCTCACGATAACAAATGTCATCGTTGAATGTGTAGGAGTCAGTATGGATCTCTAGGTCCCGCTTCCGATTATTGATCTGAGAGGGGTCTCGATCATGTCTGCATTATTCACGAACTATAGGGTGACACACTTAAGGGATACCGACACCATTTGGAGCAAATATGTTTCAGATAAAGATTTAAGAAAGCACTGGCATCATTTCGATGGAAGCCGGAATTGTTTCGGGTGAAATTGCAGAAATTGGTTATGCATGTGATATTGAAATATTACAGGGGGTTTTATGTGGATGTTTTTTAATTAAAGTAATTAACAAAATTCTGAATAAAACAAATAAAAGAGTTTTATGAAATGAGAGAGCATTAAATTTGGAGAAATTTAATGCATTTAAAGTGGAGACTTTAATGGAGAATGTGAAGAGGCAAATTTATGTGGAGGGGGTTACCAACAGATGAATGAGGGAGGTGAAGGGTCACCTCCATGGGGCGCCGGCCATGTGAGGGTACCCTCCCTCCTCCTATAAAAGGCCCCCCTCTCACACCTTCACACTCACACCTCCTCATGAAGGATCTCTCTCCCCCTCTAGTATTTTTCCCCATGGTCTCAGATTAGCGAGATACATGTTCCCGGTGGCTTTATCTGGAAAGGAGTTGCTGCTTTCGCTGCTTTGCTGGAGCGAGGGACGGAGGTTGTTGGGGTACCGGACGTGTGTGCGATCACGGATGCACCGCTACTTTGTGGTGCTTGACTTGGTGGTGCTGGACTTGTTGGAGCTGGATCTAATGGACGTGTTGGAGCTGGACCTGCTGGACCTGCTAGACTTCATCACGATCTTGAGATCGGCAAGTTTACGACTACATCATCAACGAGTTCCATCTCGTTAACGAAGCTTTGTTGTCTTCGAGGGTCAGTTCTCCGTGGATGTATATCCGCCTGTTCCTTGTATCTAGTAGATAGATCTTGGCATATAGTTCCCATCGTAGGAACTTTTTTGTTTTCTATGCTGCGAACCCTTCACCTTTCCTCTTATTGATGGATTCCTTGTAGTGTTGACATCACCACACCAAGAAAGGTGTGAGTGTGCTACTTGCTTGCCTGTTACTGGTTGTGGATGAAATCAAGTACAAAGATGATATTTCGTGGGTCTTTTTGACTTGTTTGCCTATTATTGGTCTATAGTGAAACTTTCCCCCAGCCCATGATGCATTAGTCTGAGGCAAAAAAAAACTGATGAGAACAGATACTGGAATGGCCCTTTAGTTACTACTCAATGATGAGTTTAGGCATAACAACACTATGCCCTAATCTGAGAGTAACATTAACCCCAATAACCCCTCTTTGTATTGTAGTTTGTTTTCTTGTGTGTTTTGTAGGAAAATAAGAATAAGAAGATCGAAGATAAAGAAGACTTTGAAATAATTAGTATTAGTTTAGTATTTTCCTTTTATCTTCTTGTTGTAAATTATTTTCTATTTGGACAATGCAAATACAATGTAATTTATATTAAAGTAATAAACATAACTTTTATTTGTGCCATTATCTTATAATTTATTTATTGTACTTTTCTATTACTTGCATATTATAAAAGCATTGTATTGTTATATCTTATGAAATAAAGCTACATTTTCTTTCTTTTATAATTTAAATTTTGTAAATATTATATCTTATAAATAAATGAGAGTTAAATTATTTAGTTATAATTTAAACTCATTTACTATTTACTATTAAATTTGTTTTTACTTTTATATTCAAATATATCATTTGAACATTTGAAATTTTAAGTGTTCCCCCTCAAATACAAAGATATAGTAGAGGTCATGTCGAAATCTGTCACACTTTCTCTAACATTTCTATCAAAACAAGAGATATCTCGATCCCTCCATCCTCTTTTTGTTACGCACGAAAATTCCCCAGATTTTTTGATTCATGAATGCAATGCACAAACATGTGTCCTCTCTATTTCTACCCTATAATCTCGGGATGTTACAAAAATCCATGATTGTCACCTAGAAAATAGAAAATAACTTCAATTCTGGAAGCTTCCTTTGTAAACAATGTTTGAAATGCTAACATGCACCAATCTACAAAATATGGACCAGTGATGACTGCAAGTGCACAGACCAATTGTAGCTAGTTTCAAAGTAAAGATATCAAACCCATAGAGAGCTATTAGTAAAGGTCTTTATGCCCCTTCTTACTATCTACCAAAGTATACTTATAAGTTGTCTTTGATCTCAAGTAAAGGGTGTTTGAAAGGTTTATGGTTGATTGCGGAAAACTAAATAAAACAAGTAAACCAAAATAAGTAACAAGTTTGTATGAAAGCATGGTTGAACTCAGTAGGGCTAAAATGTTGTTGGTGATGTAGGATACACCACTAGCATAGTATTATAGTTATATGTAATCAAGATAACATACTCCTTGTGTCATGATATGTGTGGAGAGATCCCCGTAATAAGATGGTCACTACAAGGCTCGTAGGAAGCCACTTTGTTGAGTCAAGAGTGAGGTCACCTCTAAATAACTACTATGATGTCTGAGAGCAGTCACCCATACAAACCACCGAATTAAGGGTTTCCCCGTGGATATCGTAATTAGCTTAGGGAGTCCCTCTTTAACCCTCCTTTGACTGTGCAGGTTACGAGGCGACGCTAATCTTTCACGGGGCATTCCGTGTACGCTTCCAAGACATGTCCAAAGGATTTATCCCTCCCTTTAGTCCCAAGGGCAAATCATATGTGGTCGACTTCACATATCATCTAAAGACAGAGGTCAGACACAAATCATAATTATATCATAGACAAGCAAGTAATACGGACATAAGAATAGATCATTTTTATTACATGTTCATAATGGTGCTAGGGTTTCTCCATCTCCCCAAGAACAAAGGAACTACTCGCTCATGTAAGCAATCAACAACATCATTATAATCAAATGAATGGATAAAAGTACGACGGTAGATCTAATGCAAATCACAATTGGATCTGGAATTACAAAGAGATCTAATAGATGAAACATGGGAGTAATGGTGGTAAAGGAGATGCAGCCGT
Source organism: Avena eriantha (assembly GCA_910589775.1). NCBI lineage: Eukaryota > Viridiplantae > Streptophyta > Magnoliopsida > Poales > Poaceae > Avena > Avena eriantha. The sequence goes on from OU342743.1 coordinate 528,041,241, forward strand.
TGATGATGAAGGAGATGATGCGTCGTCCTACAATGATCCGTGAAGTAGTCGGGATTTTTCCCTAGCCAAGTTCCTCCTTCAGATCCCTCTCAGATGTGGTTTTTCGTTGTTTCTGGTGGCTATGAAAGTCAAATCTCTCTATCATTTTTGCCAGGATAAAGTATTTGACGAGGCGGTCGCGATGGCGCCTGGTACGGGCGGAAGGTACGGGCGGGCTCCGCCCGTACCAGTGGTAGTTATCATACGAGTGCCTCCTCCTTGTTTGGTATTCTTCTAGGTGCTAAGTTAAATTCATAAAATGACTTTTATCACTTAGAAATATCATATAATTACACAATGACAGATCTAATTGATATGTTCATATATGACTCCACGATTTGAGATCCTGTTGAAACAAGAACAAAATAGCACGCGTAGACGCGGTGAGATACAAACATCCGTACTCTATTTATGCAAAAACAAAAGGTAAATATAATTTTGGACTCATAAACTCCCCCAAGCTAGGCTCTTGATCGTCCCCAAGAAAGATGGTGTCTTATGGACAAGTTCATCATGTTCATGAGACACGAGTCATTACAATAAATGAGGTAGAAATTGAAGAAGGAATAAAACATCGGATGCAGAGTTACGTCGGGGGGATTACCATACCCTTACACATTACATAACTTAGAGGCTTCCACACCTTTTTCAGTATTAATGAAATTATAAGAAGCTGCTAGTGATTCAACATATCATATAATCATAGAGTTTAAAGATATAGAGCACTAAGTTTAGTAATGAAGATTCATGATCATTTTCTTTCTCTTTTTTTCTATGTTTGATTCTTTTGATAGCTTCTTTGTTCTTTTCTCTTGATACTTGTATGTCAATATTTTTACTTGCTCCCTTTTATCTTCTTATTTTTAGCATAGCTATTTGATCATGCTCACCACTTCCATGGATTTCAAAAACTCTTAATTATAATATGCTACCAGAATTCTTCCTCCCATAAATTAATCAATACCTTTGTTGGTGTGGATGTCCCTAAAATTATGACAGCTATACAAGTATCATAACACTCAATCTAGTTCAGTCCTCTTGTGTCTTCATGCTCATGCGCGCATTCATGGTGATCTTCTTTGTTATCGACGTATGAGTCATAGTCTCCTCATAAGTTCCTGCATTGGAGCGGTTAGACTTCTTATGCTTTGGTGAAGAGTAGTTGAGGAAGATGAGCTTCAGAGACTCCGTGCACCCCTTCCCATGAGGTTTCTTGGCTTCTTCCTCATCTTCAGGCTTCACCATTGCTAAGTAGTTCGGTTGCTTCCATCCCCTCTTTGATTGCTCCATGAAGATCTGGAACTCCTCGTCTTCAGAATCATCATCCAAATCATAAGTGTACCACTTGTCCTTAGGGCTTAGGCCTTGAGCTTCATGATCATCAGCTTTGATGGAGGAGGTCTGGAAACTATCCCATGAACGAGCCATGAGGTTTAGAGGCTTTCCTTTGCCTTGAATCAAGTATCCCATCAAGTAGATTAGATATGTTGATATAAGAGAGAGGTGTATGTCTAAAGAGACTTATAAAGGGTTAGAGGAAGGGTAAAATTCATACTAAGAGGAAAAGGGTCGCCCAAGAAAAGAATCCTTACAAGTATGGAAACAAATAAGTGCAAAAGAAGGAAATTCAGGTCGAAACGACCAATCGAAATGGGCGTACGCCCGTACGGCGCGCCCGTACCATGTCATTTCCAAAAATGACACTGGTTGAAGTCGAAAATTAGTCAACTGACTAAGCAGTACAGACGTGTCCCGCCCGTACTGCCCATCCATACCGAATTCGCAGAGTTTCTTTTTTTGACACAAGAATAAACGAAAAACGAAAGGCGGTCATAGAATAGATAACGACCAGCCGTATGGGTGGCTGCGCCCATACGGTGCGGTTGTACCGACTATGCCAAAACGAAACCAAGGCATGAACAGACTTTACGACCATCGTTACGGGCAGATCTGGTCGTACCGCCCGCCCATACCGATCTCGTAAGACCGTCAATAAACTCAGAAAAATGAGAGGAAATCAAATATGCAAAAGGAAATAATAGAAAATCATCCAGAACAAAGATGTGTGAAAAAATCGTAAGCCATGATCATCGAGGGAATATGGACTCACTTGAGTATGTTTTCTTCCTGTCTTCAAATAAAATAGGTCGTAGAAAATCACCAAAACCCTTGCAAGAAGAAATAGAGAACTTCCTTTTTGGTAGTGTGGTTCCCACAAGTATGCACACAGATGAAACGTCCTTCGGATGAGCAACTTCTTGAGTGTTCATGAATGTTTCCTACATCTCTTCCTTCCTTTGTAGGATCTGTAAATCAAATTCTTCCAAAAGTAGAGTCCAACGGATCATTCTTGGCTTAACATCTGTCCTTTCTAGGATTTCCTTTTAAGCCAACACGATCAGTGTGTACTCTTACTTTGGAGTCCATGCTATAAGCTCGAAATTTATCACAGGAGAAAACTACTAGAAAGAATTCTTTTTCTAACATAGGATAGTTCTTTTGGGCCCTGTTTAATGTGCGACTAGCATGATGAATGATATTAAGGTCATCACCATGATGCTGACAAAGAATTGCTCCTACAGCTTCATGACTAGCTTCACAAAACAGCTCAAAAGGTTTCTTCCAATTAGGTGGTTTTATAATGGGAGCTTCAAGAAGGGCTTGTTTTAATATGTTGAATGAAGTAAGACACTTTTCATCAAAATTAAAATGAACATCCTTTTGAAGAAGGTTAGTTAAAGGTCTAGTAGTTTTCAAGAAATTCTTAATGAATCTTCTATAAAATCCTACATGACCTAAGAAGCTTCTTATACCTTTTATGTCTCGAGGAGGGGGTAACCTTTCTATTGCTTCAATCTTTCCCTTATCGACTTCTATGCCCTTACTTGAGACTTTGTGACAAAGTACTATGCCTTCTTGAAGTATAAACTGACATTTCTCCCAGTTCAAGACGAAGTTAGTGTATTCACATCTCTACAAAACTTTATGAAGATTATGGAGACAATGATTAAAATAAGTTCCATAAATAGAGAAATCGTCCATGAATACTTCCATAACACTTTCAACATAATCGACAAAAATAGCAGTCATGCATCTTTGAAAAGTGGCAGGAGAATTGCAAAGACCAAAAGGCATACGATGATAAGCATAAATGCCATAAGGAAAAATAAAAGTAGTTTTAAGTTGATCATCAGGGTGTACAACAATTTGGGAAAACTAGAATAGCTGTCTAAGTGACAAAAAATGAGAATGCACAGCTAACCTTTCTAAAGTTTGATCTATAAATGGTGAAGTGTAATGGTCCTTCCGAGTTTCCTCATTTAGTTACCTATAGTCAATGCACATCCTGTGTCCAACAACAGTCCTAGTAGGTATCATTTCATTATGTTCATTTTCTACAACTGTAAACCCACCTTTCTTTGGAACACAATGAACGGGACTTACCCATTCACTCTCCTCCACATGAAAGATGACGCCTACATCCAACAAACGTATTATTTCTTTTCTTACCTCCTCTTTCATGTGATGTTTAAGATGTCGTTGAAAGTCCACGACCGACTGAGCTCCTTCTTCCATGAATATTCTATGGGTGGCTATTAAGGGACTAATCCCCTTCAAGTCACTCACTGAATACCCAAGAGCTTTTCAATGCATGCGGAGAACCTTCATTCAGTTTTCCTCCTCTTTCTCTGCAAGGTTAGCACTTACAATAATAGGAAATTTATTTGTCTCATCAAAAAATCTATATTTTAGTTCCTTTGGTAGAGTTTTAAGGATTGGAGGAGGAAGGTCCTCGTCTCCTTTCTTTACGGATTCTTCATATTTTTGATTAATCTCGATGTCCACCTCAGGTGTGGAGTCAATATAGTCATCTATTTCAGCTTTTTCTATGTCTTGAAGAATATTATTATTATTGACTAAACTTCTTGCTAGATCATCATTAGGAGTCTCGATGACTATTGAGGATAAATTTACGATATTACCTTCTTCCTCACGTTCGTACTCATCATCATCCAATTCTTCAATAGCCAGCTTATGGTAAAATTTAGGGAAATGAAAATCCATTTTCTCTTCACCAAACTTAAGAGACATAGTTTGCTTCTTGAAGTACATGTTTGCTCCTATAGTATTTAGAAAAGTTCTTCCAAAAATGATGGGACAATAAACGTCGGTGGGCATATCAATAAGCACAAAATCAATGGGATATTTGTAAGGTCCAATATAGATTGGTACATTCCTAATTATTCCCATAGGGACTCCGACTGTTTTATCTGCAAGCATTATAGTCATATTTGTATCTTTCAATTCAGCTGGAGCTAATTCAATTTGAATTTTTAAATAAAAATTAAAAGGGATAACGTCAATAGTTATACTAATATCACAAAGGACATAATAGGAAGTTCCTCCAAAAGTGCACAAAAGGATATGCTTACCCACTTATTTAGCTTTTACCTTTCCTTTAACAAATTGCGTAGCTTCGGTATCTTGCTCAACCACGTTGCAATGTGCAACCATGGTTAAAATATCTTCCTTTATTGATGCCTCTACCTCCTGTGTATGCTCTTCTTCAGTTTTCCTTATTTGTGTTTCCTCTTCTAGCTCCTTGAGAAATAATTCTTCCTCTTTGCATTGATCCTCCAGTTGCTGAGCCATCATATGTTTTCCCACCGTCCTTTGAAAAGGAAAGGGTTCAACATATGGCGGTACCTCCCTTAATGGCTCGACAGGGGCCATGATTATTGGCTCTTCTTCTACAACTATCTCGGGTGGCAGAGTATAATGAAGCCAGTCTTTCTTAGGAGCTTCAATATGTTCTGTAAAAGACTGAAGGATTTGCAAAATATTATCATCATCAAGTTGCAGTTCATTAGCAGTTTCTTTTACCTTACCAGAGTCTTTATAAGCATTGAGACAATCATATTCAATTTGTATACCTCCTTCGCCTCCTAAATCAAATCCCCATGATTCTCTATTACGGTGAATTTGTTCTAAAAGTTCCCAAGATTTAATTATAGTTAACTCCATGAATGAACCTCCTGAATTCTTGTCAAGTGCATGTTTAATTTCTTGATTAAGTCCTCCATAGAAAATATGCAAAACGTACCATTTAGGTAAATCATGATGGAGACATTTATGAAGTAGAGACTTGTACCTTTTGTAGGCTCTTACCAAACCTTCACCTGGGCGGTTCTTGAAGTTTGTAATTGTCCTTCTTACTTCAGTAGTTTTTACCTTGGGAAAGAATCGAGATACAAATTGTCCTTTAAGTTTTTCAAAGTATCAATTTTCTCTGGAAGGCAAATTCTATACCAAGCCAAAGCAGTGTTGGTTAGAGATTGGCTAAACAGTTTAAGTTTCAATTCATCATCAGAATAACCTCTCAATTTAAGAGTCCAACGTAGCTCGGTAAAATGCATTAAATGATTGTAAGGATCCTCCTCGGGATCATCTCCAGCAAATATTTTGTCTTTAATAATAGCGATAAAATGAGGGTTGACCTTGTATTCTAGTTTGCTCCCACTCAGTAGTTCTTTAACTAGTGCTCTATTGAACTTCCCGAGGTATTTAGTTGCATCGAGTTGATTGATCAGTCCAAGTGCAGTTATGGTGCTTACCTGAAACTAGTAAATAAATTTAGTAAAACAATGAGTAAAATAACTAACTAAGAACACAGACCAAAAGAGCCTAGCTCCCTAGCAATGGCGCCAGAAAATAGCTTGATGACTGCAAGGGCACATACCAATTGTAGCTAGTTTTGAAGTAAAGATATCGAACCCACATAGAGCATTTGGTAAAGGTCTTTATGCCCCTCGTTACTCTCTACAAAAGTATACTTATAAGTTGTCTTTGATCTCAAGTAAAGGGTGTTTGAAAGGTTTACGGTTGATTGCAGAAAAGTAAATAAAAAAAGTAAAATAAAATAAGTAACAAGTTTGTATGAAAGCGTGGTTGAACTCAATAGGCCCAAAACATTCTCAGGGATGTAGGATACACCACTAGCATAGTATCATTGTTATATGTAATCAAGATAACATACTCCTTGTGTCATGATATGTGTGGAGAGAGCCCCATAATAAGATGTTCACTACAAGGCTCATAGGAAACCACTGTGTTGAGCCAAGAGTGAGGTCACCTCTAAATAACCACTACGATGTCTAAGAGAAGTCACGCATACAAAGCACCGCAATTAAGGATTTCCGCATGGATATCGTAATTAGCTTAGGGAGTTCCACTTTAACCCTCCTTTGACCGTGTAGGTTATGAGACGGCGCCAATCTATCACGGGGCATTCCGGGTATGCTTCCAAGACACGTCAGAAGGATTTATCCCTCCCTATAGTCCCAAGGGAAAATGTTATGTGGTCGAATTTGCATATCATCTAAAGAGAGAGATCAAACACAAATCATAATTATATCATAGACAAGCAAGTCATACAGACACAAGAATATATCATCTTTATTACAAGTTCATAATGGTGCTAGGGTTTCTCCATCTCCCCATGAACAAGGAACTACTCACTCATGGAAGCAATCAACATCATCATCATAATCAAATGAATGGATAAAACTATGGTGGTAGATCTAACACAAACCACAATTGGATCTGGAATTACAAAGAGATCTAATAGATAAAAGATGGGAGTAATGGTGGCAATGGAGATGCAGCGGTTGATGAGGAAGGGGATGATGCATTGTACTCCAATGATCCGTGAAGCAGCCAGGATTTTTCCCTAGCCAAGTTCCTCCTTCGGATCCCTCTCGGATGTGTTTTTTCATGGTTTCTGGTGGATGTGAATGTCGGGTCTCTCTGTCCTCTTTGCAAGGAGAAAGTATTTGACGAGGTGGTGGCGATGGCGCCTGGTACGGGCAGATGGTACACGCGCGCTCCGCCCGTACCAGTGGTCATTATTAGTACTAGTGCCTCCTCCTTGTTTGGTATTCTTCCAGGTGTGAAGGTAAATTCATAAAATGACTTATCACTTATAAATATCATATAATTACACAACATGACAACTCTAATTGACATGTTCATATATGACTCCATGATTTGGGATCCTGTTGAAACAAGAACAAAATAACGTGCGTAGACGTAGTGAAATACAAAGATCCCTACTCTATTTATGCAAAACCAAAAGGTAAATATGCTTCAAGTTTGGACTCATCAACAGGTTTATTCATAGACTATGGAACACATATGGCCATAACCTTTGTCATATGGTTTGAAAGCCATGAATTTTCATAAATGGTATGCCATTTTTGAAACAAGATTCTTCAAAAGTTGTAAAATTTCAAGTATACTTTTTCATGGAAACTAGGTAGTGCTCATAGCAAGATACCGTGCAAAAGAAATACATTAGCATTCAAAAGGTCCCAAATTTGGCAGCATTAGCATTCATATAGAGAAGTTGAATCTTACAATACTCTTGGTGGTTCTCCCTTGTTTTAGTTGTACCTTTAGATGAATTTAACAAAAAATATGAGCAAGAAGATATCATGCACTTGTAGATAAAAATTTGAGATACTTTCATTAAATTGCCGACATGGTGGGTAGGTTTAAAACTGCAGCATATGGCATTACCCACCTCCTAGTCACCCTCGACAAATTCACTAAGTGAGCCAAGGCAAAATCCATCGAAGTCTGATAGGAAGACCACCACTACTAGAGAAAAGCCTATAGGAGACATGCACATTAGAGGCGCATTTATACAATATGCGCCTCTGATACATAGGTGAGGCGCACCAGCCAGTCATGCGCCTCTAGTAACTAAATAGGCGAGGCACATATCTGCAGGATGCGCCTCCTCTAGCATCTGTACGGACGAAATCTGGCACCCCCATCTTATGAGAGGCGCACCAGCCAGACATGCGCCTCTAGTACTTAAACAGGCGAGGTGCATATGTGACAAATGCACCTCGCATATCTTGGGTGGGCCTGGGTGGAGATCGGTGGTCCAATATGCAAGGCACATGTAGTAACATGCACCTCCGATACTTACAACATGCAAGGCGCATTCGAGAACGTGCACCTCAAGTAACCTCTGTGGGCCTGGGTGGCCGCATTGGAGAGGCACATGTTGGCATGTGCGCCTCAGATAGTTCAGACTATCGGAGGCTCATTTACTGCAATATGCGCCTCGCATAACCTGGCTCACTTTTTCTGCAACTTTTTGGCAAATGCACCCCCACTCACTTGCCTCACTTCTCCACAAAATGACAGATTTGGTCACACCCTCCTTCTCCCCACCTCATTTCCCACATTGATTCACCATAGAAGCTTTCTCAATCTCCATTGGTTGACACTCATATGTAAGTGAAGTCTCTTGCTCCTCTAGATCTACAACATGTCCCTTTACTTCTCCTCCATCTCTCTTGCGCAAGTTGTCGTTGAAGGAAGCGTGAAGGCGTTGCTTGTACGCTCTCATGCGCGTTGTCGGCGACATCGCGACTATATGATTGTGTTGTGGTGCATGCTTCTTTTTGTGCAGGGATTTCATTTGAGATGCCAATGTTTCGCCAAAATGTTGATTAATTTATTTTCCGGCGAATTTCTGGCACTCGCGGATGTCCTCTTTTTAGGGGAGGTCATGCCAAATTTTTTGGGCGATCCAGATGTCCAAATATGCTCTAATTATTCTCTTGCTATTTGTACCACGCGTAGGCGACCATGGTCCAACCACTGATTCGCAAAGCCCTCGTGGATAGGTGGATGAGATGCGCGAGGACCGATATGGCACGCGCAGACAAGATGGAGATAAGATGTCCGTGTCATGACTGCAAGCTGATGTATCTGATAAGGCATGATTCGGGAATGCTGGAGTCGCACCTGCTCCGACATAGTCTCATGGATGGCTACACTCGATAGATACGTGATGACGAAGATGATGATGAGGATGTCAATAATGGTGAAGATCAAGATGTCGGTCATGGTCACGAAGATCAAGGCGCCGACGGCAGGGCAGGTGATGATCATGAAGATAAGGGTGGCGCCGGGCATGAACACGAAGATGATCAAGGTGTGGCCAGGAATGAACATGAAAATCAAGGTGTCGACCATGATTCGAGCTAGCTGCGAGACCCTCATGTCCAAGATATGCTTCTCAAGGAGACGAGTAACGGCAGAGCCGCTGCTAGAGAGAAATCTAAGCTGGAGCAAATGAAGAAAGACACAATCACTCCATTGTTTGATGGATGCAATGAAGGGGATACCCATCTGAATGTAGCGCTCAAGGCTCAGGAGATGAAGGCGAAACACAAAATGACTGACGAATGCTTCGACTACAACATTGCATTATGGCACGATATTCTTCCCAAAAAGGGGAACACATGTCCGACTAGTATAGCTGAGGCCAATAAAGTCGCGTGCCCTCTCAATCTACCGCACATGAAATACCACGTCTGCATAAATGATTACATCATCTACCGGGGCGAGGACGCGGAGAAGACCACATGTCCGGTGTGCAAGACCTCTCGATACAAGAGAGGTACCAAGAAAGCTCCTAGAAAGGTGGTGTGGTACTTTCCTCTAACTCCTCGTCTGCTGCGGTATTTCGCGGACCCTATGGAAGCAGAGATCATGCGCTGGCACGCAGAAAGAAAGAGGTTGGAAGACGATGATCCGGAGAAGGAGGAAATGCTGAGGCACCCTTCGGATGCTTGCCAATGGAAGGCATTGGACCTCCAATATTACCAACATTTCGGGAAAGAGTCAAGGAACCTCAGGCTGGGCGTGAGCATCGATGGACTCAATCTGTTCGGAAGCCAGAGCAGCACACATAGCACCTGGCCCGTGTTTGTATGGATCTACAACCCCCCTGGTTGTGCATGAAGAAGAAGTACGTAACCATGAGTACGCTGGTTCAAGGGCCAAAATAACCTGGTACAGACATCAATCTGTATCACACGTTGTTGAAAGAGGAGCTGGCGACATTATGGGAAGAAGGAGCCTATACGTGGGACGCCTCGAGACAATAATACTTCAACATGAGAGCGGCGATGATCACGACGGTGCAAGACTATCCCGGTTACGGATACTTCTCGGGGCAGGTGGTCCAAGGATTCTATGGGTGCGTTAGGTGCAAAGATAATACAACGTACCGCCAGCTATAGAAATATCCCGGGTCCGGGAAAACCGTGTTCCTTGGGGCTCGGAGGTAGCTTCCCAAGAATCACGCCTGGAGAAAGCTAGGATATTTGTTCGATGGGGCGGTCGAGTTCCGAGGAATCCCGGACCAGAGGAGCGGCGTGCAAATCTACGAGTTGTTGAATAACTGGAAGGAATTCCCTGCACCGGGAAAGACCTAGAAGAAGCTAGAGCCGCTGCTGAAGGTATGGAAGGCGAGGTCTGTTTTCTGGGACTTGCCATACTGGAAGATCCTCCGCGTGCCTCATAGCCTTGATCTCATGCATATCACGAAGAACATGGGCGAGAGTCTGCTTGCCACCCTCCTTAACACCGACAACACCAAAGATGGGCCGAAGGCAAGGAACGACTTGAAGCATATGGGCGTCAGGGATGGACTTGAACCACGACCTAGCGATGACGAGGAGGAGGAGACGGAAACACAGAATAGCCATCGTCGCAAGGGAAAAAGCAGGTCAAGAAGGGCGAGGTCAAGCTCAAGGCCTCGTGCTTCACTCTGAGTAAGGAGGCCATACAATTTATGAAGTGCCTCCTCAGAGTCAAATTTCCTAACGGCTACGCGTGGAAGATAAGAAGATGGCTAGACGAGGCGAAGCAGCGCTTTAGCGAGATGAAGTCTCACAATGTCGCTGTGCTGATGACGTAGGTACTCCTGGTCGCGATCCGAGGTATAATAGACAAGCACGTCCGTGAAATGTTGTTTGGCCTCTGCAACTTTTTCGACGTCATCTCTCGGAAGTCGATAGGCATTAAGAAGCTCACGAGGCTACAGGACGAGATCGTGGTGATACTATGACAGCTCGAGATCTACCCCCCCCCCCGCGCGCATTCTTCGACGTCGTGCTTCATCTGCTTCTCCATGTCGTGGAGGATATTGTCTAGCTTGGTCCTCTGTTTCTATGAAGCATGATGCCGTTCGAAAGGCTCAATGGACACATCAAAGGATACGTTAAGAACATGTCCCGTCCATATGAAAGCATAGCAAACGGCTTCCTTGCTGAAGAGTGCATCTCTTTCTACTCGAACTTTCTACAAACTGAGACCCCTCTTGGTGTGTCGTTCAACAAGCACCTTGGGAGGCTCGCTGGATGCGGTCAATACGAGGGTCGGCGCCCAAAGCATGTCGACATCGAGGCCCGAACCAAGGTCTTTGAAAGAGCAAACCTGGTCGCACTACAGCACCTGCAGGTGGTCGATCCATACATATATGAGCACAAGGATTTTATCAAGAAGAATTACGCTGACCAGGGGCGCCAATACTCAGAGGAAGATGTTATCAAGGAGCACAACTCCAGTTTCACGCGGTGGTTTAGGGAGAAGGTCATTCCTAATCCACCGCAGGGCGAGTACTCAGAGGAAGATATACTCATATTCTCCTTGTCACGGGGCGCCTCGAACAACCTGGTGACCTATCAGACATACGATATCAACGGATACACGTTCTATACAGACAAAAAGGACAATAACTGCAATTACCAGAACTCAGGGGTTACGGGGATATTCTACACCGGTGACGTCCCGGAAAGATACTACAGAAGGATCGAGGAGATTTGGGAGCTCGATTACGTTTCGGAGAAGGTGCCGATGTTCCGTGTTAGGTGTGCCAAGAGCATCGAGAAAGAAGGCCGATATTTCACCACCATGGTTATAACATCAAATACCACCAGCGCGAGCGCATCCGCGAGAAATGAGCCTTGGGTTCTAGCTATCAAGGTTGACCAATGCTGGTACATCATAGACCCGTCAAAGCCTAGCCGGGTTGTCGTCACGAGAGGCAAAAGGAACATCATTGGAATGGATGGAGTCACCAACGAGCAAGACTTTGACCATAATGGTGACCCCAAGATGGAAGACGGATACGGCAAACAAGAACCGTACACCACAACCCTACCTAAGAAAGCACTTACGTTCAAAATAAGTAGTGAAGACGTCCCGGACCTAACCTATGCAACCGCAACAAAGAAGGGAAAGAATACGACCATTGTCAAGAAATGCTAGCGTGCTCCGACCATTGTCAAGAACCGTTGTGTGTGTGTGGCATACTATTATGTATTGAAACATTCATCATTATCATTTTTTGTATGTTATAATATTGCATTGAGAATATTATGTATCAACGAGACACATTCATAATACTCAATTTTGTTTTTTTGGAAATATTTGAATTTTTAAAATATTTGCAGTATATTTTATAGTTTATATTGTGTTTGGAAAATATTTTTACATGAAAAATAGCCTTTAAAAATATTTTATAAAAATATATTGCCCCTAGGATTCGAACCTGGGTGGCTAGGGTTTAGAACATGATAAGGGTCAATACCAGTGGGCTAGTGTGTGTTAGTTAACAGATACCAGCGCAACGCGCTAGTTGACTAGTAGTGAAGAATAGCCGAGGCGCATATGGCCAGAATGCGCCTCGCGTAAACTTATACGACGCGCATTTTCAAATATGCGCCTCGCATAAGCTGGTAGCTATCACTTTTCTCTGGATCGAGTCGATCGACTGATCGAGTCAATCTGTGTATTACTCTGCAACCTCTCGCGCTGTCGTCCGCTTCCTACCATCGTTCGCCGCCGTCTGTGCCAGCAGTAGCCGTCCACCATCGTCAAGGTGAGCCTCCACCCCCTTCCCCTCTCCCTCCCCTCCCCCTTCCCCTCTTTCCTCTCTCTGACATCTCGGCTACGAGCAACAGGGAGGAGGAGCCCGCTCGCCCCATGGAGGAGGAGCCCGCCCCGTGCTCGAAGACCTGTTGCCCGCGACACACCCGCCCCATGGAGGAGGAGCCCGTTGCCTGTGACTTGCACTGCTGCTGCTGCGCGAAGACCTGTTGCCCGTGCTCGAAGACATGCTGCCCGCTGGCCACCTCGTCTGCAACCTCACCTTCGTCCTTGCCGAGCACCCCAAGGTGAGCGCCCCTCCCCCTCTCCCTTCCCCTTGCAGATAGATATGTTCACACGGCTGCTCTATTATCTTCGATATCACTGTAGTCAGGCGATGATTTATCTGAACATATTGAATGTCCATCAGAAAGTTGGTGCAATCTTGGTAGAAGAGATTCTGTTGGATCAACTTCAATATCGACTTGTTCCCAAGAATCAAGTGCCACATAGTCCAATTCTTGTTGTGACTCGGCCTATGCACTAATATGATCTTCAAATTCTTGCTTTACCTCAGTGTTCTCAATCAAAGCCTCAGAGTCACATGACCCACCTTCCATTGGCTCAGTGTCCCATTCCTTCTTTATATGCAGTGCACAACAGATCGATCCTGGTTTGGTTTCCAAAGATTAGCTGCCTCGGGCTCCTATCTGGAGCCCATGATCACCAACTGTTCTGAAACAAGAGTTCTTTTCTATTTTATTTTTGAGATGCTGAAACTGCAAATTTAACCGTGATGGAGTACTGCATAGATGGACCCAAGACATGGGAGAGGGCAATTACAACTATAGTATAGTATAATGCATACCTCAAGAAATGCCATGGGTCCTATGTTCCTTTCCCTCTGGCTCTAAGAAACCACACTACACAAGACCGTGAGAGATTTTTTGGGAGTTCAATCACATTCACTGTCCTTGTCTTCCTGTCACTCAATGGCATTCTTTGTGAATGCATTATTACAATCACTCGACATAGCTCTTGATTTTGAGACCTAGTGATTAGCCAACCCACTTCCTTCACTTGTTAGTTGCTCTCTGTTTCCTCTCTTGTCTGAACTACTGCATCCTAGATGATGAACACAGATGTATCTATATTCATTGTAGCTATTCCTTGGGTTTACTTTTGTAAATGCCAGTCATGTGCACATTGTGGTTCCGTTAAGAAAATGGTCTATACTTCTTTTAACTATTTCATTTCATTTTGATGCCATGTTTCTCTACCAATGTAGAACGAGGAGGAGAGAATACTCACTTGGTTTTGATAGAAGTGTACTGAGCCGTAGAGAATGTTCAGTCCATAGCCCTTTTATTTTGATGATGTGTGATTAGCCCACCCTCTTATAGCTTTAAAATTGCATTTTGTTTCCTCTCTTCTCTGAACTACTGCACCCTATTTGATGAACATAAATGCATCTACACTCACTCTACTTATTTGTTTGCAGCACTCTGTGAAGTCGGTCGGAATGATTCTTGGCACAGAACAACTCAAAGGACAGTACATTTATAATGGTTTGATATGTAATGTTGTTAACTGAATACATTCAGACATACCCATTCTAAATCCTGGGAACAAAGGATTTAAATACCGATGTGTACTTAGAGAGGATTTGCTTGATTCTTGTTAGTGTATTTGTAGACATGTATTTACTGCTGGCTCAAAATAACTTGTTGCTAGGTTGACTTGCTGAATTCAGTTGTGAGACATGAATGATGAACTGAACCTATGGTTTAGTGATGGTCTTGGTACTATAAGCTTAAATAAACAGCCATGTGCTTGAGCTTATTTGTAGCTCATCTAGATGAAGTACTTGCTATATGGTACCATTTGTATTCTCATATGCTGTCTAGATTTCTTGTATGCTGCTGGAAGTAAGTTATGTATGACTGTGTTTGTGTATGCTAGCAGCAAAATGGCTGTGTTTGTGCCTATTTAGGCTTTTTGTGCAGTTTTTTCTTTTTGAGTTGCCAATGTTTCGCCGGAATGTTGATTCATTTCTATTCCGGCGAATTTCTGGCACTCCTAGACATAGAAAATTAGAAAAGGTTATGCCGAAATTTTCTGTGAATTTTTGTGCTTATTAGTTCCATTTATTTCTGTGTTTAGAAATGTCGGCGGAGAAGGGCCCTTCTAGCAAGAAGTCCTTTTGGGAGCAGCAGTCGGAGATGGAATCCCAAGAGGACCCGGAATTCGTTCCGCGGGACGATGTGATGGAGGCGGAGGAGGATATGTCGTCAGGCGATGAGGAGATGGGGGTCACGGATGGCGACGCCACTACCACTCATGGCGGCGGTGAAGCTACTACGGACGGTGGTAGCACATCGAAGAATTCCTGGAAGGAG
The DNA here is from genome assembly GCA_910589775.1 of Avena eriantha. NCBI lineage: Eukaryota > Viridiplantae > Streptophyta > Magnoliopsida > Poales > Poaceae > Avena > Avena eriantha. The sequence continues at coordinate 528,056,417 of OU342743.1, forward strand.
CGTGCCCCGATCGTGGTCGACATCAAAAGGTCCATCATCACAAGTGTGAACGATGAAGGTGCGCCTTTGGAGCCGGCCGAGTTTGTCGCGGGTTACTCAAACCAGCTTGCAGAAATCCTCCAGAACACCGTCACGATCAACGCGGAGAACCTGAAGGCCGAAGAGAACAGGGGTTTCCGCATCCAGCTCTTCCGGAAGCTACATGGAAGATACGCGTTCCCGGATGATGAGGAACACAAGTACACTAATGACAATCTCAAAGGGAATCCGGTGAACAAGTACACCCTCAAGAAGATGACCAAGGCCTTGTCGAATTGGAAGGTTCGGGTGAAGAAGCTGATTTTCGAGGACGAGCTAAGTTATTCGGAGGTCGTCAAGAGGGAGCCTCTAGTCACGGAAGAACACTTCAAGGTGTTCAAGGCTAGATGTGAATCCTCTATGGGCAAGGCCAAGAGTCAGTACTTCAATGAGTTGTACCAGAAGAACATTGGTACCCACCATCTCGACTCTGGCGGTTATAGAGCTGCGATTCCCAAATGGGAGAAGGAGGATGCCGACGCTCATGCAAAGGGGTTGACACCTCCCTTTGACGACATAAAAGAGCCATAGGCAAAGCACTTTGTCAGGGCCCGGTTTGCCAAGCCGAAAGGGAGTTCTAATTATTCCTCGGAGCCCGTCGGCCCCTTCGCTACGAAAGTGACAGACTTCATGAGAAAATATGTAAGTAGTTTGCATGCAAGTCGATTAATTGCGTTCACGATTAATCAATGTAAGTCCAGTTTTCTGATCAAAAGCTTCGCGTTCCTTGTGCGTAGGATGAGGAGTGTAGGAGCTCCTCATCCCAGGGGTCAGCGCCTGTCGCCAACTGGAACACCACTTTTAACAGGGCGCTGAACCGGACCAAGAATGTCGATCCCCTGGCGGCCCCGTCGTCAGCTGGTGGTGTGGTCGGCTTTGGCGGCATAACATGGTTTGAGTACTATGGCACCACGGAGCGGAAGGGCAGGAAGCAGGCTAAAAGCGCCGAGGTAAGACACCTAAGGGAACAGGTGGAAGCCTTTCCTAATATAGTCCAAGATGCCGTGAACCAGGCTCTATCGGCTATCGAGACAAAGTTCCAAGAACAAGTTCAGACACAAGTCTTGGCACAAGTCCAGACACAAACGAACGATAAGCTCAACACCATCCTTCCCGCCTACATGGAAAAGTACATCAAGTGGCAGAAGGGTGGTAAATGAGGGCCGCCATCGGTTCCCAATCTCGACAGCTCCCAATCGGACAACATGGCACGGCCGGAGGCGCTGGTGACTCCTCCAGCGGGGCCGGTGGTGGTGGAGACTCCTCCAGCTCCGGAGCTTAACTTGCCAGCTACAGCCCACACCACCGTGCCATCAGGCAGCCACTCCGCCACTTGCGCGCTCAAGCCTGCCGGTGGCGATGCCTCGACCTTGGCCGAGTTCGACGCCCTCAAGGTAACTAACTAATTAAAGAGAGAGTTGGGAGGCTTAACCACACCGCTGACTTGATCTTCGTTTTACTGATGCCCGGCCTACATGTCTTTCGCATGGATACACTCCTTGCACTCTAATGCACTGGTTGGGTGACCAGTTGAAGGATGTTGCCAAGGGTACTATCGTTCAACCGGAGAACCGCAAAATGCCCAATGTCACAATGCCACCCGACATGATGAGGGTCAGATACAGTATGGTGCTTCTGGGCAATGAGCAAGTGGAACCTCCCTCTCAACCTCAAGGATGGGATGATGAGGAGAAGGCGACGGTCCTCAATACCGTCTTCAGCTACTTGTACCTATGCCTGAAGAGCCAGATCCGTTTGGGGACGGAGGACCAGCTCAACATCACCCCAGAGGCAGCACAGCCAGCACATCCAGCACATGATGAAGACTTCGAGATGGTAGAATTGGACAACATGGCACATGATCCCTATGATGATGATGGAAAAATTGATCCGAACTTTAGCGACTAGTTTGTTAACACAAGGTTTTAGGATTGGTATGAGCTGGGACCATCAGGCACACATCAAGTTGCCGATACCCAACCAGCACCAGCGAAACCCCCTTGCCAGGTGCGTCTCTTCCCAACTAGTTAGGAGACGCCGCCACCCGCCCCCTTCGCCGAGCCTCTGAGGCCAGCAATTCCTTTGATCAGCCCTAGCACCCTTCATAAGGTGATCGGTGAGGTGAACGCAGTGGCCAACGCCCCAAAGGGCAGGAAGCATGGTCGCGAAAGGAAGCCTAAGGGTGACCGGAGCAAGGGTCCAAATCTTGTTCTCCGGGCTCAGGACAGCCCTGCGGGGCAAGCCATGAATCAACAGCATGTGGCAGGTGCACCGATGATGTGTAACTCGTTGCTTGAGGTCTCAGGCTCTCAAATGTGCAATCTTCATTATAGCTGTCTCACAATTGAGGAGCGCCGCATTCGCGAGAACGATCAGTCGTACCTCATTTTCAAAGCTAAGGTGCCTTATGTGTCGTGCTTCGTCAGTGTACCCCCTGGGGATATCTTCTACCTGCAGCATTCCGACATCTTTGACATGTTGAACGGGTTCTGGCTGCACAATACCCTGGTCCGGCTATTCTCCCTCAATATGGCCATGCAGATCACCAGAGACAAGATCCTAGGCATCCAGATAGTGGATACCTAATTCATGCGGGACGTCGTCCTGAAAGATGCCGAGGACATAGCGCTGGCGACCGACTACCTCTCAACCTTCTTGCAAACATACTCGGACAAGGATGTGATTCTCCTTCCCTACCATCCCATCATGTAGGATGATTAGATAGGTTGCATGCTCATATGCTTGAATTTGAAACACTCAACAGCCGTTTACCTCGATTCAAATAGTGCACACCCGAAAAACTACACCAATATCAAGAACATTCTTGATGGTTCTTTCATTGTCTACGTCGCAGTGGGAGGCGTCAAACCGGCAACGCCATATGTGAAGTTCGTCGTGCACGTGTTCCACCACAACACCAAGTTCGCCTGTGTCAAGCATCCGTTTGGCAGTAGGAAGGATGCCTTCTAAGCCATTTACCACATGAAGGCGTTCTTCAATGACATGGAGACAAAAACGCTGCCATCTGACCTTGCGAAGTGGGCTGAAAGGCTTGCAACAATACATGATCACAACCTCAGTCAGCACATCTTCGACATCTAGGAGGAGCTCGCGACAATCGTGCACCAGGGAGTCATGAAATCCGGGGGCCTCTTCTACAGCGGCCATACACCGCCCAACAGAGAGATACACGAACGCTTAGCGCAGCAGGGTGACCACAGGACATTCATGCAGATGGTGAAAACTCGGTCGGGCTTCATCAATGCCCCCCTAAAGCCGACTCAATAGCCAAAGAAGTCTTGATGATTGCATTGCCTGGGTAGCTAGCTATTAGTTCCGAACTCATCTTGTAACCTCTTATCACTATGTTAAACTTGCCTAGCAAAACCTCTAGAGTATGTTTCGTCAACCGTTGAACTTGATTGTGAGCGACACTAGCTAGTTATTTGTGTTATGAACTATTTTAAGTGCTTGTTGCTTTTCATTTGTTATTGTTGCCCTACTTCTTGTGGTTTGCTTTCTTTGTCTTTCTTCGAAATGCCGATGATTAAAACGTGTTGTGGCGTTATGTGTGAGACCATGTCGTTGCTAGATCTGGTGTGCCAAGTAGACTAGAGGTTTGTGCATATACTCTACTTGCTGCACCAGATCCATCAGCGGCATTGTCATTTTTTGTGCCCAACCTAAGTATGAGGCAACTATTTCATCTCGTAGCCCCAAAGTCAAAAGACGACAGATATTTTCGAGATTCATATACATAAGACATAATATGTCGAGTGGCAAGCCAAGGAAAGGGTTTTGGGTCCATGGCAATGACTCCTTTAGACACACCAAACTCGAAATGAGTCGTTTCCGTGGAGACCGGATCCTTTCCTTGCCTTGCCACTCGACATAACATGCCCATGCTATATGAATTGTGGAAGTATTTCCCTTCTTTTGTCTTTGGCGACACGAATAGATTAGATAGCATGAATTAAATGAAATGGTGAAGTATTTAGTTTTAACTATCTCATTGTATCCCCAAATTCGAAAGGAAAGACATTGCTTCACTATTCGTATAGCATTGGCGACATTCTTATATGAATCATGGAATGATTTCTTTCATTTCGTCTTTGGTGATATAATGAAATGATAAACTATTTCATCTCGTAGCCCCAAAGTCGAAAGAGGACAAATATTTTCAAGATTCATATACATAAGACATAATATGTTTAGCGACAAGCCAAGGAAAGGATTCTGGGTCCACGGTAATGACTCCTTTAGACACACCAAACTCGAAATGAGTCGTTGCCGTGGAGACCTAATTCTTTCTTTGGTTTGCTGCTAGACATATCATGCCCATGCTATATGAATCATGGAAGTATTTATCTTCTTTTGTCTTTGGCGAGACGAATAGATTAGATAGCGTGAACTAAATGAAATGATGAATTATGTAGTTTCAAATATCTCATTGTAGCCCCCAAAGTCGAAAGGAAGAAAGACATTATTTCACTATTCGTATAGCACAAGCGACATTGTTATATGAATCGTGGAATGATTTCTTTCCTTTCATCTTTCACGATATAATGAAATGATAAACTATTTCATCTCATAGCCCTAAAGTCGAAAGAGGACATATATTTTCGAGATTCATATACATAGGAGATAATATGTTAAGCGACAAGCCAAGGAAAGGGTTTTGGGTCCACGACAAAGACTCCTTTCAACACACCAAACTTGAAATGAGTCGTTGCCATGGAGACCGAATCCTTTCTTTGGTTTGCCTCTTGACATATCATGCCCATGCTATATGAACGGTGGAAGTATTTCTCTTCTTTTTTCTTTGGCGATATGAATAGTATGTGGCACGAATCCAAGTCATTCTTGGTTTTCTTTTTTTGGTCTTTTTCGAAATGCCGATGATTAGAACATGTTGTGGCGTCATGTATATGACTATGCCGCTGTTTGATCTCGTGTGCCAAGTAGACTAGTAATTTGGGCATATACTCTACTTGCCGCACAAGATCAAACATCGAGCATTGTTATTTACATTCCCAACCTAAGTATGAGGCACTAATGCAAGTCATTCTTGGTTTGCTTTTTTTGGTCTTTCTTGAAGTGCAGATGATTATAACGTGTTGTGGCGTCATCTGTATGACTATGCCGCTGTTTGATCTCGTGTGCCAAGTAGACTAGTAATTTGGGCATATACTCTACTTGCCGCACGAGATCAAACAGCGAGCATTGTTATTTCTATGCCCAACCTAAGTATGAGGCACTAATGCAAGTCATTCTTGGTTTGCTTTTTTTTGTCTTTCTTCAAAATGCTGATGATTAGAACGTGATTTCTTACATCTTGTTGCACCCATATATATATGCACGATCTTATCTTGTGAACTGCTATTGCTTTGCATTGACATAGATAATATCATCTATCTTGTGTTTAGGAGATGGCGAAGAAGTGCTATGTCGTGTACGCCGGCAAGGTTCCATGTGTTTACGAGGAGTGGAAAGACTGTCAGAAGCAAGTGAACGAATTCTCGGGCAACAACTACAAAGGCTACAAGACTAGAGAGGTGGTGGAAGAGAAGTGGAGGAGGCACGTGAGGAAGAAGTGGAGGAACTTCCTTGTGATCACAACCTTGTTGCTCTTCAAGGTAGGTTATGTGCTCTACTTGATCTAGATAGAGCTCCGTCGTCGGAGTTGTAATGTGATTGTGAACTTGTACTCGAAGGTGTGAACTTGTGGCACAAACACTTGGTGTTGTGTGAAAACTTGGCACTTGTTGATGTATGAACGCGTATGTCGCGATTGATGTGTAATGTACTTGTATTCATGTTGGTTCTATTATTCTTTTGCCAATTGCAAGTTTCTAGAAAATTATATGTTGTTTATACTGTATTCTGGACTGTATTGTATATTTGAATATCTATAAACTGTAATTTTAAAATTTCTGTAAAATTTGAATTTCGAAAATATACCCGAGGCGCATATGGGAAGTTTAGGAGGCGCATATTGGGTACTACCTAAGGCACATACCACCACATATGCGAGGCGCATATCACATGCGCCTCCTATACTTCATATAAGCGAGGCGCATATATATGCGCCTCGCTTATATGAAGTATAGGAGGCGCATGTGATATGCACATTGCATAGCAGATACTAGAGGTGCATATGATATGCGCCTCACGTAGCAAATACTAGAGGCGCGGTGCTAGAGGCGCATACCATATGCGCCTCGGATGGGGTTCCAGGTGCGCCTCGGGTAGGCTTTTGTCTAGTAGTGCACCACCAAGTTCCTCCGCGAGCTCATCTACCGGTATAGCTACCCGCATAGCATCACCACCGACAACGGCACCAACTTCACGAAGGGTACAATGGAAGAATTTTGCCAAAAACACGGGATTCGACTCGACCTCACCTCAGTCGCCCATCCCGAGTCGAATGGCCAAGATGAGCACGCAGACCAGAGTGTGCTCCATGGCCTTAGGCCACAACTACAAGTCCCCCTCAAGAGGACACCAGGCTGTTGGGTCGAGGAGCTACCCTCGGTCCTTTGGGGAATCCGCACCTCCATCAACAGGTCGAATGGATTTATCCCCTCCTTCATGGTGTATGGCGCCAAAGCGGTCATGCCAACTGACTTAGAACATGACTCGCCATGGGTTGTCCAGTATGTGGAGGAAGAAAATGAAATCACTTGTCAAAATAGAGTTGGCTTGGCTGACAAAGCTCGCAACCTAGCTTGCTTGTGCACAACCATCTACCAGCTGGGCCTCTGCCGCTACCACAACCACTTAGTCCACACTCGCACCTTCCAGGAGGGTGACCTCGTCCTGCGCCCCATCTAGGACAGGAAGGGCATGCACAAGGTCTCCCCTCCATGGGAGGGCCCATTTACCATTGACAAAGTTCTAGGCAATGGCACCTACTACCTAGTCAACGAGGAAATAATTTTGTAGCCTGAAAGTTGAGATGCCAAGGCAAAGCGGTACCCAAGTTGCTTGTAATCGGTCACGTTGCACACTGTTGGCATGACAAATACTTAGAGGGTCCTTTTTGGCACGAATTCAACTTAACGTCTGAATACAAATATTAGGCTAACGCCCGTCAAGTTGCCCCCTGTCAATTTTTGCCATTATGTCGCTGCCGTCGTGAAAGCGTCGTTGCTGCCATGTACTCCATCCGTCCCAAGGGTTAAGGCCTATAATTTTGTTGAAAATTCAAGGCGCTTGCCACCTTGCAGTGTTGGCGCCTGTATCCATTCCTCGTTACACTGTCTTCTTCTTCCCAAGAGCAGCGATCTGTGGTCGAGGCCATGGCGCGGAGCTGGGACGCAATTTCCATCGGTGGTTCCGGAACGTGGATGGAATGACTCAGCCCCGCTCTCCTCCCTATCCCGAATCCCATCGTCTTCTCCTCTTCTTCTTCTACCACTGGGATTTTCATTGACGGAATTGCCAGCCCACTTCACAAGATCGCAAGGCTAGAGGATTTCTCTCAAAAAAAGGCTATAGGATATGCAGCAAATGGGTATGCACAAATAAATTGACCGGTAGAATTTGACACGTGAAAACTAATGATGCAGAGCACATGAGCTAAGGTGACACCGTGGATAGGACAACACGACTGATAGCGTGTATTGAGGTGACAACACATGGAGCATATATCCTTTTTATTACTATTTTTAATCTTTTTTTACTCAGAAGCTAGAACGGTCGTCGCCATGCATCTCTCCATTGGACTTTTGTCCCTGTTGTTAAACAATACCTCAGAAACGCATTGACGGTTCCACTGTTCCCCTGTCTCACATAAACCACTCTTCTTCTTCCTGCCCTCAGTCTTCTGCTTCCTTTGTCGTCTTCTTTTCGTCTTCTCCTTGCCGCCAGGGAAGGTTGCACTCTAGGGACAAGCTTCATTGCCCATGGCAATAAGAAGATAGACATCGTCTACACCAACGAGGAGGAGACAATGGTGCGAGTCGTGAGGATGTACGGGGATTGGCTTGAGAAAGACAAGGACAAGTTCATGGGATTGGACCTCTACACCCGGAGGACCCAGATTTCGATAATGAACTAGCCGTCGTTCAAATGGCCATGAGGAAACACGTCCTCGTCTACCACTTCTCCTGGTTTGTAGATCTACTCTCTCTAGTTAACCTCTTTTAGGGTTTTCTCCTCTTGTTCTTTATCCATTTGCTCATCTTGCAACTACTGAATTTTATTAGGACCAAACAAATTATGACAAGCCAATGTTGAGAGTCTTGATCTTGCATTTGCTAAAATTTTGTAGCTTAAAATTATATTCAGATGATGATCTTGCATTGACAAAACATTTGTACTTACAAATTTTGGTCACGCATTTTATGATGACACACTACATACTTTCAGGATTGATAAGAAGTGTCTGGTGCTGCGCCAATTCCTTGTAGAAAAGGAATTGTTTTCTGCACTGTCAATAAAATAACTGATTTTTTAAAATTTCTTCACGAAGGAATTACAATTCCTGTGCACAAGTGGATCGATATTCAGAGTCTTGTCAAGATCATAGGTGGCTCGAGGAAGGATGGAATGGCTACACTCGCAACTAGAATCCTCGATGAGTCGTACGACATAATGAATGAAGGTTTCCCTACGGATAGGCACGATTTCTGGGAGGAGAGGTCGTTGTCTGAGATAAACCTGAAGTATGCAACCATACCTGCTTACGTGACCTATCAGCTGTATGTTAAGATCCATTTATTTCTATGTTTCCTCGTGTTTTGCCCCAAATTCAAGAGGGAAGACGAGCTTAGGGGAGCCCTTTGTACCAAATGTAGTATAGCTAAGCATGACGCTCCATATGCAAAGAAAATGGCCGCATCTGAAGCAGCGGATAGAGAGGCTACAACTGAAGAAACAAATAGAGAGGAAGCATCTTCCAGTGGCAACAACCAGGCTTGTGATGCACCGCTCATTATGCTATAGGATGCTAAAGATAGAGAAGCCAAGGTAGATTCCAGGTGGGAAGAACTTGCATTTCATAAGATTTGGGAGGCCAATAAGGTAAGAGACAGCTGGGATAATCGCAGTTCATCTCCTAGGAATGATGTTAAGCGCCGAAAGTGGTCTGATGAGAAGTGAATTAAACTTTACTTCTTTGTGTTATGTTTATGTATGTGTCTAGTAGCTTCTCAAGATGGCTAGCGCCTCAAGTGGTTTGAAGAGAAGTGAATTAAATTTTACTTCTTTGTGTTATGTTTCTGTAATGTGTCTGGTAGCTTGTCAAGATGGCATCTCATTAATTGGCAGTTTGAAAGAGCACCCTTTTACTCTCTCGATTACAGTTATGTTTCTTTTTGCCCAACTTGGTAGCAAATCTAGAGCAGCTTCTCTCTTTGATCATTCGCTCCTTTTGGCCCTCGTTTTGGCCTGATCTGGCAGCAAATCTAGAGCAGCAAATCACACCGACAGAATACATACATTCAAAAAACAGGATATAGCGATAGAAGGTAGTTTGCTTAACGAGGTTCGATACATTCACTGCTCAGCAGCCATCATACAAAATATACAAAAACTAAAGAAGCTGCTTAGCAGCAGCAGACATGTTCAACCCATCCTTGCATGTGCCTCCGCCTCATCTCTTTGGCACTTCTTCCACTTCTTGCTGCCCAGTCCCTTGATCTTGGTGACCTTGGGCTTGATCAGATGCATGCGACCCTCTTTGACGGCCACCCGCTAGAGGTTGCTGAGGTGAATGTCGAGCGCCTGGTGTTCAGCAATGTAGGCATTGACGTTCATGGTCTGGCCGACTTTGGGGGTGCGGAGCTCGAGCCCTCTGCATGCATCACGACTCAGTTGAAGTCGATTCCTGCGAGTCTCATCCTGTAGAAGGGGCAACTGAAGACGTTGCTAGCGAAGAAGGCGCCATATTGGCTGGCCTACAGCCTCCTTAACACCTGACGAGTCTTGGTGTGCCTAGACTCGTCATCGCTGCAGACATTCTTGCCATACACCTATTGGAAAAAATAGTATTAGATGATGTAAGAGGATCGAGAAACCGAAATGCGTACAACCAAATCCTAAGAAACCAAGATCGAACATCCAACGATGGGAACGAGAGAAGAACAAGGGAAACGGAGCAAACCCTAGTTATCTCCGACCATGGGTCGTCGATGTCGGTGTCGTAGGGGTTCACCGGAGCGATGTACTCCTCTGGATCATAGGGGTCCCATAAGAGCTGGACCTGCCCGTGACTGGCTGGGGCCTCCTTGCCGGCGGCTACATCGGCAGCAGTGACGGGGGTCTGGACCAGGACAGGGGATGCCATCGATGCCTCGACGGGGACGACGGCTACTTTCAACGCCTCAAGGGGGGCTAGGATGGAGACGGGGGCCTCCTCGCTAGTGGCCTTGGAGGTGACGATGACCACCGCATCCTTCTTCGCCATTGCTGGCGCGGTTGGGGTTTTCTCGGGAGTTTGCAGAAGGTGATGGGATAGTGGAGATAGTTACGTGAGGAGAGTCAGCGAGAGTGAGAGTGGGTAGGCAGAGAGGGAGAGGGAGAGTACCTCTATAGTTATGGTGAAGGGAAGGGACGTTTCGTTGCACCACCGTGCACCGTGCACCGTGACACGCACATGGTACGTCACATTTTTTCCCGGGCCATGCATGGCAGTTCTGTACTGAACCGCATGCAAAGAGCGCAAACATAATTTCTAAGTACAAAGGTTGACACGGCCATAAAATTGGTGATAATTAAAAGGGGGAAATGTAGAGGAGAAGGTAGGTGGCTGTACGGCGAGATTTGTGGGGTTGTGCTAGATCGGGCAGAGGGAGGTGTGCATGAGTGCGAGGGACTCAATGAAGGCGGAGACGTTAGGTCTCCTCAAGGGCCCCCCTCCTTGAGACCCATTTCTCAGGTTTTTGGCCTCTAGCTAACGCGTGGAAGTTTCTTGTGGTAGGGCCTAGCTGGAAGTGAGATTGAGAGAGCGCTGCGTAAAAATGGGATGTCTTATTAAAATCAAGTGGCAATAAATTGCAGCTTTCGTCTATGACCGTGCACTCGATGACCCCGTTGCCCTGTGCATGTATTGTGGCATGGTAGTAGTAGGCTTTTCAGATGTGATTAAACATGACATGACAAGTCGACAACTTTTTTCATAGACGGCTTCGTGTTTTTTCTTATAGAAGTCTCGCTGAGAGAGACATTTGTGTTGTCTCACGCTATACTATGAAGGGCATGACGTGTGCAACGATCCGCGTTGGATCATAGAGGATCAAAGGTTGGTGCGCACGATCCGCGTGACAACTATGTCAACCAATCAGGGCGTAACAACCAGAGTGAGCACGGGTTTGGGATTCTATAAGAGGGAGGAAAAAATTGAGTAGTATCAAACAACCAAGGGAAAAACTGAGTAGTATCAAACAATCAAATAGAAAGATATTTTAAAAATGGAAAGTGAGTGTCTTATACAATGAAATACATCTTGGAATACATCAAATTATGCCAAGATGGATCCACTAGATTCATTGCATGTGTGTTCTTTTCATAAACCAGATGGATCCACTAGATGGCATTGCATGTGTGTTCTTTTCATAAACCACTTGGATGTGTGTGTGTTTATCAGTGTGCATCATTGTGTTATTGGAAAAGAACACGTGCAATGATGTCGGGTGTCCAACCATGTCCAGGAACCCTAGCAGCATGCTGGGATTCAACTATAGCATGCATTCTCCCACTAGTTTGAAAGATGCTGCATCACCACACCCACTTGGATGTGTGTGTATCAGTGTGAATCATTGTGGTTTTGGAAAAGAACACATGCAATGATGCCACTCCAGCATGTGGTGTCCAACCATGTCCAGGAACCCTAGCAGCTTGCTGGGATTCAACTGTAGCAAGCATTTTATCACCAGTTTGAAAGATCCCGCATCACCACACCCACTTGGATGTGTGTGTATCAGTGTGTATCATTGTGATTTTGGAAAAGAACACATCCAATGATGCCACTGAAGCATGTGGTGTCCAACCATGTCCAGGAACCCTAGCAGCATGCTGGGATTCAACTGCAACATGCATTGTATCACTAGTTTGAAACATGTTGCATCACCACACCCACTTCAATGTGTATGTGTCAGTGTGCATCATTCTGGTTTTGGAAAATAACACATGCAATGATGCCACTCCAGCATGTGGTGTCCAACCATGTCCAGGAACCCTAGCAGCATGCTGGGATTCAACTACAACATGCATTCTACCACCAGTTTGAAATATGTCGCATCACCACACCCACTTGGATATGTGTATCAATGTGCATCATTGTGGCTTTGGAAAAGAACACATGCAATGATGCCACTCCATCATATGGTGTCCAACCTTGTCCAGGAATCCTAGCAGCATGCTGGGATTCAACTATAATATGCATTGTATCACTAGTTTGAAAGATGTTGCATCACCACACCCACTTGGATGTGTGTGTATCAGTCTGCATCATTGTGGTTTTAGAAAATAATACATGAAATGATGCCACTGCATCATGTGGTGTCCAACCATGTCTAGGAACCCTAGTAGCATGTTGGGATTCAACTTAAACATGCATTGTATCACCAGTTTGAAAGATGCTCCATCACCACACTAACTTGGATGTGTGTGTATCAGTGTGCATCATTGTGTTTTTGGAAAAGAACACATGCAATGGTGCCACTCCAGCATGTGGTGTCCAACCATGTCTAAGAACCCTAGAAGCATGCTAGGATTCAACTGCAACATACAACCCTAGATGTTGCATCACCACACCCACTTAGATGTGTGTGTATCAGTGTGCATCATTGTGGTTATGGAAAAGAATACATGCAATGATGCCACTCAAGCATGTGCCGTGTAACACCCCAAATCTTCTAATCAAGATTATCAAGTTCTAATCACCCAATTTAGGGTTAACAAAAAACATTTATTAAGAAAAAGCATATGAATGCATGTGTGTTTGCATTAGTGTAGAATTGAGTGTATATGCCTTGCTTGATTGTTCTAAATGTTGTGAAATGGTTTAAAGGTGAATGCCACATCATCTAGACCATTTACAAACAAAATCCATGGAGAAAGAAATCAAATAAAGCTTAAATAAAGCAAATGGTCATTTTGACCATTTTAAACTACTAGGCCACTTTAGGTGTTCCTAGAAGAAAATTTCAAACAGAAACAATTCTACTTCTTTTCACCCCTTGCTAGACCATGTAAAGATGTATCAAGGCCCACTTTACAAACTTACAAAAGCATCTAGAAAATCCATTTAAAGGACATTTGAAAATTGAATCAAGTCTATGTGTTAAGATAACACTTTTTCAAAAACCTACCAAATAAATTCCCCTTGACCTATCCAAGCAAACCTAGTCTCTCAAGCTTAATTCGAGGTCACTCAAAAAATTTGAATCAAAAATTCAAAAGTAAATTCCATGCGGCCATTAACACAAACACTTGTCATGCACAGAAAAACTTCTAGCCTAACTTCACTGTTTTGTACAGTGATCATCGACCAAATGGTCTCCTAGTTACTTCCCTGTCTCCCCTAAGCCTAACCCAACCCTAGACCAGCTCCCCCTGCACTGCTTGCATAGTGGAGTGCCGCCATTTTGTGGTCATCGCCAGCCGACCACGGCCAGCTCGCACTAGATAGCCCCGTGCCCATCCAGCATGTCCACTAGCACCGTCGCACCCTACCGCCACCACCTGTCTAGGCCACAGCCCCAGCCGAGCCGTGGACCACCCTAGTCGCACCGCACACCGCCTCTCTGCACCGTGTCTAGAGCGCGCCAATGTGCCATGCCCGACTAGCCCCGCTAGCTTGCATCTTGCCCTCACCGCGCACGCGCAGCCTCACCATGATCACGACACCCCGACAGACACCCCCTTTTGCCGCCGCGCAACCTGTAGTAGCCGCATGCCGCCGCAAACACCACTTCCTCCTCCCAGAGCGCCACACACACCAGACCGAACCACACCGCCCCACGCCGCGCCATTAAGTCCGTGAGAACCGCCAGGGAGCACTGCACCTTCCTACGCCCTTGCCCATGTCGTTAGCTGCCTGTACGACGCCACCGTCGAGCTCACCGCCGCACCGCTCGGTCCCCTCGCCGAGCTATAAAAGGAGGCCACCCTAGCCTCCATTCCTCATACCATTCGCCTCCCCACTCCTCACTGACCGTCCCCACTTCTCCCTGCAGCAAGGAGAGCACCACCCCGCCGGAATATCACCAGAGTCCGCCACTGCTGGAGGAGAAGGGCGCCGTCGATTCCGACCACCCCGAGCCCTACCGTGACCGCTCCTTGCCTTGTCGTCATCTACATCGTCGCTTGCTCCCGTCGCCGATCCTAGCTGGAGCCCAGGTGAGCCCCGAGAGACCCCCACCGCCGTGTTAGGTTTAGCTCGTCGCTGGATCTGTTCGTCGTCGACGACGACCCTCAACCGTTGGATTAGAATTAGATCGTAGGGCCCAGATTGAAAGATACAGTTTCGCGTAGAGTGAGTCACTAACCAGTGGACCCCCTCTGTCAGCTGTGCGCTGCACTGTGTTGTGTAGTTGGGCCGGCCCGTTGAACGTTCTCACCCAGGCCACGAAATTCAAATAAGGATTTTCCTTTTTAGTTTAAATCCTATTCCGTCCACATATTTAAAAATCAATTCAGAGAGTTTTACTTAACCAAATTGCATGATTCAAATTTTGCTAGAAAGGTAGCTAAATTATCTATCCAAGCCTGTTGGATTTAAATCATTTCGAGTTAGAGATAATCTTTAGTAAAAATAACAAGACAAAGATTTTGCAACTTCAAACATTTTTCAAAAATCAACCATAATAGCTTTTGAGTTGGTTCAAACTCTCAAAAATCACATTTGACAATATCTATCGGAATATGTGAAAATATTTACGTTTGCACGCAGTGACATTGGACTAGTACCAAAAGAATGTTATTAGGGCATTTCTAGTCAATTTAAATCTATAAAATAATAATCTTAAACTTTATAAAATGGAATCAACCCTTTAAATCACATTCCCATGTATTAGAATATCTAGTCATGACATGTGTCCACATGATCCCATATTTGAAGTGGAGAATATTAAATCTTAATTAATTTCAATGAGTAGAAATTACTTTTCTCAAATAAACTAAATAAAACTAGTTCTTTAATTCATGTGATGATTGTGATGATACTAGATCATCAAGTGTGAGCCTTAGTGTTCTAAATAGACTTAGTTAAGTATTGTTTGGTGATTGTGTACCTCATATTCATTTATAGACGATAGTACCGACCAAGGATACGAGGAGGAGGAGTTCTACCCCGAAGAAGTCGAAGAAAACTTCAATCACTACACAAATCAAGGCAAGCTATTATTGACAAGCTAACACTTGCAAGTTTCTTAACTATGCAAGCTAAAACTAAGCAAGTTAACACTTGCCCCTTGATAACTTAAGAAAATGCATTAGGCATGCTTGGTTATACATTTTGATTTATACCCATCACAAGTTTTACTTGCAAGCTTTACTCTTTTACTTTACCAAAGTTCTTTACTTCTAGTAGTGCTTTGTGAAACTTGGAAAAGTAGTATAGATAGCATAAAGAGTATAAAACTAGGCCTATACTAGATGTCATTCTATGGCAGGAGATTGATATTGGCATCCCACATTAGTGAACACTCTTAACCTTAATGGCTAGTGCTAAGCATAATACTTGATCACTTTAGATGGGAATACTTGGTGAAAATGATTATGAAAACCTTGGAATGATGAGTCATTCTATTGACATGTTTCGACATGTGTTGAGAAATACAAATGGATTTGATGATGAAAATGTTGAGGCATGAGTCTTGTTCCTTTATAAAAACTGATGGTTGGGTTCAGATGCGATACCATTCCAATTTTACCGTATAACCATAATACTTGAATTGGGTAAGGCTTAGCCAGAAGTTTATATCCATTAGTATGGGTTCCACTCTCAGAGGAGGTTTGAGCTGAGGCTACCTCTTGATGATGTCCACCTATGCAGTGCCCAGGATGGCAGATGGCCATGGCCGGGAGACCAAGCTCATAGGGGAGGTTCTTATACTAGAGTGTGTAAAGGAAAGGTTATGATTCATTATCTGCATACTAAGTATGATGATTCAGGGTTATCCCTGACGGATGTATCGAATTTTGTGGTGAAAGTGTACCACCTCTACAGAGTGTCAAACTATTCGAATAGCCGCGTCCACGGTGATGGATAGTTGGAGTGGCCATACTGTTCCGTCGTCAAATGTTTTAAAAATGACTTGTGAGGTGAATTATGATTTTGACTTGACCACAACAGGGTTGTGAATATGAAAACTAGGTTCCCAACTTAAAGTGATTTAGAACATTAAGTTAACTTTCTTTGCTTCTGATCTTAGTTTAGATAAACCTGCCTTTTTGCAAATAAACCTAGAGTTAGGGTTCCTATTAGCACTACATTACTTGTTAGTGATAGTTTGCGAGTACTTAAAGAGTACTCATGGCTTTGTCCCTGGCTATTCCCGTGGCCAGACTATGAGGAGGACTATCAGGAAGATGGACAACAGGACAACTACGACAACTAGGGTCATCTCCCATCGTCAGCATTGCCTATGACACTAAAGATGGAGCCCACTGCTATGCTTATTATTCCGCTGCTTGTTTTTATTAAGACTGGATCATGAGATCATTTATTGTGTAAGACCTTATTATGGTTTGTAATGGATGATGTACTATGATATCCAATCTATTATGTCTCGCAAAAATGGTAATCCTGGGATTGCGATGTATGGCATAACAGGCATCTGGGATTAAAAATCCGTGTGTTGACAAGTTGGTATCAGAGCCATCCTGACCATAGGAGACCCTAGTTATAATGGACGTCCGAACAAAAACTTAGTTTCAAAAACAAATGAAGTGAGTATTTATGAAAACATATTCCCAATCTTATCCTTGATTCTTTCAAAAAAAATCATGTTCCTCAAAAATTCTTACATTACTACATAAAATTTGACACACTTGATCACCTCACTAACTTACTCATCCTAAATTCTTATAGATGGAAGTTCAGTATTGCATGTTCTACCAGTTTGGCAATGGAGGCCACCTGATCTTTGAGAGGGATCTTGATGCACTGTCAGAGTACCTTGAGGGCCCGCATCCGGAATTTGTCGGAGCTCAACTCAAGGATTTCCCAGGAGGAGATCTACAATGGCTGATAGTTGCAGATCTCAGAGCCAAGATGGAAGCACCCCTTTCTAAGAAGATTCAATTCATAGTGCAAGAGAACAACTGGCTAGATGGATTAGCCAGGGCTATGCATGAAGCTCTTGCCCGTCTGTGTGGGCAAAACATCAACTTGATCTAGGGAACTCGCTTTGAGCACTATGCAAGGCATGATTCTATGGGAATGCCATTGGAGATGCCAAGTCACCCGGAGATGAAGCGCCAAGTGGAGAATGTTGACTTCCAATTGTATGATAGGCAGAAGGAATTGGACAATGCTCGAGCCTAGGCCAACCACAACCTTTCCATTGCCGACAAGAAGGACTGGACTCTCGCCATGCTTGTCAAGGATAGCCAATCACTTCGTTGTCAACGTGAGAAGAAGGATCGCACAATCGCTCGTCTTGGCAAGAAGGTGGCCGGCCTCGAGAAGACCATCCATGAGCAAGAAGTCCATCTTGAAGCAAAAGAAGAAGAGGAAGAAGGTGAAGACATCTAGGGAGATATTCACTCGTACCTCACTGATGACAACGACTACCTGGAGGATGATGCCATGGATTTCTACACTGATGATGATGACTCCGACTTCATTGATGATGAGTAGATGCACTTGATCACTACCGTAGGAATGAGTTATATCGGTCCCACTGTATCTTAGTTCACAGAATGGTTCTTAAAACCATTTGTTTTCTTTTGTGTTGTGGTGTGTGTTTGTATTGTGTGCTTGAATGAATGAATGAATGAGAAGAAGATAGTTTGCAAAACCTGAGTCAAACTCAAAGTTTAAAGCTTTTGAAAACCAAACCATGAACCTTAGAAGTTTCCCTCTTACCCCTTTATCTATCTCAATCTTCAGATAACTCGTGGAAACCAAGGAGGAAGCAGCTCATCGCAGGACCCAATGTTGTAGATTTTGCAGATGCTAGTTTCCGACCGTGAAGCTAGTAGAGCAGACCACCAAGCCAATCTAGCCACCCTCGAACAGATAGCTCAGATGGCCCACAATAATCAAGGCCATGCAAATCAGGATCATCATGGATCCAAGCTTAATAACTTTGAGAATACTAATCCCCCTATCTTTAAAAAATATGAGGACCCCTAAGATGCTAATGACTAGCTGCAAACAATGGAGAATAATCTGGAAGTCGTAGGAGTTGATTCCAACGAGAAGGTACTGTTTGCTGATACATTGCAAATGTATCTATAATTTTTGATGTTCCATGCTTGGTTTTATCCACTTTCTTGTGTTTTGTTCCAACTTTGGAGTACTTTTCATATGATTTCTTGGACTAACCTATTAACAAGAGCCACCGTGCCAGCTGCCTGTTTTCTGCTGTTTTTGGTTCCAGGAAAGTCAGAAAATGAATATTCTCGAAATTGGACGGGACAAAAGCCAAAGTGCCTATTTTTCCGGAAGTGATCAAGTGCCAGAATACGAGACGGAGAGGGGCCAGAGGGCGGCCACACCACCTGGCCGCGCAGCCAGGCCTGGCCCGCGCCAGGGGGTGGTGTGGCCAGCCCAGGCACCCCCTCGGCCTCTCCTTCCGCCTATAAGTTGCCCTCGGGACGAAAACCCGAAGTACCCGATCAAAAATCCACGAAAGAGTCTGTAGCCACCATCATCTCCATCCCTAGATTGGGAGGGATCTGAAGCTCTTCCCGGCACCCTGCCGGAGAGGGGAATTCACCCTGGAGGCCTTCTTCATCACCATGCAAGCCTCCGGTGTGATGCATGAGTAGTTCATCCTTGGACTACGGATCCATGTAGTAGCTAGATGGCGGGTTTCTCCTCCTTTGTGCTTTCATGTTTAGATCTTGTGAGCTCCGTTCATGATCAAGATCATCTATTTGTAATTCATACATTTTGTGTTTGCGGGGATCCGATGGATATTGTGATGCTATTTCAGATTGATTATTGATTATATCATGTCTTTGTTATTTGAGATCTTGCATGCTTTCCGTTGTTAGTAGCTATCTTGGCCAACTAGATGCTAGCAACTCCAAGAGTTAGTATTTATGCTCGATAGTGGGTTCATGCCTCTGGTAATCTGGGGAAGTGATAGAAATCTCTAAGGTACTAGATGTGTTGTTGCTACTAGGGAGAAAACAACAATCCTTTGTTCATAGAACAATCATATTGTTTACTTTACATGCAGTTCGTAAAGCAATAATCTGTTTCTTGCAACTTAATACTAGAGGGGGTTCGGATGATAACCTGAAGGTGGATTATTAGTCATAGATGCAGTTGGATGGCGGTCTATGTATTATGTTGTAATGCCCAATAAAGTCTCGGAGGAGTCAAGATGATTAGTATTTGCATGTATTGCTTTCTCGGTGTTTGTCAATTGCCCCGCTGTAATTTGTTCACCCAGCATGTTATCTATCTAAGGAGAGCCACCTCTAGTGAACTATGGATCCCGGTCCTTTTTCTTTACATACAATCTACAATCTTTTACTGTTTTGTGTTTACTTTCTGCAAACTTTTACTTCTTTCCATTCGATACGTTTAATCCTTTGTTTTCCGCAAAACACGGTGAGATTGACAACCTCATCGCAAGTTGGGGACAAAGTTTTGTGGTTGTGTTGTGTAGGTCTCCACATTGATACTAGCACCGGTAGTGCGCACTGCCAAAGCTTAGCTAGTAACACCTTTGAGGTGTTTCCTTGGTCCTACTGGTGTGATTAAACCTTGGTTTCATAACTGAGGGAAACTTGCTGCTGTGCTCATCATACCTTCCTCTTGGGGTTCCCAATGAGCTCTACATCAACCACGCACCAGCACTTTTCTGGGCGCCATACACAAAGCCATCAAGCATTTTTCTGGCGCCGTTGCCGGGGAGTCAAGGACATCTTCACAAGGGGAGTCCCTCATAACCAATCTCTTTACTTTGTTTTTTTTGTTTTGCTTAGTTTCTTTTTGCTTTGTTTGCTTGTTTCTTTATCAAAAACACAAAAAAATTAGTTTTGCAAGTTTGCTTTCTTATTTGAAAAACACAAACAAATTAGTTCCTATCTTAAGTTGCCTTTATGACAAGCTCTGCTCCAATCACTATTTCATTATGGATAGCTCACTCAGTTTCTTATTTGGGAACAGTTTTATGACTGCTAAGGTAATAGATGAACCACCGCCTGCTAGAACCTCCATGGAAGAAGAAATTGCTGAACCTGAAAGATCATTAGATGAAAAAGAGGAGGAGAGTGATGGGCAAAAGGAGGAAGAATGGATCTACCCATGCCTACCTTCTAATGAGAGTAACTCTTTATCCCTTACATTATTTGATTGTCCCCCATGCTTATCAAAGGAGGGTGAATGTTATGTTCCCGAGGATTCTTTTGAAAATATTTATAATAAAGCTCTAGTGCTTGTAGATCATGAAGAGCATACCTTATGTGATAGTTATATTGTTGAGTTTATTCATGAGGCTACTGAAAATTATTATGAGAGAGGAAAATATGGTTGCAGAAGTTTTTACGGTAATGAAACACCTCTCTATGTGCTGAAAGTTTTGAAGTTACTTTTGTTTTATCTTCCTATGCCTGTCACTTTCTTATTTGTGTATTTATTTGCATACAAGATTCCTATACATGGGAAGTGGGTTAGACTTAAATGTGTTTTGAATTTGCTTCTTGATGCTCTCTTGTACTTCAATTCATATTTCCTATGAGAGCATCTTCTCAAATTTTTATGCCTAACTTAAAGGCGTTAAAGAAAAGTACTTGTTCGGAGATAACCCAAGAGTTTTAGTTGAGTCTTGGAAGTTATTACCTCTGTAATAACCTCTCCTTATCCTTTTTATTTGCTTTTTGTGCCAAGAGTAACCTCTAATGAGAGTGAAGTAATGATTGGAAAAGTTGCTGTCCCGAAACAGATTTTTGTGCTTCACCGTAAACATTCTTGAGAGAGCTCTGTACGTCGGATTGAGCTGTAGTTTTGTGTGCTTCTGCCCCAGGTTGTTATATAACTTTCGTTAGTTAAACACCTTTTTATTTGAGCAACAGAAGGTCTTCGAAAAAATTTGTCTTTACCTGCTGGTCTGTTTTGACAGATTTCTGCCATTTTCTGCATTTGCTTCTTGTTAGTTCCTTCTTGAGTTCCTTTGGTGAATTGAGCTTTTTGAGGGAAGTGCTACAGTATATATTCTAATGGAAGTTTATTTGGTGTTAGAACTGAATCTTGAGACTTATTTATCTTAAGTGCACTAATGTTGCTAATGAGATTGTGTGAAGTTTTGTATGAAGGAAAATTTTCAGGTGTATGGAAGGAAGGAGTAATGAGATGAAGGATGGACTAAAGCTCAAGCTTGGGGATGCCACGTGTGTCACCCCAAGAAATATCCAAGAAGTACAAGCGTCAAATCTTGGGGATGCCCAAGGCATCCCCTTCTTCATCAATAAAAATCCCAGGTTTCTTCCAAACGCTTCATTTTTATTGTTTCATGCACAATTGTGTTTTTCTTGGAGCGTCTTCTTTTTCGTATTCGTTTTGGTTTTTAGTTTGCTTGGTTTGCTTAGTTTTCTGAATAAAATGGTTGGACCCCCTCTTTCATGCATTGGTTTGCAAATAGCTTGGTCTGGTTTGGAAAAGAGTAGGAAAGCTCATGCTTATGTGGTAAAAAGAGCTCATTTTTGACTGTGGCTATGCTTTGTCATGCCATGCTTGATATTGTTTTGGCTTTATGCTTAGTATTATTTGCTGTAGCATGGCTTGTTATAAACAATTGAGATTGCTTAATGTGCCTTGGATGAATCATGCATTGTTTTAGCATATTAAAGCATAGTATAGTGGTATTCTCCTTTGATGCTTTATTTGGGTTGACTTGGCACATGCTCACACCATGTTATGACTATCTCAAGTCACCATAGCCTTTATGATCCTTTAGTTTTCAACTTGTAGTGTCACTTTATGCTTTGATCAATGATGTTTTGTCGCTCTGCATGATTATGGCCATTATTGCTCTCTTAGTTTGTCGCTCCCAGTCTTTTGCTAGCCTCCACAACAAAGTATGAGTTCCACTCATGGATCCAACTCCCTAAACCAATTTTTTCCAAAGAGTCCACCATACCTACCTACTAGCTTATGCTATTCCAAGTACATTCATGCTTTTGTTTACCTTTCACTTGTTATGAGAAAACTAGTGAGTAAAGCTCTCACGAACTTGACGGCACACTTTACTTTATTGCCTCTAATAAACTTGAACCATTGGGTCCTTCTTTGTTCTGTATATGCTTGCGCTTTACAAGTTGAAATTAGCAGAACCATGTTTCATGGGGAACGCTTTCAACATTGCACTTGTACTTTGTACCCTGTTGATATCATGTTCTTTTGCTTACGGATCCTGGCGGTGTGAAATAAATGTGGAACTTGTAAGATCATGGAGTTTGTATGTGTGTTATAGAAACGCCTGGGCCGCTAGCCTAAGTCATGCCTGATCATGGTGGAAACTTGTAGCATCACCATAATGAGCACTCTATGAAGCATCCTCAATAAAAACCTATGCAAATAGCAAATAAAAAGATCGCCGAGATGCTCATTGTCTGCTTGCCTTGTCATTTTGATTATGGGAAAGCTCCCGTATCATGTGCAAGGGGTACCCCATTGGCGGTTCTTAATGATACACATATACTTACAATGACAAGAGCTTACTCGTGACTGAAGTTGAGTAGCATGAGGATCGGTCTTCGTAAGTAAGGGGCATGAGATTTCGGTTTATAACTTGTCAAGCATATCCTCTTAGTTGTGTCACTTTAACCTTAATCACCTTCAAGATGCTTATGATAGGGGCAATGAGAACTGAAAGCTATAAGTACCATAATTTTTGGAAGCTCTTTATGAGACTTGAATCCCTACTTCCTTTTACAAAAAGGCCTTTCTTCCACCATTATATTGAGTCTCCACCTTCTATCCTTATGCACCTACTTTGAGAGCATAGTGGCCATTCTTAGTTGTATGTGCATGGTCCCAAGACTAGTTGATTGATGCATAACTTGTTATTGCTTGTTTGAAACTATTGTATCTAGTTACTCTTATAAACTTTGAAGGTGTCCTATGCATTTATATTTGCTACTCTATAGAGGGACAAGCTGAATACTATTATGCTATGTTTTCTTTATGTGAAACAAACAAACGCCTTGCAAAGCTTTGTTATTCATGAATCTTTTGTTTGTGCCTTTTCATGTTGCATCATAGTTTCTTTGCTTACTGCTAGAACTTTGTCTTTCATGTTATGATTGAAGTACTATGATCCCAGCCTTGAGTTTTGCAAAAACTTTGATCAAGTCTTTGATGGTGCATGGCACCTCAAAAATTATTTCTTTTTATAACTTACCTACTCGAGGACGAGCATGAGTTAAGCTTGGGGATGTTGATACATTGCAAATGTATCTATAATTTTTGATGTTACATGCTTGGTTTTATCCACTTTCTTGTGTTTTGTTCCAACTTTGGAGTACTTTTCATATGATTTCTTGGACTAACCTATTAACAAGAGCCACAGTGCCAGCTGCCTGTTTTCTGCTGTTTTTGGTTATAGGAAAGTCAGAAAATGAATATTCTCAGAATTGGACGGGACAAAAGCCAAAGTGCCTATTTTTCCGGAAGTGATCAAGTGCCAGAATACGAGACGGAGAGGGGCCAGAGGGCGGCCACACCACCTGGCCGCGCGGGGATGGTGTGGCCAGCCCAGGCACCCCCTCAGCCTCTCCTTCCGCCTATAAGTTACCCTCGGGACGAAAACCCTAAGTACCCGATCAAAAATCCACGAAAGAGTCTGTAGCCGCCGTCATCTCCATCCCTAGATCCGGAGGGATCTGAAGCTCTTCCCGGCACCCTGCCAGAGAGGGGAATTCACCCTGGAGGCCTTCTTCATAACCATGCAAGCCTCCGGTGTGATGCGTGAGTAGTTCATCCTTGGACTACAGATCCATGTAGTAGCTAGATGGCTGGTTTCTCCTCCTTTGTGCTTTCATGTTTAGATCTTGTGAGCTCCGTTCATGATCAAGATCATCTATTTGTAAGTCATACATGTTGTGTTTGCAGGGATCCGATGGATATTGAGATGCTATTTCAGATTGATTATTGATTCTATCATGTCTTTGTTATTTGAGGTCTTGCATGCTTTCCGTTTTTAGTAGCTATCTTGGCCAAGTAGATGCTAGCAACTCCAAGAGTTAGTATTTATGCTCGATAGTGGGTTCATGCCTCTGGTAATCTGGGGAAGTGACAAAAATCTCTAAGGTACTAGATGTGCTGTTGCTACTAGGGAGAAAACAATGATCCTTTGTTCATAGAACAATTGTATTGTTTACTTTACACGCAGTTCGTAAAGCAATAATCTGTTGCTTGCAACTTAATACTGGAGGGGGTTCGGATGATAACCTGAAGGTGGATTATTAGTCATAGATGTAGTTGGATGGCGGTCTATGTATTATGTTGTAATGCCCAATCAAGTCTCGGAGGAGTCAAGATGATTAGTATATGCATGTATTGCTTTCTCGGTGTTTGTTAATTGCCCCGCTGTAATTTGTTCACCCGGCATGTTATTTATCTAAGCCGAGCCACCTCTAGTGAACTATGGATCCCGGTCCTTTTTCTTTACATACAATCTACAATCTTTTACTGTTTTGTGTTTACTTTCTGCAAACTTTTACTTCTTTCCATTCGATACGTTTAATCCTTTGTTTTCCGCAAATCACGGTGAGATTGACAACCTCATCGCAAGTTGGGGACAAAGTTCTGTGGTTGTGTTCTGCAGGTCTCCACGTTGCTACTAGCACCGGTAGTGCGCCCTGCCAAAGCTCAGCTAGTAACACCATTGAGGTGTTTCCTTGCTCCTACTGGTTCGATTAAACCTTGGTTTCATAACTGAGGGAAATTTGCTGTTGTGCTCATCATACCTTCCTCTTGGGGTTCCCAACGAGCTCTACATCAACCACGCACCAGCACTTTTCTGGGCACCATACACATAGCCATCATTTGCCACCCACTATCTGGCAGGAGATGCAAGAGCCTGGTGGAATAGCACCTGTACTATGAACCACGGTCAGATCATGAGTTGGGAAGCTTTAAAGGTCAAGTTCAGCCGCACCCATGTGCCGCACGGATTATTCACCAGAATGAGAGATGAGTTCAGGGAACTGAAGCAAGGAAGGATGACAGTAGTTGAGTACCGTGACAAATTTCTGTTGCTAGCTAGGTATGCCCCTGATGAGATCAACACTGAAGCCAAGAAGAAGGAAAGGTTTCTAAATGGATTGCATGATGAGATGAAGACTGTGTTAGCCAACATCCGTTTTGATGACCTAGAAGAGCTAGTCGACTCTGCCATCCAGATGGAAGGGAAGATAAACCAAGCCAATGACAATCACAAGCGCAGAATGATGCACCAGGCTAGGTCCCACAATACCCAGAAGTATCGCCCAAACCATCTGCAGGATATTCCCCAAGAAACAACAGACCCCCTATGTCTCGTCCAAGCTAGCCCAATTGTAGCGATGGAAACTTGAAGTCCGGAGGAAACCACAATAACAACCTCGGAAACTCCAACAACTTCAACTGTGCACCACCCAAGTCCAACAACAACAACAACAATACTGCCCCAAGGACTGGAAGCAATGCCGTGCCTGTTGCAGCGAAAGACAAGTCCCAGATTACTTGCTTTGAATGTGGAGTCAAGGGTCACTACTCCAACGAGTGTCCCAAGAAGCTTGCAGCCAGCACCAATGTGAATGCCCCAGCTCAGTAGCAGCACCGTGTTCAACCTGGAAGAAGATTTTCCCTAGGTAATTCGCTCAACCTCAATGGCCGTCTATTCCACATGAATGCTGAAAAACCCTAAGAAGCGCCCGATGTCGTGCTGGGTATGTTTTCTGTTAACTCAGTACTTGTAAGTGTGTTGTTTGATTCTAGAGCATCACACTCGTTTGTTACAGAAGAATTTGCATGCTAGTAAGATTAAACAAACAAAATTGAAGCATGTTATGATAGTTCAAATTCCTAGTTCAACCACCAAAGCTAGAAAATTTTGCAAGGTTGTACCTATCAGAATCCATGGGATAGATTTTAATGCCAATCTAATAGTACTTAGAACCAAAGGTTTCGAAGTAGTACTGGGAATGGATTGGATGTCAAAACATAAAGAATTGATCGATTGTGCCAAGAAAGCCATAACCATGACCAGTAGCTCTGGAGTATCAGTAGAGCATGCTTTTGAAACCTTGCCCCGTCAGTTCAAATGCAACAAGAGTCTAGCCCTACCAACCATAGACCAAGTCAGAGTAGTCTGTGAATACCCCAACGTATTCCCAGATGTATTGCCCGGTATGCCCCCAGATCGGGATATTGAGTTCATCATTGAACTAATTCCTGGAACTAGACCCATAGCTCAGAGACCATATAGTATGAATCCATCTGAACTAGTGGAGCTGAAGAAGCAACTTGATGTTATGCTGGAGAAAGTACTAATTCAACCAAGCGTATCACCATGGAGATCGCCTGTTCTGTTTGTGGATAAGAAGGATGGAGGTAACCATTTGTGCACGGATTACCGGAAGCTGAATGATATCACCATCAAGAACAAGTACCCACTGCCCAAGATAGACGATCTATTTGATCAGTTGACTGGTGCCAGAGTGTTTTCTAAGATTGATCTTAGAACTGGTTATAATCAACTCAAGATTCGTGCAACAAATATTCCGAAGACCGCCTTTACCACCAGATATGGATTGTATGAGTATACTGTCATGTCTTTTGGATTAACCAATGCCCCCGCTTATTTCATGAATCTCATGAATAAGATTTTTACGAATTTTCTAGATAAGTTTGTCGTTGTTTTTATCGACGATATTCTAATCTATTCCAAGTCAGAAGAAGATCATGAGCAACATCTGAGAACCATCCTTGAAACCCTTAGAGAGCCTCAGTTGTATGCCAAGTTCAGCAAATGTGAATTCTGGTTGAAGGAAGTAGGATTCCTCGGACATATTGTGTCGGCAGGAGGAGTCGCTGTTGATCCCACCAAGATCAAAGATGTTGAAGAATGGGAATCCCCAACCACACAAACTCAAGTCCGTGCATTTCTCAGATTCTCGGGATACTACCGCAAGTGTGGGCCCCCTGGATTAATCCTCCGAGAATCGTGGTTATGCATACCACCATGATCCATGATCAGTTAGTCGTGGCACATAACCGACAAGTATCAAAGTAAACATCCAAAATTTACACGGATACAATTCATACCTTAGCTGCTGGTATGGCTATATCAAAATCATCGGCGGAACTTGTAAGAAGCGTAGAGCCCGAGCCATGCCTTAACCTATAGGCACTAACTCGGAGAACGTCCTAGCTCGCATAGTCACCATCATCGCCTTCTTCCTGCTACCTGGCCAGGTTAATAGCCAGGGACAATGCCAGTGAGTACTTTGAATGTACTCGCAAACCACCTTAAGAGAGTAGTAAAAACAAGGAGATATGCAATATGGCTGTGGTAGTAGGAGGGCTCCAAGCGGGGTTCTTTTCTAAAATTGTTTCTCTTGTAGATATGGCATCTCCATATCTTTGTTAAAAACTTTTGTAAAGCCTTTTTGGAAACCTTTTGAAAAGTTTTGTAAACACTAGGATTGGGGTACCCATTTGTTCCCGTCTTCAGGTCGTCCCACAACCAAACTCCTTTCTCCCCCTTCTGACCATCCCATGGTCAAAACCTTTCTCCTTTACGACCATCCCATGGTCAAAACATTTCCAAACCATTTCTTTCCCAAAATCCTTTTTGAAAAAAAAACCAGCACCACTCTACAGAAGTTTGTCCAACCCGTCCATAACCGTGGACACGGCTATTCGAATAGATTTACACTCTGGAGAGGTTGCACACTTTACCCACACCATCCGGGTACACTACCCTGACTACATCGGTCCTGGGTCGAGTAAGCGATAAAGACTCTCTTGATGCCCACTCCAATATAAGTGCCCACCCTTTGAGTGTTGTTCCCCTCAACACCGGGACACCCTATATAGTTCTCAAGCCAACCGGAGCTCTTTTTTCCACTTCCCAAGTGTGCGCTTTCAATGAGGGGCTCATAGTAACATGTGGAGGCCCGTAGACCCTTCGTTCCTTCTCTAGGTCGATGTCTCACATGGACCCTTACAGGAGAAGGCCCACCCTCCAGGGATTTTTATCCCCTGTAGTCGTTGCGAGGTAGCTTATACCAGAATAAACAAACATCAAATCCAGCCATGTCCCATTCCAGAGTAATGTGGTTGCACAGGTTAAGTTGTTATAGCTAAACTACAAAGAACCGGGTGTGTTTTTGTAAACCTATTTCCTCCAGCTTTCCTTCAGCATTTTGTAAAACAAAACCTTTTTACTTCTCAACATCTCTTGGGAGGTGCCACCTCACCAAGGTTTTATCATAAAACATTTGGTAAAACTTTTTGCGGGGTCTTCCCATCCTATAGCTTTGCTTTGCCTAAAACAGGGTCTCCAACGGGCTATGGTGATATGCACCATCTATTCTACTAGGGGCCAGTAGGTGTCATCAAGGGGGTTTGTACTTAATAGTACAAAAGTGTAATAGTTCGGAGGGGCCAAACCACTACAATATATACATCAACATATAGTAAACAATGCAGTTTTTAATAAACAGTAGATAAAACATGCATAAGTAAAATAGTAGGACAAGGCTTATGAGCAAGAAGGTGGCTTGCCTGAGATCCGTAATATGGCGTAATTGTCTCTGGACTTATTCTTAGAATACCCATAATACAAATAATAACCACCTCGTCAGATCTCCGATTTCATCGCAGCTATCGTTGTTATGGACCACATGCAAGCAAACAAATGACACAATCAACACCAGGCATACAAGAAGACATACATACAGCAAACAAACATACATCACATTACTTAATTCAGTAGGTTTTGTATATGTTGACATCATAGCATTTGGAATTACTTTAATTGCCTTTGTAGATTTGCGTTTGTGATTTATTTGTCAAATACCACTTGAATAAGGGGTTTGAGGCCAAGGATTGGTTCTATATGATATCACTATACAAAAATGATATCTACAGATAGGTATTGAAATAACTAGACCAACAAAAGTGGTTTCATGATTTTATCAATTTCCTATATTTAGTTCTGATTTTTCTAGTGAAATAACCTCTACTTTAGGTTAATAAATCACCAAAAATGTTCTGGAGCTCCAAAAATTATTTCCTTGGGTGGTTGTGTATGGTTTGATGTAGTGGTTCAGTAAGAGTTGGAAACATGTCAATATAATTACCAGAATGCCCTTAGGAAATTCCCAAAGGCAGTTCTATAGCTATTTTGTCTTTTTCACCATATTTAATCTACAAAAGCTTTGCATTTGGTTCCAAGGACACATGGTAGGTATTTATAATACCTTTCTATAGAAATTGGAATGAACTTTTTTGGAGTTAAATAACTACTGAGGTGAGTTATCTAGTGATAATGTATATACATAAATGTTTAATTCATTAAAAATCCTCAGAAGCTCAATAAATCTTGATTTCCTAGATTTTGGTAGTATTGAGGGTACCACATCACAGAGAGTTGGAATGAGGTCAAAATAACTCATGGTTTGGTCTAGGGAATTTTCTAAAGTCAGATTGGCCTGGTTTTTGTTATTTTCGTGCAAGATACTCCATAGCTCCAAAAAGCAAGGGACCACTATTCAAAGATAGGTATGGTGAATACCTACCAGGGAAAGTTTGTTTCACTATATTTGGATAAGGATAGTTCTCTGGGGAATTTAGTTAGTGGAAAAGAAACATTTTTGGTAGATCAAATGCCAATAAACAAGGGAAATTATTTTTGGCAAAGTAACAATTGTGCAAGATAGGAAGAACATGTAGGAACTTGGTAAAATTTTGATCTGGGCAGAATATCCCATTTTCCATTTTTTTCTAGATTTAAACCAATTGGATAGATTACAGATCTAGGAAAAAGAATAAAAAGCAGGGGTTTTGGGCTCGATCTGCTGGGTATTGGGCCTCGTAGGGGAGATTCGGCCAAAGTGGCAGCGAGCGCGCGCGGGAGGCCACGGTTTGAACCCGGTGGGCGGGTCCCACTGGTCAGCGGCGTGGGGTGGCAAAGGGGTACGGGGAAACCCCGACCATTCGATCAAGAGGAGATCGACGGCCGCCGCGCATCTTCTTCCTGGTGACGTGATGAATAGGGGAAACCCTAGGGCGTGATTCAGGGAGGGGGTTTAGGGGCTCACTGCTGACTCATGTACTAACGAGCTCGTTGGGGAACCCCAAGAGGAAGGTATGATGAGCACGGCAGTAAGTTTCCCTCGGTTATGAAACCAAGGTTATCAATCCAGTAGGAGCAAGGAAACACCCCAAAGGTGAAGCTAGCTGAACTTTTGCAGGGCGCACTACCGGTGCCAGCAGCAACGTGGAGACCTGCACAACACAACCACAGAACTCTGTCCCCAACTTGCGATGAGGTTGTCAATCTCACCGGTTTTGCTGAAAACAAGGAATTAAACGTATCGAGTGGAAGAAAGTAATAGTTTGCAGAAAGTAAACACAAAGCAGTAAACTGTTGATTGTAGATTGAAAGTAAAAGAAAGGACTGGGGTCCATAGTTCACTAGAGGTGGCTCTCCTTAAGATAGATAACATGTTGGGTGAATAAATTACAGAGGGGCAATTGACAAACATCGAGAAAGCATACAAGCATATACTAATCATCTTGACTCCTTTGACATTCGATTGGGCATTACAACATTATACATATACCGCCATCCAACTGCATCTATGACTAATAATCCACCTTCAGGTTATCATCTGAACCCCCTCCAGTGTTAAGTTGCAAGCAACTGATAATTGCAATACGAATTGCGTGTAAAGTAAACAATATGATTGTTCTCTGAACAAACGATTGTTGTTTTCTCCCTAGTATCAACAACACATCTAGTACCAAAGAGATTTTTATCACTTCCCTAGATTACCAGAGGCATGAACCCACTATCCAGCATAAATACTAACTCTTGGAGTTGCTAGCATCTACTTGGCCAAGATAGCTACTAACAACGGAAAGCATGCACGATCACAAATAACAAAGACATGATAGAATCAATAATGAATCTGAAATAGCATATCAATATCCATCGGATCCCCGCAAACACAACATGCAGAATTACAAATAGATGATCTTGATCATGAACGGAGCTCACAAGATCTAAACATGAAAGCACAAAGGATGATAACCAGCCATCTA
Source organism: Avena eriantha (assembly GCA_910589775.1). Taxonomy (NCBI): domain Eukaryota; kingdom Viridiplantae; phylum Streptophyta; class Magnoliopsida; order Poales; family Poaceae; genus Avena; species Avena eriantha. Next base: position 528,087,945 of record OU342743.1, read on the forward strand.
GCTACTACATGGACCCGTAGTATAGAGATGAACTACTCACGCATCACACCGAAGGCTTGCATGGTTATGAAGAATGCCTCTAGGGTGAATTCTCCCCTCCGACAGGGTGCCGGGAAGAGCTTCAGATCCCTCCCGATCTAGGGATGGAGATGACGGAAGCTACAGACTCTTTCATTGAATTTGGATAGGGTACCTAGGGTTTCCGTATCAGAGGCAATATATAGGCGGAAGGAGAGGCTGAGGGGGTGCCTGTTGCGGCCAGACCACCCCCTGGCGTGGCCCAGGCCTGGCTGCACGACCAGGTGGTGTGGTCGGGCCCCAACCCCTCTCCGTATCGTATTCTAGCTTCAGGTGTCCCTCGGTAAAATACTGACTTTGGCTTTTGTCCCGTCCAATTCCGAGAATATTCATTTTTTCACTTTCCTAGAACCAAAAATAGTAGAAAATAGGCAGTTGGCACTATGGCTCTTGTTAATAGGTTAGTCCAAGAAATCATATGAAAAGTACTCCAAAGTGTGTACAAAACACAAGAAAGTAGATAAAACCAAGCATGGAACATCAAAAATTATGGATACATTTGCAATGTATCAACATCCCCAAGCTTAACTCCTGCTCTTCCTCGAGTAGGTTAGTGATAAAAAGAAAGAATAATTTTTGAGGTGACATGCACCATCATAAACTTGATCAAAGTATTTGTAAAACATTCAAAGCTGGGATCATAGTACTTCAATCATAACATGAAAGACAAAGTTCTAGCAATAAGACAAAGAAACTATGTTGCGACATGAAAAGGCATAAACAAAAGATTCATGCATAACACTGCTTTGCAAGATGTTTGTTTGTTTCACATAAAGAAAACATTGCATAGTGGCATTCAGCTTGTCCCTCATAGAGTAGAAACATAAATGCATAGGAAACCTTCAAAGTTCATAAGAGTGACTAGATACAAATAGTTTAAAACAAGCAATATGAAGGTATGCATCAATCAACAAGTCTTGGGACAATGCACATAGAACTAAGAATGGCCACTATTGTCTCAAAGTATGTGCATAAAGATAGAAGGTGGAGACTCAATATATAAGTGGAAGAAAGGCCTTCATAGAAGGAAGTAGGGATTCAAGTCTCATGAAGTGCTTCCAAAAATTATGGTACTTAATAGCTTTCAGCTTTCATTGCCCCTATCATAAGCATCTTGAAGTGATTAAGGTTAAAGTGAACAAACTATGGTGTATATTCTTGACGAAGTATAAGTTGGAAATCTCATGTCCCTTGAATACGAGGGCCGCTCCTCATGCTACTCAAGTTTAGTTACCGTTAAGTTCTTGTCATAGTAAGTACATGTGTATCATAGAGAACCGCCAATGGGGTACCCCTTGCCCGATCATACGAAAGAATCGCCATATCAAAATGACAAGGCAAGCAGACAACGAGCATCACAACAATCTTCTTATTTACCATGGGAATGTGGTGCTTTTTTCTCTCTTCCCTTTTTTATCATATCTCTTTTTTTCTTTTTTTCTTTTTTCTCAATATCTGACTTTTTTTATAAGAAGAATGCTTCATAGACAACTCATTATGGTTACGCTGTAGGTTTCCACCATGACAACATGGATTAGACCAGCGGCCCAGGCGTTTCTCTAACACAAATACATAACTCCATGGACTTACAAGCTCCCCTTTCATTTCACACCGACGACATCCATAGACAAAAGAGCATGATATCAACTAGGTACAAAGTACAGGTGTAATGTGGAAAGCGTTCCCCATGAAAGCATGGTTCTGCTAATCCCCAACAAATAAGTGCAAGCATATACAACATAGACGACACAATGGTTCAAGTTTATTAAGGGCAAGAAAAGTAAAGTGTGCCATCATGTTCGTGAGAGCTTTAATCACTAGTTTTCTCATAACAAGTTTAATTTGGAAGGTAGATAAACACATGAATATACTTGGAATAGCATATGCTAGTAGGTAGGTATGGTGGACTCTTTGGAATATCTTGGTTTTTGGAGTTGGATGCATGAGTGGAACTCATACTTGGTTATGGCGGCTAGCAAAAGACTGGGAGTGACAAACTAAGAGAGCAATAATGGCCATAATAATGCAGAGCAACAAAACATCATTGATCAAAGCATAAAGTGATACTACAAGTTGAAAATTAAAGGATCATAAAGGCTTATGGTGACTTGGGATAGTCATAACATGGTGTGAGCGTGCGCCAAGTCAACCCAAATAAAGCATCAAAGGAGAATACCACAATACTATGCTTTAATATGCTAAAACAACGCATGATTCTTCAAAGGCACATTACGCAATCTCAATTGTTTATAACAAGTCATGCTACAACAAAGAATACTAAGCATAGAGCCAAAACAATATCAAGCATGGCATCACAAAGCATAGGCCACAGTTAACAACAACCTCTCTTTAATACTTAAGCATGAACTTTCCTACTCTTTTCCAATCCAAACCAAACTATTTGAAAACCAATGTATGAAAGAGGGGGTCCAACCAATTTATTCAACAAACTAATCAAACCAAGAAAACGAAAAACGAAAAAGAAAAAGAAGACGCTCCAAGAACAACACAACTATGCATGAAACAATAAAAGTGAGGCGTTTGGAAGAAACCTCAGATTTTTATTGATGAAGAGGGGGATGCCTTGGGCATCCCTAAGCTTTGACGCTTGTACTTCTTGGATATTTCTTGGTGTGACACGCGTGGCATCCCCAAGCTTGAGCTTTAGTCCATTCTTCATCTCATTACTCATTCCTTCCATACACCTGAAATTTTTCCTTCATACAAAACTTCACACAATCTTTATTAGCAAAATTAGTGCACTCAAGATAATAGGTCTTTAGGTTCAGTTCTAACACCAGTAAAACTTCCATTAAAACACAAGCTACTGTAGCACTTCCCTCAAAAAGCTCAATTCCCCAAAAGAACTCAAAAAGGAACCAACAAGAAGCAAATGCAGAAAATGGCAGAAATCTGTCAACACAGACCAGCAGGTAAAGACGAACTTTTTAGAAGACCTTCCATTGATCAAATCAAAAGGTGTTGAGCTAAGGAAAGTTAGATAACAACCTGGGGCAGAAGCACAAAAATTCATGACTCAAAAGGACGTACAAATATTTTACACGAATTTTTACGGTTAAGCACAAAAATCTGTTTCGGGACAGCAACTTTCCCAATCATTACTTCTTTGAGGTTACTTTTGGCACAAAAAGAAAATAAAAAGGATAAGGAGCAGTTATTACTGAGGTAATAACTTCCAAGACTCATCTAAAACTTTTGGGTTATCTCCGAATAAGTACTTTTCTTTAACTCCTTTAAGTTAGGCATAAGAAGCAAGAAAAATGATCAAGTGTTCTCAAATGAAGAAGCATTAAGATTAATTCCAGAAATATATTCAACAAGGGAAGGTATCTCATCCAAATAAGTTCTATAGGATCCTCTCTCAATTCTCTTGGGTTCACTATTTTCATCAAACGGGTTTTCAGGAACAATCCAATCAAGATTCTTTTCTATAGATTCATGCATTGCTACTAGTTTAAAGGGTGTTGGTATCTTAATTTCCTCACCATTAAGTTCAGTTTTTCTCATCTTTTCTCGTGTACCAACTGGATCTACACATGAGCCTAGCATATTGAAACATTCAAAGACTTGTCTAGCTTCCTTGGCAACATCAAAGAATTCCTTAAGCAAAGTTTCTAGAATAAAATCTCACTTTTCAGGGTCATCAATTTCTTTAAGTTTGAGAAACATTACTTGCATTAAGGGGTTAAGGTTAACAAATCTGGCTTCCAGCATGTGAACTAAATAAGCTGCAGCAATCTCATAGTTTGGAGCAAGTTCTGCAAGAGATCTATCCTCAATATCCTCATGCTTACTAACATGATTAAAGAATTCGTCAATATTATCTTTTCCAATTATAGAACCACTACCTATTGAAAAGTCTTTCAGGATGAATTTAGGGATCGACATGGTGTGCTAAGGAAGAGGTAGCAACTATAGGAAGACTTAATTTTTTGTGTGTTTTTAATAAAGAAAGGAAACTTGTAAAACTATTTTTTGTGTGTTTTTGAGAAAGAGAGAAGCAAGCAAAACAAAAGTAAACTAAGCAAAATAAAACAACAAAGTAAAGAGATTGGATATGACGGACTCCCCTTGTGAAGATGTCCTTGACTCCCCGGCAACAGCGCCAGAAAAGTACTTGCTGACTCGTGTACTAACGAGCTCGTTGGGAAACCCCAAGAGGAAGGTATGATGAGCACAACAATAAGTTTCCCTCAGTTATGAAACCAAGGTTATCAATCCAGTAGGAGCAAGGAAACACCCCAAAGGTGAAGCTAGCTGAACTTTGGCCGGGCGCACTACTGGTGCTAGCAGCAACGTGGAGACCTACACGACACAACCATAGAACTATGTCCCCAACTTGAGATGAAGTTGCCAATCTCACCGGTTTTGCTGAAAACAAAGGATTAAACATATCGAGTGGAAGAAAGTAATAGTTTGCAGAAAGTAAACACAAACCAGTAAATAGTTGATTGTAGATTGAAAGTAAAAGAAAGGACCGGGGTCCATAGTTAACTAGAGGTGGCTCTCCTTAAGATAGATAAAATGTTGGGTGAACAAATTATAGCGGGGCAATTGACAAACATCGAAAAAGCATACAAGCATATACTAATCATCTTGACTCCTTTGAGATTCGATTGGGCATTACAACATTATACATAGACCGCCATCCAACTGCATCTATGACTAATAATCCACCTTCAGGTTATCATCCGAACCCCCTCCAGTATTAAGTTGCAAGCAACAGATAATTGCATTATGAATTGCATGTAAAGTAAACAATACGATTGTTCTATGAACAAAGGATTCTTGTTTTCTCCCTAGTAGCAACAGCACATCTAGTACCCTAGAGATTTCTGTCACTTCCCCAGATTACCAGAGGCATGAACCCACTATCGAGCATAAATACTAACTCTTAGAGTTGCTAGCATCTCTTGGCCAAGATAGCTACTAACAATGGAAAGCATGCAAGATCACAAATAACAAAGACATGATAGAATCAATAATCAATCTGAAATAGCATCTCAATATCCATCGGATTCCCACAAACACAACATGCAGAATTACAAATAGATGATCTTGATCATGAACGGAGCTCACTAGATCTAAACATGAAAGCACAAAGGAGGAGAACCAGCCATCTAGCTACTACATGAACCCGTAGTCCAGAGATGAACTACTCACGCATCACACCGGAGGCTTGCATGGTGATGAAGAAGGCCTCCAGGGTGAATTCTCCCCTCCGGCAGGGTGCCGGGAAGAGCTTCAGATCCCTCTCGATCAAGGGATGGAGATGACGGCGGATACAGACACTTTCATGGAATTTTGATCGGGTACCTAGGATTTCCGTATCAGAGGCAATATATAGGCGGAAGGAAAGGCCGAGGGGGTTCGTGGGGCGGCCAGACCACAACCTGGCGCGGGCTAGGCCTAGCCGCGCGGCCAGGTTGTGTGGGTCGGCCGCAGCGCCTCTCCGTCTCATATTCTGGCTTCAGGTGTCCCTCGGTAAAATAATGACTTTGGCTTTTGTCCCGTCCAATTATGAGAATATTCATTTTTTGACTTTCCTGGAACCAAAAACAGCAGAAAACAGGCAGCTGGCACTGTGGCTCTTGTTAATAGGTTAGTCCAAGAAATCATATAAAAAGTACTCCAAAGTGTGGACAAAACACAAGAAAGTAGATAAAACCAAGCATGGAACATCAAAAATTATGGATACATTTGCAATGTATCACTCACCAGCGGGGCAGAGAGGCGACAGGGCGACGCGGAACTCGCGGGTGACCTCAACGATGGACGGCAAGGTGGGGTTTGATGTCAGAGGGTATCGCGTGCATCTGGGCCAACGGAGTTCGCTTTGGTGCTCGCCGGAGTTGCTTCCAGCGGGCTGGAGAGGAGCTTGTGCGGCCCGAGGGAGACGTGGTCGACGACGGGGATCGCATGGATGGGCGGCGTCGAGTAGGTTCTGTGACAGAGAGGGCTCGCGCGAGGTGGACCGAGGGGGAGCCTCATCGGAGCTTGACTGCGCCACCGGAGCAGGGGTTCCTGCGCAACAAAAGGGGTGGGTTAGACTCATGAGGACACAGGGATCTTCGTAGGGTGACATGTAGAGAGGGAGGAGAAGGGAGGAAGAGGCTTAGCTCGAGGAGAGGGAGGAAGCTGAGAGCTCGTTTTCTTCCTCTCTCGGGCAGGATAAGGCAGGGGAGGAAGAGTGGTGTTAGGTGGGGGGTAAGTGAGAGGGAGTGGAGCAAATGGGTAGCAAGGGGAAGAGCTGTGCTGGTTTGTGGCCTTATAAACCAAGTGGAGGAGGGGTGGGGTGGACATGGCCTATGGAGCAAGGGTGAGGGGTTAAACCAGGGCTGGTATTGTTGTGGGCTAAGGGGAAGTGGTTTTCTGGTCGAGCTGCAGGGCAGAGGGAGTAGGGACAGCTGTTGCAAGGTTTTAAGGGCAAGAAAAAGGAGTTGGCTTATGTTTCCTTCATGGACAAGCACTAGAGACAAGAGGTATAAGTTTCTATAGTGGCTTAGCTACAGTGCACATGACCAGGACTAAGGGTTGGTGCTGTGGAGGCTTGGTGGAGAAGATTGGATGAGGTTTGATTTGGTTTTTGGGTACTAAAAGGTTAAATGTTCAAATCAGCCATAAAGGATGATCAAGTGGTATGTCTTGATTTATTGATCTTGACCAACTGAGATAAGGATGCTGGTAGATGGGTAAGGTTAATATGCATCTCTGAGATTTATTTGGGATTTTTTAGAGTATTCTAGATGCACTTTGTTTCAATTATTCAAATAGTGCAGAAATGATTTTTAGGAATTTATTTGGTATTTTTGAATTGGATAGGTGGAGTTTTTGATTTGAGATGGTCCCAAATGTGAATACATACTTAGGGGAATTTTCCCAAGATTTATTGTGGCTTAAAAGTATTTAAAACTATTATTATACCATTTCTGCCATTTGAGAAAAAAGGGCAAAAAGGAATAATAAAGGATCTCAAAAATATTTATTTTTGAGATGGGAATGTAGGGCAGGATATATGGACCACGATTGAGCAAACATTTGGAGGAGTGTTTTGGCAAAAACCAAACTTTCCATTGGGAAAGGAGTTTTGGAGATTTTGTCTATTAAAGGAATTAAATATATTTGGTCCATAATAAATATGGATAAAATTTGATAAATCTTGATGATCAAGGTAGATGATGTATACAAGGTGTAACAAGCATTTCCACCCTTGGGATTAGAGAATCCAAGTTGATTTTGGTGAAAACTAGAGGTTTAAGGATCTTGGGCAAGATTGTTTTCATGCCACCAAAACCTTGTTGGATCTTGGAGCTCAAGGCTCCCCTTGGGGCATGTGATATATGTATGGACAGACCAAGTGATGTAGATTTCAATGGTGTAGAGGTTTGAGCTTGATCCTGCTATATCTCACCAAGAATTGATTTCAAACTTTGAATAAAATAAGCCTGCCTAGGCATATTATCAACTAGCCTTCAAAACCTTGTGGGTTTAAGAAGCACAAAGATCCACTTGGAACTAGTGAAGTATATATTGATAGACCTATATGAGTATCCCACAACCATGTGAAGAGTTGGTCCATAGAAGGTTGGATTATGGTGTGAGCTTCTATCAAAGTAGGCATGTTGACTAGATTTGTAGGAATAGTTATTTTCTTGCCTTCAAAACCATCAAGAACAAGTTGGTTGTAGGATGATCTAACCAAGCGCTATAGTGGTCCTTGGTAGTCCTTAGGATGGTTAACAATATGGTTCAAATGCATTTTCAAAAATGCACAAGGGTTGAGAAAAGGAGGCATTCAAAAAGGCGATGTTGGAACAGATTCCAGACTTAGCCAAATTTGGCAGATTTAGGGTTTTTGACTTGGATGTGGGTGGTGATTATTTTGATGGGTTACAAGGTACCAAATAATCATCAAGAGGATCATTTTGAAGTGTATATTGAGTAGAAAGGATCCTTTCTTGATACTGGTCTTCATTGACTTGGGAGCTTCTAGAATTAGATCACTTCAGAGCTGATCTGGTTATGGGTTTTAGATGATCACCTAGTAGCTAGGGATTAGATACTACTTTGTAGTCATGCTTAGGATTTGTGGGTTTCAAGTATCTTGATCCTAGTGATGAGCTCCTATGGTGGCTCACTTAGCTCCTCAAGCAAACAAGTCAAACAACAGATCAAAGCAATTCATCAGACAACAGATCAAGGAGTTTCATCTTAGCAGATCAAGGCAACTCATCTTACAAAGAAAACCTACTACTGGGGTTACCATAAAGTATGACTTGAGGTAAGGTTAGGCAATTTGAAAAGGGCTGGAGTTTGAATAAGATGAGAGTCCTTGGTATCTCTACTAAGAGTAGAATTCGAAAGCTTAATAAAGGTGTTTTGGGAAACCTAGAGAGAAGAGTAGTTGAAGGTTATGTGTTGAAGACATAAGGAGATAGTATTCTATAGCTCTCCATAGTTTGATCAATAGAAGCTCCTAAAATAGTTGGTTTTCAAAGGCTTCTTGGCTCTGGTTTTGAAATGCCAGAACATTTGAGAATATGGAAATTAAGCCAAGACAGTTTTGGGGAAGCAGCTTTTGTCAACTGGTGTTGAGGTAAGGAGTATATATTCTAATACACAATCATAAGCATAACATAGTCAAACAACAGGCAAACACTTCATCACTAAACAAGGAAAAGTTTTTGTTCCGCCTGATTTTTGCATTCTGGACAACTAATCAGGGTTGCGGAAATTGGGATGTTACGGACCTTTCCCCCTTAAAAGAATCTCGTCCCGAGATTCAGGAGAGTAGGGTTAGGGGATTTTGAGTCGGGTTGATACTAGGTGTCTTACACGTACTATCTTATGGACTCCGTCTTTGAAAGTGACTACTCTGTCGATAAACTTGAGCTTCAGTCTTCCGGGATGCATGGAGAGTTGAGCAGAGCCTAGTCCCGATTGCGAGGGATGACCTTCTTTTCCTTCCGGACTCTATATCTCGAGGGATTAGACTGGATAGACTATCTCGATAATGAACTTCACGGGGTACTCGTCAGAGGATAGAATATACGGCCTGGTGTACCTTTCTCTAAGAATCCACGGCTCTACCTTAGGGGCGTAGCGTATCCTATTTAACGATTTTAGGGTCGAAACTCTTGAGTTTGCTTCTGGCGAAGAGTTACTCTATTTTTGTGGGAAAGACGCAGTCTTTCCCCCTTAGAGCTTCACTAAGGTTGTTCAGAAGGGGTGCGGATTTTCTGTCTTGGAGTGTTGACTTGATGTTAGAGGAAGGATGTATGTTCCCGGAGTCTTGAGTTGAGGTCTTCGAGTGACTCCCTATTCTATAAACCTTGGCGAGGGTGGTTTCCTAACAAAGCCTTATGGGGTTAGCTTAGGGCAAGCTAGCGGTTTATGACTCTCCTGGCTAGTCTTTAGTCAGGGTTGATGCAGTCAGCGTCGGAGAAGAGGTCTTGACTTGAATATCTTGCGTTGCTTCTGCTTGAGGGCGGAGTGGACTCGTTGTCTTCATGCATCCTCGTCTTCAATTTTTTGGATTATTTTTTCCTTCTAGGGAGGAACTTCTAGTTGGGTTGGGTAGGATCAACTAGAATAGTTAGTCTCCTGAGGTGGTTAGAAGGTCTAATATACCGAAGGTCAGCGTAGTTAGGTCTTCACTTCTTGTCTTGGTAGACATTTTTGGTGGTTTCTTGTGGATATTGAGGATCCTTCAGTGATCGACTTTCGGCTTCAACGGGATTCTTTCTGTAGTAGACTGATGAACAAGGGGGTGTTGCGCTATTGACGAGTCTTGAGAGGTGAGTTTGATGAGGTATGCCATCCTGCTGAGGTGAAATCTTCGAGTTGATTCAGACTTGACGATGTCGAACTCCTGGTTCTTGCGATGCTTTTCCTCTCATATACTCTCGAGGTTAGTCTGGGTCTCATTACCGACAGCTAACACATGGGTTTCCTGAGTTACTAGGTGGATTATCGCTCCTCGATTCACATTTTTAAGGAGGTCAAAGCAAACCAGAGCATACAAACAAGGCGATAAGAGCGAGGGGATCGCAATGTCCTCAGCAAACAACACACATCAAGCGACACATGATGCACTTAGGAAAGCAAACACGGTCAACGCTAGGGACCAAGGAGTTAACTACTCGCGATGTAGGGGAATCCTATTCTTAGGACTATTGACCCAAGATATCGTGTTTCTTCAGGTCGGAGTCACTATCTTGCAGATGAAGCCTTCGTTGTATCTTGGATGCTTCTTGATAGTGCAACAATTGATGTCTTCTAATTATGGGGATTCCGCTGGTAGAGCGATATTGTAGTCTCCTTGTGTTTGCTGGTAGTTGCCTGTCTTCATATTGTTCTCATTGTCTTTACCGGGTTCTAGATCCTAGTTATTTAAAATCCGTAGGTTTGATGTTTGGAAGAGAGTTAGAGGAAACCATTTTCGAAAGCATTTACTTAGAGTAAGAGAAGAAGTAGAACTTTTTGAAACTCATTGGGAAACTAGGTTTCGAAAGCCGGGGTTTTCAAAATAAGGTTCCTGTCTAATGACCATGCTAACTAAGGTTCTACTAAAGTCAGGATGGCTCTGATACCAAGTCTATGGGGCCCCCAGATTAATCCTCCGAGAATCCCTGTTATGCATACCACCACGATCCGATGATTAGTTAGTCGTGGCACATAACCGACAAGTATCAAAGTAAACATTCAAAATTTACACGGATAAAAGTCATACCTTAGCTGCCGTTATGGCTATATAAATATCATCGGTGGAACTTGTAAGAAGCGTAGAGCCCGAGCCATGCCTTAACCTACAGGCACTGATTGGGAGAACGTCCTAGCTCGCATAGTCGCCATCCTCGCCTTCTTCCCACTTTCTGGCCCGGTTAATAGCTAGGGACAATGCTAGTGAGTACTTTGAATGTATGATACATTGCAAATGTATCTATAATTTTTGATGTTCCATGCTTGGTTTTATCTACTTTCTTATGTTTTGTTCCAACTTTGGAGTACTTTTCATATGATTTCTTGGACTAACCTATTAACAAGAGCCACAGTGCAAGTTACTTGTTTTCTGCTGTTTTTGGTTCCAGGAAAGTCAAAAAATGAATATTCTCGGAATTGGACGGGACAAAAGCCAAAGTTCCTATTTTACTGAAAGACTCACGGAGCCAGAATACGAGACGAAGGAGGGCCAGGGCCTGGCCACACCATGTGGTGGCGCGGGCTAGCCTTGGCCACGCCACCAGGTGGTGTGGGCCCCTCTAGACTCCACCGACCTTGCCTCTTCGCCTATAAGAAGCCTCCCGATACCAAAACCCCAAATCATCAAGCCACCAGCCACGAAAAGTTCCGCTGCGCCGCCGCCACCGAAGGGGAGATTCGGGGGACAGAAAGTCTCTGTTCCGGCACCCTGCCGGGACGGGGAAGTGCCCCTGGAGCCATCTCCATCAATCTCCACCACCATCTCCATCACCATTGCCGATTCCCATGATGAGGAGGGAGTAGTTCTCTCTCGAGGCTAAGGGTTCTACCGATAGCTATGTGTTCATCTCTCTCTCCATGCATGATCATATTGTGATCATGAGCTTTGTAATCAAGTAGATCTACCTTGGTACTCAAGTGCTTTAATAGATCTCTGCTCTCCCCATGTGTGTGAAAGTGACAGCGTGCACACCATGGTGGCACTTAGGCTAGAGATTACAAATACTTGTTATGAGTTATATTTGGAGTTGGATGTCTTTATGAAATTGTGGTGTTTGTTGGACCTATCTAGTACTCAAGGTGACAGTCTGGGTTATCTAGATGGGAAAGGCTTACTTTAATGAGTGCTGTTATAGCCCTACCAACGATTAGAGTGTCCAACCGGAGAGTAGTTAAGAGTAGATCATAAAGAAAGATATATTTATATGAGAGTGTTCACTAGTGAAATTATGATCCCTAGGCCTTGTTTCTAAACATTGAAACACCGTTTGCATTTAGATCCGTTACATGTTTGCTTGCTTCCATCTTTATTTCAGTTTGCCTTTAGTCTCTTCCACGCCATCAAGTTATTTTCTATCACCATTACCACTTGTATTTCACTATCTCTTCGCCGAACTAGTGCACCTATACACCTGACAAGTGTATTGGGTGTGTTGGGGACACAAGAGACTTCTTGTATCTTGATTGCAGGGTTGCTTGAGAGGGGATACCTTTGACCACTTCCTCCCTGAGTTCGATAAACGTTGGGTGATCCACTTAAGGGAAAACTTGCTGCTGTTCTACAAACCTCTGCACTTGGAGGCCCAACAACTGTCTACAAGAATAGAAGTGTGTACACATCAAGCTATTTTCTGGCGCCGTCGCCGGGGAGGTAAGGTAAAAGGTACTCACATCCTCCGGTGTGAGTGCTCGAAGTTATTTCCTTTAGATTCTGCAATTTTGTATTTTTGTTTCTTGTTTTCACTAGTTAGGCTTAATGGAAAATAATAAAAAATAGAGAGCTTTTTAGTATTTTTCCTAAGTTAGAACTTGAATTGTCTGAAAAGAAAATTAAAAAACCCATGGTACTTTCTTTGCATGCTAATAGAAATGTTATTAGTATGAATCTTTTGAACACCTTTGTTACTAATGCTATGGAAACGTCTAAGCTTGGGGATGTTGGTTCTTATGAAAATAATCTCTTTAGTTCCCAAGTTTTAAGGAAGAAAATTTGCTCTGATGATACTTTATCTCCCATATGTGGTAATTCTAATGATACTTGTGATATTTTAAATCCACATACTGAAAGCATCCCTTTTAAAATACCTATAAAAATTATTAATCATGTTATGGATAACTACTATTTTGGAGATGGAACTTTCCATCCTGGTGATCATTTGCTCTTTATACACGAATTATGCGGGTTGTTCAAGTGTGTAGGTATTACAACAGATCACGTGAAGAAGAAGTTATTCTCTTTATCACTTAAGGGCAAAGCAAGGGAGTGGTATGAGCTACTGGATGATCCTCATCATTTGGAGTGGAAGGAACTTGAATCTCTCTTTTACTCTAAATTTTATCCTCCTCATGAAATTCATAAAGATAGGAATTATATTCATAATTTTCATCCTCATGGTGGAGAAAGTATTGCCCAAGCATGGGGGAGATTGAAGTCACTAATGCTCAAATGTCCCATTCATGAGCTCCCTAGGAATATTGTTATTAATAATTTCTATGCAAGGCTTTCAGGACATTACAAGGACTATCTAGATACTTGTTTAGAGGGATCCTTCACGAGTAAGGAGGTCAAAGCTAAGTGGGATCTTCTTGAAACAATTCAAAGCAATACCGAAGATTGGGATAACAACAAAGGTAAAGAACCAGGTATAAACTATGAGTATGATTGCATTAAGTCTTTTGCTGAAACTATTGATTTTCAAGAGCTTAGTGCTAAATATGGTCTTGATCCTCAAATTCTTATTGACTGTTTTAGATCCTTTGCTTCTCATATTAATGCTCCTAAAGAAAAATGGGACATGTATCATGAGCCTTTTAAAGACACTTGCATGAAATGAAATTGTTATTAATGATAGCAATAAACATGCTCAAACCTCTAAAAGTACTATTTCTTATAAGCATGTTAATTTTTGTGGAATACATAGACCTTGTGAGAATAATCAAATTTAAGAATAATATTGTATCACCCACAGGAATGAAAAAACTAGAATGTGGTATAGGGCTCTAAATGATCTTGGTAAAAAAGTTTGTGCCCTCTATCCTTTTATTTGTGAACTTTGCTTTCAAGTGGTTCATTTCAATTTTCAATGCCCAGGCCATAATAATAGCCCTTCTAATCCAATGAGTACTACAAGTTTGTATTGTGATGACATGATCACTCCTAATCAACATGATGAACTTACATTATTTTTGGGGTGTGAAGAGTTATCAAGAAAAACCTCTTTGGTAGATATGGGTGATTTTGATATGAATAGTGTCATGCATGGTTGTCATATTTATTGTGTTGATAATTGCCACACAAATACTTACATACAAAATATTATAAAAGATGAGATCTTACCAAAATATGACATGACTAATATATGTTTTGGTCTTATTAATGAAAAGGAGGAATCCTCCAAAGTTTCTTCCATTGTCTCTAACAATGAACCAGGGTATATGGAGAAGCTTCCTTTCAAGCCTCACCCTCCTAAAGAGAAAAAGAAAAAGAAGAAGAGGAGGAGTAAAAGGAGAGAGGAAACAGTATTTTCCCCTAAGCATGTTGCTCCTATTATAGTTTTTGATGAGTCTGAACTCGATGATGTTCCTATGCCTATTACCTATAGTAGTGATCATGATTGGGAAAAGCACACTACTTTTGATATTGAAAATCTATTCGGTACCAATTCTGAAAATGATGATATTAATAATTGCTATACTATTAGTGCTATCCATGATCCTTCCAATGATGATATGTTTACAAATGAACACACTTGGGAAGATAACTATTATATTTCTTATGATGATACCAAACGTCCAATATATGATGATTACATTGATGAATATGATATTTTCAGTCCACCTACTATTGAGGAGAAAATTAATTATGACTACAATATGCCTCCTATATTTGATGATTATGGTGATGAGAACAAAGTTGTCAGAATCGTGATTCTGAATCGGATCGGAAACTCTATAGTAGGATCGTAGATCGTAGGATCATAACTTTTAGAACCGTGAAATATTAGATTCTACTAACTAGAATCGTAGAATCGATGCACTCAATTTGGGTCATAAAGTCGTAAAATCGCATGGTAGAATCACGATTCTGACAACTTTGGATGAGAATAATAATGATAGCTATTTTGTTTAATTTGGTCCCACTACAATTAATAAGAATGACTATGTTTATGTGGCGAGTATTAATTCTTTTATGCATGTGGCTCATGATAGGAATGTTTTATGTGATAGTTATATTGTTAATTTTATTCATGTTGCTACTGAAAATTATTATGAGAGAGGGAAACATGGTTCTATGCATCTCAATAATATTAAGTTTCCCCTCTTTATGTTGAAAATTTTGAAGTTGCACTTGTTTTTCTTTCCTATGCTTGTTGCTTTGTGCTTTCATGACTTGTTTCTTTACAAGATTCCTATGCATAGGAAGTGGGTTAGACATAAATGTGCTTTGAATTTGCTTCTTGATGCTCTCTTTTACTTCAATTCATTTTTCTTTTGTGAGCATCTTCTCAAACTATCATGCCTAACTTAAAGGCCCTAAAGAAAAGTACTTATTGGGAGATAACCCAAAAGTTATAGATGAGTCTTGGAAGTTATTACCTCAGTAATAACCTCTCATTATCCTTTTTATTTGCTTTTTGTGCCAAGAGTAACCTCTAATGAGAGAGCAGTAATGATTGGGAAAGTTGCTTTCCCGAAACAGATTTTTGTGCTTCACCGTAAAAATTCGTGTAAAATCTCTGAATGTCTTTTTGAGGCGTGAATTTTTGTAATTCTGCCCCAGGTTGTTATCTAACTTTTGTTAGTTAAACACCTTTTATTTGAGAACAGAATGTCTTCGAAAAAATTCGTCTCTACCTGCTGGTCTGTTTTGACAGATTTCTGCCATTATTTGCATTTGCTACTTGTTGGTTCCTTTTTGAGTTCTTTTGGGGCATTGAGATTTTTGAGGGAAGTGCTTCAGTAGCTTATGTTTTATTGGAATTTTTATTGGTGTTTAAACTGAACCTAAAGACTTATTATCTCGAGTGCACTAATGTTGCTAATAAAGATTGTGTGAAGTTTTGTATGAAGGAAAAATTTCAGGTGTATGGAAGGAATGGGTAATGAGATGAAGGATGGACTAAAGCTCAATCTTGGGGATGCCACGCGTGTCACCCCAAGAAATATCCAAGAAGTACAAGCGTCAAAGCTTGGGGATGCCCAAGGCATCCCCCCTATTCATAAATAAAAATCCCAGGTTTCTTACAAACGCTTCATTTTTATTGTTTCATGCACAGTTGTTTTGTTCTTGGAGCGTCTTCTTTTTCGTTTTCCTTTCGGTTTTTCGTTTGCTTGTTATTCTTAGTTTTCTGAATAAATTGGTTGGACCCCTCCTCTTTCATACATTGGTTTTCAAATAGTTTGGTTTGGTTTGGAAAAGAGTAGGAAAGTTCATGCTTAAGTGGTAAAGAGAGCTTATTTTTTACTGTGGCATATGCTTTGTCATGCCATGCTTGATATTGTTTTGGCTTTATCCTTAGTATTCTTTGCTGTAGCATGACTTGTTATAAACAACTGAGATTGCTTAATGTGCCTTGGATGAATCATGCGTTGTTTTAGCATATTAAAGCATAGTATTGTGGTACTCTCCTTTGATGCTTTATTTGGGTTGACTTGGCGCATGCTCACACCATGTTATGACTATTCCAAGTCACTATAGCCTTTATGATCCTTTAGTTTTCAACTTGTAGTATCACTTTATGCTTTGATCAATGATGTTTTGTCGCTCTGCATGATTATGGCCATTATTGCTCTCTTAGTTTGTCGCTCCCAGTCTTCTGCTAGCCTCCACAACCAAGTATGAGTTCCACTCATGCATCCAACTCCTAAACCAAGTTATTCCAAAGAGTCCACCATACCTACCTACTAGCTTAAGCTATTCCAAGTATATTCATGGTTTTGTTTACCTTTCAAATTAAACTTGTTATGAGAAAACTAGTGATTAAAGCTCTCACGAACTTGATGGCACACTTTAATTTTCTTGCCCTTAATAAACTTGAACCATTGTGTCGTATATGCTGTATATGCTTGCACTTATTTGTTGGGGATTAGCAGAACCATGTTGTCATGGGGAATGCTTTCAACATTGCACTGGTACTTTGTACCTAGTTGATATCATGCACTTTTGTCTATGGATGTCGTCGATGTGAAATGAAAGGGGAGCTTGTAAGTCAATGGAGTTATGTATATGTGTTAGGGAAACGCCTGGGCCACTGGTCTAATCCATGCTGACATGGTGGAAACCTGCAGCGTAACCATAATGAGCTGTCTATGAAGCATTCTTCCTATAAAAAAGAGTCCTATATTGAGAAAAAAAAGAGAAAAAGAGAAATAAATATTATGAAAAGAGGAAAGAAAGAAAAGCACCATATTCCCATGGTAAATAAGAAGATTGCTGAGATGTTCGGTGTCTGCTTGCCTTGTCATTTTGATATGGGGATTCTTCCCTATAATCGGGCAAGGGGTACCCCGTTGGCGATTCTCTATGATACACATGTACTTACAATGACAAGAATTTACCGGTGACTAAACTTGAGTAGCATGAGGAGCGGCCCTCATATTCAAGGGACATGAGATTTCACTTTAACCTTAATCACTTCAAGATGCTTATGACAGGGGCAATGAGAGCTGAAAGCTATAAGTACCTTAATTTTTGGAAGCTCTTTATGAAACATGAATCTCTGCTTCCTTTTATGTAGGCTTTTCTTCCACCATATGTATTGAGTCTCCACCTTCTACCTTTATGCACCTACTTTGAGAGCATAGTGGCCATTCTTATTTCTATGTGCATTGTCCCAAGACTAGTTGATTGATGCATACTTTGATATTGCTTGTTTTAAACTATTGTATCTAGTCACTCTTATGAACTTTGAAGGTGTCCTGTGCATTTATATTTGGTACTCCATTGAGGGACAAGCTGAATACTATTATGCTATGTTTTCTTTATGTGAAACAAACAAACGTCTTGCAAAGCATTGTTATTCATGAATCTTTTGTTTGTGCCTTTTCATGTTGCATCATAGTTTCTTTGTCTTGTTGCTAGAACTTTGTCTTTCATGTTATGATTGAAGTACTATGATCCTAGCTTTGAATGTTTTACAAATACTTTGATCAAGTTTATGATGGTGCATGTCACCTCAAAAATTATTCTTTCTTTTTATCACTTACCTACTCGAGGACGAGCAGGAGTTAAGCTTGGGCATGTTGATACATTGCAAATGTATCTATAATTTTTGATGTTCCATGCTTGGTTTTATCTACTTTCTTATGTTTTATTCCAACTTTGGAGTACTTTTCATATGATTTATTGGACTAACCTATTAACAAGAGCCACAGTGCCAGTTGCCTGTTTCTACTGTTTTTGGTTCCAGGAAAGTCAGAAAATGAATATTCTCAGAATTGGACGGGACAAAAGCCAAAGTTCCTATCTTACCGAAAGACTCACGGAGCCAGAATACGAGATGGAGGAGGGCCAGGGCCTGGCCACACCATGTGGTGGCGTGGGCTAGCCCTGGCCGCGCCACCAGGTGGTGTGGGCCCCTCTGGCCTCCACCGACCTTGCCTCTTCGCCTATAAGAAGCCTCCCGATACCAAAACCCTAAATCCTCAAGCCACCAGCCACGAAAAGTTCCGCTACACCGCCCCCACCGAAGGGGAGATTCGGGGGACAGAAAGTCTCTGTTCTGGCACCCTGCCGGGACGGGGAAGTGCACCCTGAGCCATCTCCATCGATCTCCACCACCATCTCCATCACCATTGCTGATTCCCATGATGAGGAGGGAGTAGTTCTCTCTCGAGGCTAAGGGTTCTACCGGTAGCTATGTGTTCATCTCTCTCTCTATGCATGATCATATTGTGATCATGAGCTTTGTAATCAAGTAGATCTACCTTGCTACTCAAGTGCTTTAATAGATCTCTGCTCTCCCCATGTTTGTGAAAGTGACAGCATGCACACCATGGTGGCACTTAGGCTAGAGATTACAAATACTTGTTATGAGTTATATTTGGAGTTGGATGTCTTTATGAAATTGTGGTGTTTGTTGGACCTATCTAGTACTCAAGGTGACAGTATGGGGTTATCTAGATGGGAAAGGCTTACTTTGAGGAGTGCTATTATAGCCCTACCAACGGTTAGAGTGTCCAACCGGAGAGTAGTTAAGAGTAGTATCATAAAGAAAGATATATTTATATGAGAGTGTTCACTAGTGAAAGTATGATCCCTAGGCCTTGTTTCTAAGCATTGAAACACCGTTTGCATTTTGATCTGTTACATGTTTGCTTGCTTCCATCTTTATTTCAGTTTTCCTTTAGTCTCTTCCAGGCCATCAAGTTATTTTCTATCACGATTACCACTTGTATTTCACTATCTCTTCGCCGAACTAGTGCACCTATACACCTGACAAGTGTATTGGGTGTGTTGGGGACACAAGAGACTTCTTGTATCTTGATTGCAGGGTTGCTTGAGAGGGGATACCTTTGACCACTTCCTCCCTGAGTTCGATAAACCTTGGGTGATCCACTTAAGGGAAAACTTGTTGCTGTTGTACAAACCTCTGCACTTCGAGGCCCAACAACTGTCTACAATAATAGAAGTGTGTAGACATCAATGTACTCGCAAACCACCTTAAGAGAGTACTAAAAACAAGGAGATATGTAATATGGCTGTGGTAGTAGGAGGGCCCGAAGCGGGGTTCTTTTCTAAAATAGTTTCTCTTGTAGATATGGCAGCTCCATATCTTTGTTAAAAACTTTTGTAAAGCCTTTTTGGAAAACTTTTGAAAACTTTTGTAAACACTAGGATTGGGGTACCCATTTGTTCCTGTCTTCAGGTCGTCCCACGACCAAACTCCTCTCTCCTCTTCCGATCATCCCATGGTCAAAACCTTTCTCCTTCACGACCATCCCATGGTCAAAACATTTCCAAAGCCATTTCTTTCCTGAAATCCTTTTTGAAAACAAAACCAGCACCACTCAATAGAAGTTTGTCCAACCCGTCCATAACCGCGTACACGGATATTCGAATAGATTTACACTCTGCATAGGTTGCACACTTTACTCACACCATCCAGGTACACTACCCTGATCTACACCGATCATGGGTCGAGTAACCAATCAAGACTCTCTGGATGCCCACTCCAATATAAGTGCCCAACCTATGAGTGTTGTTCCCCTCAACATCGGGACGCCCTATATAGCTCTCAAGCCAACCGGAGCGCTTTTTTCCACTTCCCAAGTGTGCGGTTTCAATGAGGGGCTCATAGTAACGCGTGGAGGCCCGTAGACCCTTCGTTCCTTCTACAGGTCGATGTCTCACATGGACCCTTACATGAGAAGGCCCACCCTCCAGGGATTTTTATCCCCTGTAGTTGTTGCGAGGCAACTTATACCAGAATAAACAAACATCAAATCTAGCCCTATCCCATTCCAGAGTAATGTGGTTGCACAGGTTAAGTTGTTATAGCTAAGCTACAAAGAACCGGATGTGTTTTCGTAAACCTATTTTCTCCAGCTTTCCTTCAGCATTTTGTAAAACAAAACCTTTTTCCTTCTCAACATCTCTTGGGAAGTCCCACCTCAGCAAGGTTTTATCATAAAACATTTGGTAAAACTTTTTCTGGGGTCTTCCCATCCTATAGCCTTGCTTTGGCTAAAACAGGGTCTCCAACGGGCTATGGTGATATGCACCATCTATTCTACTAGGGGCCAGTAGGTGTCATCAAGGGGGTTTGTACTTAATAGTACAAAAGTGTAATAGTTCGGAGGAGCCAAACCACTACCATATATACATCAACATATAGTAAACAATGCAGTTTTTAATAAACAGTAGATAAAACATGCACAAGTAAAACAATAGGACAAGGCTTATGAGCAAGAAAGTGGCTTGCCTGAGATTAGTAATATGGCGTAATTGTCTTTGGTCTTCTTCTTACAATACCCATAATACCAATAATAACCACCTCGTCTGATCTCCGATTTCATCGCAACTATTGTCGTTATGGATCACATGCAAGCAAACAAATGACACAATCAACACCAGGCATACAAGTAGACATACATACAGCAAACAAACATACAACACATTATTGAATTCAGTAGGTTTTGTATAGGTTGAGATCATAGCATTTGGAATTACTTTAATTGCCTTTGTGGATTTGCATTTGTGATTTATTTGTCAAATACCACTTGAGTAAGGGGTTTGAGGCCAAGGATTGGTTATGTATGATATCAATATACAAAAATGATAACCACAGATAGGTATTGAAATAACTAGACCAACAAAAGTGGTTTCATGATTTTTTCAATTTCCTATATTTAGTTATGATTTTTCTAGTGAAATAACCTCTAGCTTAGGTGAACAAATCACTAGAAAGGTTCTGGAGTTTCAAAAATTATTTCCTTGGGTGGTTGTGTAGGGTTTTATGTAGTGGTTGAGTTGGAAACATGTCAAGAGAATTACCAGAATACCCTCAGGAAATTCCCAAAGGAAGTTTTGTAGCTGTTTTGTCTTTTTTAGTATATGTAATCTACAAAAGCTTTGGATTTGATTCCAAGGAAACATGGTAGGTATTTAGAATACCTTTCTATAGAAATTGGAATCAAATTTTTTTGGAGTTACAGAACTACTGAGGTGATTTATCTAGTGATAATGTATATACAGAAATGTTTAATTCATTAAAAATCCTTAGAAGCTCAATAAATCTTGATTTCCGGGATGTTGGTAGTATTGAGTGTACCACATCATAGAGAGTTGGAATGAGGTCAAATAAACTCATGGTTTGGTCTAGGGAATTTTCTATAGTCAGATTGGCCTAGTTTTTCTTATTTTTGTGCAAGATACTCCATAGCTCCAAAAAGCAAGGGACCACTGTTCAAAGATAGGTATGGTGAATACCTACTAGGGAAAGTTTGTTTCACTACATTTGGATAAGGATAGTTCTCTCGGGAATTTAGTTAGTGGAAAAGATACATTTTTGGTAGATCAAATGCCAATAAATAATGGAAATTATTTTTGGCTAAGTAACAGTTGTGCAAGATAGGAAGAACGTGTAGGAACTTGGTAAAATTTTGATCTGGCAGAATATCCCATTTTCCATTTTGTCCTAAATTTAAACCAATTGGATAGATTACAGATCTGGGAAAAAGAATAAAAAGCAGGGGTTGTTAGTCTCGATCTGCTGGCTATTGGGCCTCGCAAGGGAGATTCGACCCAAGCGGCAATGGGCGCGCGCGGGAGGCTGCGGTTCGAACCCGGCGGGCGTGTCCCACCATTCAGCGGCGCAGGGTGGCGAAGGGGTACGGGGAAACCCGGCCGTTCGATCAAGAGTAGATCGACAGCCGTCGCACATCTTCTTCCTGGCGACGCGACGAACAGGGGAAACCCTAGGGCGCGATTCGGGGAGGGGGTTCAGGGGCTCACCAGTGGGGCGGAGTGGTGACAGGGAGGGCACAGGGCGACACGAAACTCGCGGGCGACCACAATGGAGGATATCGCCCGCATCCACGCCGGCGGAGTTCGCTTTGGTGCTTGCCAGAGTTGCTTCCAGCGGGCTGGAGAGGAGCATGTGCGGCCTAGGGGAGACGTGGTCGACGACGGGGATCGCATGGATGGGTGGGGTCGAGAAGGTTCTGGGACGGAGAGGGCTCGCGCGAGGTGGGCCGAGGGGGAGCCTCGTCGGAGCTTGACTGCGCCACCAGAGCAGGGGTTCTTGCGCAACAAAAGGGGTGGGTTAGACTCATGATGACGCGGGCATCTTCATAGGGTGACATGTAGAGAGGGAGGGGAAGGGAGGAAGAGGCTTAGCTTGAGGAGAGGGAGGAGGCCGAGAGCTTGTTTCCTTCCTCTCTTGGGCAGGATAAGGCAGGGGAGGAAGAGTGGTGTTAGGTGGGGGGTAAGTGAGAGGGAGAGGAGCAAATGGGCAGCAAGGGGAAGAGTTGTGCTGGTTTGTGGCCTTATAAACCAAGTGGAGGAGGGGTGGGGTGGACATGGCCTATGCAGCTAGGGTGATGGGTGAAACCAGGGCTGGTATTGCTGTGGGCTAAGGGGAAGTGGTTTTCTGGTCGAGCTGCAGGGCAGAGAGAGTAGGGACAGCTGTTGCAAGGTTTTAAGGGCAATAAAAAGGGGTTGGCTTGTGTCTCCTTCATGGACAAGCACTAGAGACAAGAGGTATAAGTTGCTACAGGTTCTTAGGTACAATGCACACGACCAGGACTGAGGGTTGGTGCTGTGGAGGCTTGTTGGAGAAGATTGGATGAGGTTTGGTTTCGTTTTTGGGTATTAAAAGGTTAAATATTCAAATCATCCATAAAGGATGATCAAGTGGTATGTCTTGATTTTTGATCTTGACCAACTGAGATAAGGATGCTGGTAGATGGGTAAGGTTAAGATGCATCTCTGAGATTTATTTGGGATTTTTCAGAGAATTCTAGATGCACTTTGTTTCAATTATTCAAATAGTGCAGAAATCGTTTTTTAGGAATTTATTTGGTATTTTTGAATTGGACAGGTAGAGTTTTTGATGTGAGATGGTCCCAAATGTGAATACATAGGGGAATTTTCCCAAGATTTATTGTGGCTTAAAAGTATTTAAAACTATTATTATTCCATTTCTACCATTTGAGAAAAAGGGTAAAAAGGAATAACAAAGGATCTCAAAAATATTTATTTTTGAGATGGGAATGTAGGGTAGGATATATGGACCTCGATTGAGCAAAAAGGTGGAGGAGTATTTTGGCAAAAACCAAACTTTCCATTGGGAAAGGAGTTTTGGAGATTTTGTCTATTAAAGGAATTAAATAGATTTGGTCCATAATAAATATGGATAAAATTTGATAAATCTTGATGATCAAGGTAGATGACGTAGACAAGGTGTAACAAGCATTTTCAACCTTGGGATTGGAGAATCCAAGTTGATTTTGGTGAAAACTAGAGATTTAAGGATCTTGGGTAAGATTGTTTTCATGCCACCAAAACCTTGTTGGATCTTGGAGCTCAAGGCCCCCCTTGGGGAATGGGATATATGTATGGACAAACCAAGTGATGTAGATTGCAATGGTGTAGAGTTTTGAGCCTGATCCCACTTGAGCTCACCAAGAATTGATTTCAAACTTTGAATAAAATAAGCCTGCCAAGGCAGATTATCAACTAGCCTTCAAAACCTTGTGGGTTTAAGAACCCCTAAGATGCACTTGGAACAAGTGAAGTAGATATTGATAGACCTATATGAGTAGAACACAACCATGCAAAAGAGTTGGTCCATAGAAGGTTGGATGATCGTGTGAGCTTTTGTCAAAGTAGGCATGTTGACTAGATTTGCAGGAATAGTTATTTTCTTGCCTACAAAACCATCAAGAACAGGTGGGTTTGAGGATAATCTAACCAAGGGAAAGAGTGGGACTTGGTAGTCCTTAGGATGGTTAAAAAGATGGTTCAAATGCATTTTCAAAAATGCACAAGGGTTGAGAAAAGGAGGCATTCAAAAAGGTGTTGTTGGAACAGATTCTAGACGTAGCCAAATTTAGCAGATTTAGGGTTTTTGACTTGAATGTGGGTGGTGATTATTTTGATGGGTTGCAAGGTACCAAAGAATAATCAAGAGGATGATCTTTAAATGTATATTGAGTATAAAGGTCCTTGCTTGATACTGGTCTTCATTGACTTGGGAGCTTCTAGAATTAGATCACTTCAGAGCTGATCTGGTTAAAGGTTTTAGATGATCACCTAATAGCTAGGGATTAGATCCTGCTTTGTAGTCGTGTTTAGGATTTGGGGTTTTCAAGTACATTGATCCTAGTGATGAGCTACTATGGTGGCTCACTTAGCTCCTCAAGCAAACAAGTCAAAAAGCAGATCAAAGCAATTCATCAGACAACAGATCAAGGCACTTCATCTTAGCAGATCAAGGAAACTCATCTTGCAAACAAAGCAAACCTACTACTGGGGTTACCATCAAGTCTGACTTGAGGTATGTTTGGGAAATTTGAAAAGGGCTGGAGTTTGAATAAGATGAGAGTCCTTGGTATCTCTACCAAGAGTAGAATTCAAAAGCTTAATAAAGGTGTTTTGGGAAATCTAGAGAGAAGAGTAGTTGAAGGTTCTGTCTTGAAAACATAATGAGATAGTATTCTGTAGCTCTCCATAGTTTGATCAATAGAAGCTACTAAAATAGTTGGTTTGCAAAGGCTTCTTGGCTCCGGTTTTGAAATGCCAGAACATTTGAGAATATGGAGATTAAGTCAAGACAGTTTTGGGGAAGTAGCTTTTGTCAACTGGTATTGAGGTAAGTAGTATATCTTGTACTACACAATCATAAGCATAAACATAGTTAAACAACAGGCAAACACTTCATCACTAAACAAGGAAAAGATTTTGTTCCCCCTGATTTTTGCATTCTAGACAACTGATCAGGGTTGCTAAAATTGGGATGTTACAGCAAGTACGTTGAAGGATTTTCGAGCATCGCAAAACTGATGACCCAATTGTTGAAGAAAAATAAGAAGTTTGAATGGACCAACAAATGTGAAGCAAGTTTTCAAGAGCTCAAGAAGAGATTGATTTCAGCCCCAATCTTGATTATGCCAGATATCAAGGCGCCATTTGATGTGTATTGTGATGCATCCAAGATTGGTCTCGGATGTGTGTTGATGGATGAGGGCAAAGTCATCGCATATCTGTCTCGACAACTGAAGCAGTATGAGAAAAACTACCGTACCCATGATCTTGAACTAGCAGTTGTAGTTTTAGCTTTGAAGACATGGCATTATTACCTTATGTGTAACTGATGTGAGATTTATTCAGATCACAAGAGCTTGAAGTATATTTTCACTCAGAAGGAGCTGAAGAGGCAAAGGAGATGGATAGAGTTAATCAAGTATTATGACCTTGACATTCACTATCACCCCAGCAAAGCCAATGTGGTAGCGGATGCTTTTAGCATATTGCCGTGTAGATTAAACACCATGATCAAAGAAGCCCAGTCAAGTTTGCATGAAGAATTGGAGCAGTTTAGAACTGAGCTAGTTAGCAAAGGATTTTTAGCTAGCATTGAACTTCAACCCACTTTGATTAGCCAAATCAAGGAAGCCCAGAAGGGAAATACAAGTATCGACAGAATAAAATGTCATATTGGTATAGGAAAGGTACCTGGATTCATCGAAGATGAAGAAGGAGTTTTGTGGTACAAAGGACGTATATGTGTGCCAGCAGATTCCCAGCTGAAGCAAGTTATCATGTAAGAAGCTCATGATACTCTTTAATCCACCCCGGAGGAACGAAGATGTATCAAGATTTGAAGAAGCAATTTTGGTGGCACAAGATGAAGAGAGAAATCGGAAGCTACATAGCCAACTGTGATATCTGTTAGAGAGTCAAAGCGGAACATCAGAGACCCGCAGGACTGTTGCAACCATTGTAGATTCCGGAATGGAAATGGGATTCCGTCAGAATGGACTTTATCACTAGTTTGCCTACTTCTAGTAGGGGAAATAACTCTATCTGGGTCATAGTTGATAGACTGTCCAAGGTAGCCCATTTTATACCTGTCAAGACAACCTACCAGAGTTCGAAGCTAGCAAAGTTGTACATTGCTAGAATCGTCAGTTTGCATGGAACCCCCAAGACCATATTGTTGGATCGAGGAACCCAATTTACCTCGAGATTTTGGTAGAAAGTCAAAGAAGGATTAGGAACCAAGCTGAATTTCAGCACCGCTTATCACCCGCAAACCGATGGACAGACTGAAAGAGTCAACTAGATCTTAGAAGATATGTTGAGAGCTTGTGTTCTAGAGTATGGATCAAAATGGGAAGATTGTCTGCCTTTCGCAGAATTCTCATACAACAACAGTTATCAAGCCAGCTCACAAATGGCCCCATTTGACTTCTTATGTGGAAGAAAGTGTCGTACCCCCTTGAACTAGTCGCAAGTAGGAGAAAGTCAGATTTTCGGACCCGACATCCTACGAGAAGCCGAAGAGAAGGTTCACAAAGTCTGTGAGCACCTCAAGACTTCCCAATCTAGACAGAAGAGTTATGCGGACAAAAGACGTAGAGACCTGACTTTCAATGTTGGAGATTTTGTGTATCTCAAAGTGTCGCCCTTGAAAGGAATGCAGTGTTTTTAGCTGAAAGGAAAGATAGCTCCCAAATATATTGGAACCTTCAAGATTCTAAATCACCAAGGAGAAGTATCTTATCAACTGGAACTGCCAGAGGAGATATGAGCCATCCATAATGTGTTCCATATCTCGTTACTTCGCCAATGCTTAGATGTTCCGGAGAAGACCGAAGTTTTCAAGAACATCGATCACCGAGCCATAGATATCAACAAGGATCTGACGTATCATGAAGTGCCCATCCGTATCTTGGAAGAAGCCTTCTGAACCACCAGGACTCGGAGTATCAAGTTTCTCCAGATCCAATGGAGCAACCATACCTAAGCAGGAGCTACTTGGGAGCGAGAATATTACATTAGGACTAGGTTTCTAGATCTCTTTAGTTCCTAGTTTTTCTTAAATCTCAGGACAAGATTTTGTCTAAGGGGGGAAGGTTTGTAACTCATCAAGATTATCAAGTTCTAATCACCCAATTTAGTGTTAACAAAAAACACTTATTAAGAAAAAGCATATGAATGCATGTGTGTTTGCATTAGTGTAGAATTGAGTGTATATGCCATGCTTGATTGTTCTAAATGTTGTGAAATGGTTTAAAGGTGAATGCCACATCATCTAGACCATTTACAAACAAAATCCAAATAGAAAGAAATCAAATAAGATTAAATAAAGCAAATGGTCATTTTGACCATTTTAAACCACTAGGCCACTTTAGGTGTTCCTAGAAGAAATTTTCTAACAGAAACAATTCTACTTCTTTTCACCCCTTGCTAGATCATGTAAAGATGTATTAGGGCCCACTTTACAAAGTTACAAAAACATCTAGCAAATCCATTTAAAGGACATTTGAAAACCGAATCAAGTGTATGTGTTAAGATCACAATTTTTCAAAAACCCACCAAATCAATTCCCCTTGACCTCTCCAAGAAAACCTAGTCTCTCATGCTTAATTCAAGTTCACTCAAAAAATTTGAATCAAAAATTCAAAAGTAAATTTCATGCGGCCATTAACACAAACACTTGGCATGCACAAAAATGGTCCCCTAGTTACTTCCCTCTCTGCCCTAAGCCTAACCCAGCCCCATACCAGCTCCCCTGTACCGCTTGCACAGTGGAGCACCGCCGTTTTGTCGTCATCGCTGGCCGACCACGACCAGCTTGCACCAGACAGCCACATGCCCATCCAGCATGTCCACTAGCACCACCGCACCCTACTGCCACCCCTGTCCAGGACACAGCCCCAGACGAGCCGTGGACCACCCTAGTCGCGCCGTGCACCGCCTCTCTACACCGTGTCCAGAGCGCGCTAGTGCACCGTGTCTGACCAGCCACGCCAGCTCGCGCCTTGCCCTCACCATGCACGCGCAGCCTTGCCATGATCACGACACCCCGGCACACACCCACGTTCGCCGCTGCACGACCCGTAGTAGCCGCACACTGCCGCAAACACCACTGCCTCTGCCCAGAGCGCCACACGTGCTAGACCGAACCACGCCGCCCCACGCCGCGCCATTAAGTCCGTGAGAACCGCCAGGGAGCACTGCACCGTCCTACACCCTCGCTCATGTCGTTAGTCGCCTGTAGCGACGCCACCGTCGAGCTCACCGTCGCACCGCTCGGTCCCCTCGTTGAGCTATAAAAGGAGGCCACCTTAGCCTCCATTCCTCACACCATTCGACTCCCCACTCTTCACTGACCTTCCCTACTTCTCCCCGGAGCAAGGCGAGCACCACCGCGCAGGAATTTCACAGGTGTCTGGCGCTGCTAGAGGAGAAGGGTGTCATCGATTCTGACCACCACGAGCCCAGCCGTGAGCGCGCCTCGCCTCCCCGTCATCTACATCGTCACCGATCCTAGGTGAGCCCCGAGAGACCCCCACTGCCGTGTTAGGTTTAGCTCGTCGCTGGATCTGTTCGTCGTCGACGACGACCCTCAACTGTTGGATTAGAATTAGATCGTAGCGCCCAGATTGAAAGATACAGTTTCATGTAGAGTGAGTCACTGACTAGTGGACCCCCTCTATCAGCTGTGCGTTGCACTGTGCTGTGTAGTTGGGCCGGCCCGTTTAACGTTCCCGCCCAGGCCTCGAAATTCAAATAAGGATTTTCCTTTTTAGTTTAAATCCTATTCCGTCCACATATTCAAAAATCAATTCAGAGAGTTTCACTTAACCAAATTGCATGATTCAAATTTTGCTAGAAAGGTAACTCAAATATCTATCCAAGCCTGTTGGATTTAAATCATTTGGAGTTAGAGATAATCTTTTGTAAAAATAACAAGACAAAGACTTTTGCAACTGCAAACATTTTTCAAAAATCAACCATAATAGTTTTTGAGTTGATTCCAACTCTCAAAAATCACATTTGACAATATCTATCTGAATATGTGAAAATATTTACGTTTGCACACTGTGACATTGGACTAGTACCAAAATAATGCTATT
Source organism: Avena eriantha (assembly GCA_910589775.1). Taxonomy (NCBI): domain Eukaryota; kingdom Viridiplantae; phylum Streptophyta; class Magnoliopsida; order Poales; family Poaceae; genus Avena; species Avena eriantha. Next base: position 528,117,333 of record OU342743.1, read on the forward strand.
AGGGCATTTCTAGTCACTTTAAATCTATTAAATAATAATCTTAAACTTTATAAAATGGAATCAACCCTTTAAATCGCATTCCCATGTATTAGAATACATGGTGATGACATGTGTCCATATGATCCCATATTTGAAGTGGAGAATATTAAATCTTAATTAATTTCAATGAGTAGAAATTACTTTTCTCAAACAAACTAAATAAAACTAGTTCTTTAATTCATGTGATGATTGTGATGATGCTAGATCATCAAGTGTGAGCCTTAGTGTGCTAAATAGACTTAGTTAAGTATTGTTTGGTTATTGTGTATCCGGTATTCATTTATAGATGACAGTACCGACCAAGGATACGAGGAGGAGGAGTTCTACCCCGAAGAAGATGAAGAAAACTTCAATCACTGCACAAATCAAGGCAAGCTATTATTGGTAAGCTAACACTTATAAGTTTCTTAACTAAGCAAGCTAGAAATAAGCAAGTTAACACTTGCCCCCTTGATAACTTAAGAAAATGCACTAGGCATGCTTGGTTATACATTTTGATTTATACCCATCCCAAGTTTTACTTGCAAGCTTTACTCTTTTACTTTACCAAAGTTCTTTACTCTTAGTAGTGCTTTGTGAAACTTGGAAAAGTAGTATGGATAGCATAAAGAGTATAAAACTAGGCCTATACAAGATGTCATTCTATGGCAGGAGATTGATATTAGCATCCCTCAGTAGTGAACATTCTTAACCTTAGTTGCTAGTGCTAAGCATAAAACTTGATCACTTTAGATGGGAATACTTGGTGAAAATGATTATGAAAACCTTGGAATGATGAGTCATTCTATTGAAATGTTTTGACATGTGTTGAGAAATACAAATGGATTTGATGATGAAAATGTTGAGGCATGAGCCTTAGCCCTTTATAAAAACTGATGGTTAGGTTTGGATGTGATACCATTCCAATTTTATTGTATAACCACAATACCTTAATTGGGTAAGGCTTAGCCGAAAGTTTATATGCATTAGTATGGGTTCCCTCTCGAAGGCGGTTTGAGCTGAGGCTACCTCTTGATGATGTCCACCTATGTAGTGCCCAGGATGGCAGATGGCCATGGCTGGGAGGCCAAGCTCATAGGCGAGGTGCTTATACTAGAGTGTGTAAAGGAACGGTTATGATTGATTATCCGCATACTATGTATGATGATTCAGGGTTATCCCTGACAGATGTATCGAATTTTGTGGTGAAAGTGTACCACGTCTGCAGAGTGTCAAACTATTCGAATAGCCACGTCCGCGGTTAGGGACAGTTGGAGTGGCCATACTGTTCCATCGTCAGATGTTTTAAAATTGACTTGTGAAGCGAATTATTATTTGGACTTGACCACAACAGGGTTGTGAATATGAAAACTAGGTTCCCAACTTAAAGTGATTTAGAACATTAAGTTAACTTTCTTTGCTTCTGAACTCGGTTTAGATAAACCTGGCTTTTTGCAAATAAACCTAGAGTTAGGATTCCTATTAGAACTACCTTACTTGTTAGTGATAGTTTGTGAGTACTTAAAGGGTACTCATGGCTTTGTCCCTGGCTATTCCCATGGCCAGACTATGAGGAGGACTATCAGGAAGATGGACAGAAGGACGGCTACGGCAACTAGGATCATCTCCCATCATCAGCATTGCATGTGACACTGAAGATGGAGCCCATTGCTACACTTATTATTCCATTGCTTGCTTGTATTAAGACTGGATCATGAGATCCTTTATTGTGTAAGACCTTATTATGGTTTTAATGGATGATGTACTGTGATATCCAATCTGTTATGTCTCGCAAAAATGGTAATCCTGGGATTGCGATGTATGGCACATGGGATTAAAAATCTGGATGTTGACATGGCGTCCATCCATGTCTAGGAACCCTAGAAGCATGCTGGGATTCAACTCCAGCATGCATTTTATCAATAGTTTGAAAGATGCTACATCACCACACCCACTTGGATGTGTGTGTGTGTGTGTGTGAATCAGTATGCATCATTGTGGTTTTGGAAAAGAACACATGAAATGATGCCACTCCAGCATGTGGTGTCCAACCATATCCAGGAACCCTCACAACATGTTGGGATTCAACTACAACATGCATTGTATCAGCAGTTTGAAAGATGATGCATCACCAGACGCACTTGGATGTGTGTGTGTCAGTGTGCATCATTGTGGTTTTGTAAAAGAACACATGCAATGATGCCACTCCAGCATGTGGTGTCCAACCATGTCTAGGAATCCTAGCACCATGCTGGGATTCAACTACAACATGCACTGTATCAACAGTTTGAAAGATGCTACATCACCACATCCACTTGGATGTGTGTGTATTAGTGTGCATCATTTGTGGGTTTGGAAAATAACACAAGCAATCATTCCACTCCAACATGTGGTGTGCAACCATGTCGAGGAAACCTAGAATCATGTTGGGATTCAACTACAACATGCATTCTACCACCAGTTTGAAAGATGCTATATCACCACACCCACTTGGATGTTTGTGTGTGTTAGTGTGCGTCATCGTGGTTTTGGAAAAGAACACATGCAATGATGCCACTCCAGCATGTGGTGTCCAACCATGTCCAAGAACCCTAGCAGCATGCTGGGATTCAACTGCAACATGCATTATATCACAAGTTTAAAAGATGCTGCATCACTACACCCACTTGGATGTGTATGTGTATTAGTGTGCATCATTGTGGTTTTGGAAAAGAACACACGCAATAATGCCACTCCAGCATGTGGTGTGCAACCATGTCCAGGAACCCTAGCGGCATGCTGGGATTCAACAACAGCATGCATGGTATCACAAATTTGAAATATGCCGCATCACCACACCCACTTGGATGTGTGTGTACTAGTGTGCATTTGAAGTGATCCAACCCTTCATATATTGGATCATGTGTTTATCGTGCTATTCCCTTGGATCGATTAGCTAGCACATAGTTTTGATGAATAAAAGAGTATCAATGCATCACATTATTACAACGATTGATCCAAGAATATAAAAATTACAAAGTTGCATAGCTCACAGCTACCTCAAATAACATAGTTCAACAAATCAAAAATAATAAAGGCTCCATCACGCCATAGGAAACACGCTGAGTGGAGATTCGCAACCTAAACGATAACCTTACTCGTCATCGAGTAACCTGCAACATGAAAAGTTGTAGCCACAGATGGTCAATACATTTGAATTATATTGGCAATATGTCACTATTATGTGGAAACAATTGTCAACCTAGCATATAGTTGCACACTTTGGCTAGTCGAGTTCAAGCTATTTGCATAAATGTGATATAAGTTTCTCCTACTTTTGAAAATACATTTCTTCCTTTAAAACAATTCTTCTAAGGTCATACTAGCATAAACCCATGTAGAAACAAGACAGTTTAGCTTAGTATGCTCCTAAACCCATGTTAACCCATCAAGTTTTATTAGAAAAATTGGAATGAACAAGACTTTTAACCGTGTCAAGAGAAGTTACTCATAATTTTCCATTACCGGGGAAACGACTAAGTACTTAATTCTTAAACCATCTGCAGAGGCTAGTATACTTTACCCACAAGACCCAATCAACACCTTTTGAGAGAAGACCAGGACGAGACCTTTGGGAAACAGAATCATGAGCCTAGCCCCGGACCGTACCATCCTATACACACATACATCTGCTAGTCACGATAGCACATCATCCCATAACTTACTCAGTCAAGTCAGAGCCCATACGACATGTGGTTTGTACATGGAAGTTACTAATCATGATCGTTTATTATCTCTTTGAAACCTGGGTGGCAATCCCCACCATAATCCACACCCGATGACCCAATCACTTGCCATTCCACCCAGGTGATTCATTGATTAAGTAGTTTTCATTTCAGAAAAATATAATCCTTCTCATACACATATGTATCTTGAAAACCACCCACGCAACTAATAGCATGGCTAAGCATTTCAACAATACGATGGCTATCAAGGAATCAAGTAGGGGACCTATGACAATTCTATTGGATACTCACATCATAGCATAGCATATAAGTAAAACATTTCCAATACATGCAAAGATACTGCAATCAAAATGCATAATAAAACTATAGGAGATTTTTGATAGTGACACTTGCCTTTAGTCAATGTTCTCGTTCACACACTCATTCCAATCATAATAACCGCACTTTCGACAACCTATCATGGAAAATGATAAATACAATCAACTTACAACAGCACAAACAAAACAAAACAATATGCATGCATGCTAGAAAAAGAAAACAAGAACAAGAGTTTTCATAAACATTTTCTATTAAACAAATAGGCTTTTAATAGGCATTATTTCAATCTGAATACATTTAGTACTAAATAGTTTAGTAAAATTTTGGAAACCATAATACTGGATAGATGATGTTCATAGCTTTCATTTGCCACTGGTTTCACCTTAAAATTATTTATACAATAAAAGTTATAGCCAAAATACTAAATTAAGAGATTTAATCATAGATGATTATATTGCACTGTGACAAAATCAACTAATAAAAAGTAGCGTAGATTACAATTTTCTGAATCCATAGACATAAAGTTTTCTACATTTGGAGTTTTATATTAATTTCTATAAATTTTATACCATTAGATAGATTTAAATAATCCAGAAAATATTTATTCGGCAAAGTGCAAGTTTTATTGGACATTACAATTCTACACATTTTTCTGAATCCAGGAATATCTTATTTGCATATTCTAGGCCAATATTCTATTTTCTTTGAATTTTACAATGTAACAACATTTTCTGGCTATTTTTCTTATTTCAGAAATCCGAGGGAATATTCCAGGAATATTTCTAGATGACGAGGGTTACAAGTGGCATGCCGGTACATGTAGAGAGGCGGGCTGGTTGGGCTTCTGTGCAGCAGAGAAAGGGAGAGGAGGGGTGGCTCGGGCTGGGCCTGGCTGGGCTGGTTCGGTCAGCTGGCTGGCTTCTTCTTTTTATACCTTTTTCTTTTATTCTTTTCATTTTCTAATTTGTTTTGCGTATTTTTATTTACGACTCCAAATTGAGTCAAATAAACTTCAGAAGTTTTCTAAAAATCAAAATAACATTTTAGTACTATTAGGGAGTATATTCATGTCTGTTCAAAATACAAACATGTATTTTTCAAATGAAACCTTAATAGATGCAAGGATGATTTTTAAATAGGGTTTGATAAAAGGGTTTTGAAAGGGAAAATTTGCATGATGCTTTATGCAATGCATAGATGCATGCTATATGTCAATCACCGAAACACAAAACATTTTATGCCTTTTTTCCAAATAGGGCTACTTAGGCATTATCAAAATCATATAGGGTTTTATGCAATTGGCCTTATATGGCTACTATGCAATATTTCTACATAGATTCTTATGGTTTATGTTAACCACTCAATCATGACACACAATTGCACAAATGCCCAAAAAACAAGTTCAGTCGTATAACATAAAGGAAGATAGATTAAATATCCAAATGAAAATGAGGATGTCATGGTATCTTCTCTCTTTTCAAGCAAGTGGTGAAAACATCTAGAATGGTTTCACAAATTGAATTAGAGACTTAAAGAGTCGAATAGGGAAAATTAGAATATTACTCCACCATAATTTGGGAAAGTCATTTTATTCCCTCAATTTAATCATTTAAGCATGGTTGGACATCTAAAGGATCCAATGGTTGAAAAGAAATGCATTCATGTTGGATAGTCATATTAATCCTCTCATACAAAAAGTGTTTTTAAACCATGGTTGAGAGAAATTCAACAAGTTCTCAAAATTTTCTTTTCACTCATAAATTTTCAACAAAATCAAACAATCAACCAAACTTATTTTATTTATTTCACATTCCAAAACTGGGAATATTTTGGGATGTGACAAACTACCACCCTTAAAAAGGAATCTCGTCCCGAGATTTGGGAAGGCTAGAAATAAAGATGGGTTAGGGATCCACAAGGGCTCTACCACCTGATGGATCGGAAATATAGCCATCTACGTCCACATTTAAACTAGATATTATTCATATTTTGATGAAATATCTCTCTAAACCCTGCCACTAATGCCTAATATTCAAAGGGGTATGCAATCCTTTCTTTCTATTTTTTCCCGCGTAGATAATGACATTTTATGATGGGACTCACTACATTAAAGCCAAAGATACGAGATGTCCAACAACCAATAGAAACCAGGAGTCGTGGCTCGGGGGAAAATGCTTTAACGACCAACTATACGACCAGAATAAAATTACGGCCGTATAGTTCTGGCCGCCAACATTGCCAATGATGCTGCTAGGTCAAACAGAACAACTTTTGTGAAGGGACCCCTATATAAAGAAGTCTCGGGGGACGAGAAAAGAGCCTCGAGAGTCCCTGCCCCAGATAATCTGCCGCCTCCAGATCTCCATCCACCACACCGAAGAGCCACCGGAAGAATAGACTTAGATCTAATCTCCAAAGCCCTTCTCCACCACCATAGCCATATTCCACCACTTGTAATAGTAGATCTCTTCTACGATTGGCAACATTGTAAGAATATTTGCTATCAATCTCATGATTTCCATTACAATGTTTGTGATTGTTGATGTCATCTCTATGTGTGAGTAATTCTCCCTGGGCTAAGGGCTTCGGCCTAGCCATGTAGTGTTTCTGCATGTTATTTATCATATATGGGTTCATGTATTAGTTTGTATGACATGATGATTATTGTATCCTCTCTTGCCTCAATCTAAGGACTTGTCAGGTACTCAAGACCCCGAGGATTGAGCCAGATATAGGGAGTATGAGTAATGACTAATCTATAGATTGGGAACCCAAGTGGCAGAAGGGGTAGTACGGTTGTATGTGAGGGATTTACTTGGGATTAACGGTGACATCACTATGCATATCATTAGTTATATTTCTTCTATGGATGAGACTATTAGGTTATTGCTATAAGCGATAGCGGAGGCAATAGCAATCATGGATGCACTTCCCACAAATAATTTATCTTGCTCTAACAATTACATGCATACTTTATATTTATCTTTTATTCCCATCAGATGTTTTACACAGCTAAAGGTGAAACCGAACGCCCTAGGCCCTCTCTCTCCATCATAGACAACAACAAAAAGAAGCAAACTCTTGGTCCGGTAAAAACACAAAAGGAATTCTAAAACTCCCGAAGGTCCGTTAAAGTAAGTTCACTACGCATCTGCTTCCCGAGGATTAGGTAACCTAGGTCTACTAGGGAAAAAGAAGCTATACTACATCTGTAATCCGGATCGAAGGTATGAACCCTTTTTCTGGCGCCGTTGCCGGGGAAGCAATAGCTACCCTGGTGAGGTTAGTAGGAACGTTGCTAGTTTTAATTCTTGTTTTTAATTTTGTTAGTTTGCTTTCAGTCTTTATTTGAAAAATTAAAATTTTTGTTAGTATTTAAATTCTTGCTTTTACTATTATAAGTCTCTGTTTAAGAAAACCCAAAAACATTGGAAATATGTCTAAAAAAGATTGGGGAGTTTGCTACTCCCAACAACAATTATTTGCGTACTCCTATTACTCAGCCAGCAATTGCTGCTGATGACTATGAAATTAAGCCCCATTATTTAACTTTGGTTCAACAAAATCAATTTGGAGTCTCTACTATTGAGGATGTAGGTATGCACTTGAATACTTTCACTGAAATATGTGATATGATGCGTATAAAATACATTGACCCTGATGATATCAAATTGCATTTGTTTCCTTTCTCTGTTAGAGGAAGAGCATAAGAATTGTTGCTATCTTTGCCTAGAAATACTATTACATCATGGGTGGAATGCACTTCTTTATTTATGACTAAATTTTTCCCACCTGCAAAGTCTATGCAACTCAGATCTAATATTACTGGTTTTATACAGGAAGATCGTGAGCCACTAGTGCTTGCATGGGAGAGGATGAAAGAATGCATGAGAAACTGTCCTAGTCATGGGATGGAAGACTAGTTAATTCCTATCTATTTTATAATGCTCTTAACCCTGTGTCTAAGTCTATGGTTGATACTGCAGCTGGAGGAACATTTATGGGTAAACATATTATTGAAGCAAAGGAATTGCTAGACAATATGCAACACAACCATGCCCAATGGCATGTCGATAGATCAAACACGAAGAAGGTGAACTCCGTCGCACCACGAGAAAATGAAAAACTCAATCCTAAGTTGGATGAGCTCATACTAGCCGTAAAAGGTAAGGATACCCAGGTAATAAGAGGTATCCCTGAAACAGATATTGAAGAAATAGACTTCATAGCTCGTAATGATTATAACCCTGCTTGGAAGAAGAATTAGAATCCTAATTTTTAGAAACATTATTCTAGCCTTGCAGGCAACTCTAATAATAATATAGGAACTAGTAATGGTAGTCTCCAAGAAACACTTAAGTCTTTTATAGACTCACAAAACGAACAAAACAATATTCTTGTTAAAATAACAAAGAACCATGATGCTATGCTTGGTAAATTATCTAACCAAGCTGTAAGTTTGAGAAATGATTTGCAGCCCCTCCAAGAAAAAAGATGATCGTTGAGGCACATCTTGGTAAGATAACCGAGAGTCAAACTCTCATTCTAGCTAAATTTGCAGGTAAAGCTGAGCCCAATCCTGTTGAAGATCTCAAGGTGATAAGAATCCAAAGGGAGGAGCCTAAAGAACTCGATTATAGTAATGCTCCTTCACCAAGTTATATTGTTGAAGATCTTGTAAAAAGGATGAATGTTAAGATTCCGGTAAGTGAAGGTAGTGAGGAAGCTATGTACCAACACTTCGTTAATCAGGTAGCAATAAAGGTACGTGAGCTTGAGGAAGAATATAAGAAAATTGCTGAAAAATTACATGTGAAGCATGATGACATATTTGAGCATACTATTAAGATTAAAATTGGGACCAATGAGATAGCTGCACTTTGTGATCTAGGTGCAAGCGTCTCAACAATTCCAAAGAGTCTTTTTAACAAGTTAAATCTTGGCTCTTTTGAGATCACTGAGTTAAAATTGCATCTAGCAGATGCTACCTACAAACAGGCTGTAGGAATTAAGGAGAATACTTTAGTATACATTAAAGGCTGTCCTGCTCTTATTGACTTTGTTATTATTGACATGCCTGAAGATGCTACTGCTCCTATTATATTAAGATGTCCTTTCTTAAGAACTATTAAGGCTTTGATTAATCTACATGAAGGGAACATGAAGCTTCAATTTCCTTCGCGGGATCCTTTTGTTATTCATTTCCTTGGGCAGAAGAAATCCAAGCATGATGAAAAGGAGGCCATCACTTTGAAGGCCAACTATTTTGGAGTGGGTGTTCCACTCATCTGGCCTAAGTGAGCAACATTGAGGTCAAGCTATTGACCATAAAAGAGCACTTCATGGGAGGCAACCCATGTGAAATAAAGGTTTGAGTAAAGTTTTAAAGTTTTAGTTTGAGTTTATGTTTAATAAAGAGTGCTAGACAACTCCCATTGAGGAGAAGTTTGGTAGTACTAACAATCCTGATTTATTCATGCTATCGTTGGTCGACAATATGTACTATCAATTATCTGCCAAAACAAGGTATATCACTAAGTTATAGGATAAGAAATAATTTTCGAAGAAATAGAATTTTTTTGATTCATACAGAGGGTTTAACGACCAACTATTTGGCAGGAATAAAAATTCTGGATGTATAGTTTCGGTCGTATGGATATCTTTGCCATCGACAATTTTTCTTTCATATGTACTAACGGTTTAACGACCAACTATATGGTAGGAATACAAATTCCGGCCGTATAGCTCCGGTCGTATAGATCTTAGTGATTTCATACAAATTCTTTTCCAATATATTGATGGTTTAACGACCAACTGTATGACGGGAATAAAAATTCTGGTCGTATAGTTCCGGTCATATATATATCGATGCCTTTGTATAATTTCTTTTCCCAGGTACAAACAGTTTGACGACTAACTATACGGCGGGAACATATTGTTCTGGCCGTATAGTTCTGGACATATAGCTGCACCGCCAGGTGGAAACTCTAAAATTTTGACAAAAGGCCAACTATACGGCGGGAATGCATTGTTCCAGCTGTATAGTTCAACCCGTATAGTTCCGTCCGACCACAAATCGCACGGGAAGGTACCTCCAACCCTAAAACTTCAATACTTTTTCTTTCTTCTACCTCCAAACCTTCTCAAAACCAGAAGGAATCTTCATCTCTACTCAATTTCGTTCGATTTCCTCGCACACAAGTGATCTACGGTATGTTTCTCCTCTAGTCCTCCAATTACTTTTTGTAAATTCATCTTAGATCTATTTTCATTATCAATCTAGGGTGAGACCTACTATGAACTAATTGCCATGATTCACTTGCCTAGATTATTATTTTGAGGAGATTCTTAGTGTGCTATGATGAGTAGTATGTTATAGTTACTGTTGTTGGATCTAAAGTTTTACTTTTATCTTTCTTCAATGTTTTAGATGATGAACATAAGGAGCCAAAATCGTGCTTATTCCACCGCCAGAGCTTCTCGGGCTATCGCTCAAGAACGCATGGGGATACAGTTCAGGAATGAGCTCCAACATGATTGCTTCGACACGATCATGAACCACGACGTGAAGGCTACAAAGTGGGCTTGCCCCATTATATTGAACCAACTCGTATTTCTGATGACTTAATTTACTTTGCAATAGAGCTGTCCCGCAAACTTTGTGTACAATGATGTGCCTACTTATCGCTGCTTAACTATTGAATTCCTAAGTTCGTTGCAAAGCACCGTTAAACTATGGCAAGGAGAGGACACGATTTCTTTCTGACTTATGAACAACAACTATACTTTAACATTAGATGAATGGAGCGCATGTTTTAATTTGCCAAACAATGATGTTAATCCCTTATGCGTGTCCTTTACTGTGTTAGACCCTTCCCCGGAACAATATTATATTGGAATAAGTTTCACTACTAGAGTAAGCAAGGGTAAGAATATTCAACATCCTGTAATTCGCTATTTGTTCTATGTTATTGCTAACACCTTGCAGGAACGTAATGAGTTCATGAGACTCAACGAGTAGGACCTCTTAGTCCTTGCAAAGGCTGCTTACATCAACTGCGGCTTGTCACTCAACTTGGGCGCCATCCTTGTGCACTACCTGGAGCACCAATCGTCCCAAAGCCAAGGACCAATCAAAGGTGGAGGCGTCATCACCGTGCTTGTCATTGCCCTAGGCATCAACCTAGGTGAGTTGCAACCTATGCTAGGTGAGCAACGTGTTGGTTTCTCTACTTTAAAGTCTTGTGGAATGCTCACTAGGAGAGGTGGTGTTTATTACCTTCATATTGCTAGAGCTGGGCGTCTCTACCCCGCTCCTATGCCTAATGGTCTTTTCTCAATCGAGGAAGGACGTTTGCTATATGACTTGCAGGTTGAGAAACATCAACCCGAGGAGGAGATTCCGGAAGAGGATGAGGACCAAGAAGAGGAGCAATAAGTTCCTTATCATGAGGAACATCCATCAACCCGGATCGCCACATACCAAGACTTCCAAGAACTTGGAGGGACTGTGGAGAGGATGCATAGCCTCTCTTTGAACCTCCGAGGAACAACTAGTAACCTCTCAACTCAATTTTCAAACTGGAGTAACGACTTTTCCCACCACCACAATGATTTGAAAGGCTTGTAAAAGCCTAAGCTTGGGGAAGTTTCCTCATGTATCTTTATTTGGTGTTCATTTGTTTTTATTATTTAGGTTGTTTTTTAATTCAATTTATAAGCACTTGTGTTGGTTTCCCCAACACTCTATTTTTATTCTTTCTATTTGCTTTCGAGATTTTATAGTCGAGCTTTGCCACCAATTTTCCATTCTTTAAAAATCCTCTCTTAAAAACAACAAAAAGATTTCTCCATTTTTCATTATTTCCCTCTTTATTTTCTTTCCACCTCGAGGTTTTCATGTATTTGCAGGAGAGTGATCGACTTCGAGTTTCCAAGAAGCAAATAAAAAAGGAAGGGAGAAGTGGAACCAAACATGAGAGGTATGCCTTGTGACTCCCCACTTTTGAAGTTTGAGAAACCCATGCTAGTTAGTAGTAAATGTTGAGATGTTATATTGGTGAAGTGAGTCTTTGTATTGTAGTAAGATTTTTGTTCGCATGGGTATTTAGTTGGGTACATTTTATTCTAGCTCTCGTAATTAACCAAGTCTTGCCTAAATATTTCTACACAATTGTAATAATAAAAAGTCTCACAATTGAAGGATTGGGTGTTGTAGTGCTTAGTCTTGAAGGCTTATTTCTAGAGACACTCAACGCCACTGAAAATGTTGATTGACTTGATAGCTCTCTCTTTAAAAGGATTTGTTCGATTGAATTAATGTTAGCGGTTTTTGTGAGCATGCCAATGTTTGACATGTTAATCATAAAAATTATGTAGCTTTATGCGTGTCAAACTTCATGGGATGCCAACAACTCCACTGTCCTACGTACGATCTTCATGGAGGAAACTCCTAGTTTTCGGCTATGAGTTGATTAAACACATATGCATCAATGCTATAATGGGTAAGATTCTTGGCACTCCTGGGTAGCTGTAATCATGATAGAATCACTCCTCTAGCTGGTATGAGTAATCATTATGCAAAAGGAACAAAAACCTTAGCAATGCCACGAGTGTCCATCACAACCTAGTAAACTAATAAAAATGTTTGGCATGCTCTCAATTACTCAAGAACTGAAATTCTTGAAGGACAATGAATAGAAAAGTAGTACTTGAAAAGTCTTGATTTATTGATGTGGGAGAACTGAGATACTCTAGTGTATATGCTTTTCATGACAACTCTCACACTCTCAATTTACATGATTATACTTTATTGTTCAAAGGAAAGCCTATGAGTTGATTACATGACATGAAATAAAGTTTACTCATTAGAATTATCCATGTTAACAATAATTTTGCTGTGATATAAGGATGCATAAAACCCGTACGATATGCTTGCCATTACTCTATCTATGCTGAAGTTTTTCAGATTTATGAAGTGGAGGAAACATGAGACTACCAATCATGAGTAAGATCATCATCTCGTTATTTCAGTTTAAATGTTGAGTTCCTTTTTGATTTTTTTTTCTTACTCGGGGACGATCAAGTTTGAGCTTGGGGAGGTTGATGGCTCTGAAATATAGCCATCTACATCCACATTTAAACTAGATATTATTCATAATTTGATGAAATATCTCTCTAAACCCTGCCACTAATGCCTAATATTCAAAAGTGTATGCAATCCTTTCTTTCTAATTTTTCCTGCACAGATAATGATGTTTTATGATGGGAATTACTATATTAAAGTCAAAGATATGAGAGTTCCAACAACTAGAAGAAACCAGGAGTCGTGGGTCGGAGGCAGACGCTTTATCGACCAACTATATGACTGGAATAAAATTATGGTTGTATAGTTCCGGCCTTATAGTTGCCAATGACGCCGCTAGGTCAAACATAACAACTTTTGTGAAGGGACCCCTGTATAAAGAAGCCTCGGGCGATGAGAAAAGAGCCTCGAGAGTCCCTGCCCCAGATCATCAGCCGCCTCCAGATATCCAGCCAACACACTGAAGAGCCACCGGAAGGATAGACTTAGATCTAATCTCCAAAGCCCTTCTCCGCCAACACAGCCATATTTTACCACTTGTAATAGTAGATCTCTACTTCGATTGGCGACATTGCAAGACTATTTTCTATCAATCTCATGATTTCCATTACAATGTTTGTGATTGTTGATCTCATCTCTATGTGTGAGTAATTCTCCTTGGGCTAAGGGCTTCGGCCTAGCCATGTAGCGTCTGTGCATGTTATTTATCATAGATGGGATCATGTATTAGTTGGTATGACATGATGATTATCGTATCCTCTCTTGCCTCAATCTAAGGACTTGTCAGGTACCCAAGACCCCAAGGATTGAGACAGGTATAGGGAGTATGAGTAATGACTAATCTACAGGTTGGGAACCCTAGTGACGGAAGGAGTAGTACGGATGTATGCGAGGGATTTTTACTTAGGATTAACGGTGACATCACTACGCATATCATTAGTTCTCTTTCTTCTATGGATGAGACTAGTAGGTTATTGCTATAAGCGGTTGTAGAGGCAATAGCAATTATGGATGCACTGCCCACATATAATTTATCTTGCTCTAACAATTACATGCATACTTTATCTTTATCTTTTATTCCCATCATATGTTTTACACAGCTACATGTGAAACTAACCGCCCTAGGCCTTCTCTTTCCATCATCGACAACAGCAAAAACACAGAAACTCTTAGTGCGATAAAAACACAACAGGAATTATAAAACTCCTGAAGGTTCGTTAAAGTAACTTCACTACGCATCTACTTCCTGAGGATTCGATACCCTAGGTCTACTAGGGAAAAATAAGTTATATACATCCATAATCCAGATCGAGGGTATCACCACCCTTAAAAGAATTTTCACTAGGTTCACTTGGCTCATATTGAGCTTTAGACCTTTATTGGCACAATGCCTCTTACACATTATGAACTCCATGATTGCTAGATTCTATGCAACACAACACGAATTAGCGAAGCATCATGGTGGTCAACTTGATATGTTTACTTCACAATACCCATTTAACGCTCTTCAGGTTCATCCTTGCCGTATATTCATATGGTTAGCAACGAATGTGCTGATACCATCTGAAGTGATCCAACCCATTATATATTGGATCATGTGTTTATCGTGCTAGTCCCTTGGATCGATTAGCTAGCACACACAGTTTCGATGAATAAAAGAGTATCAATGTATCACATTATTATAATGATTGATCCGAGAATATAAATATTACAAAGTTGCATAGCTCACAGCTAGATGAAATAACATAGTTCAAAAAATAAACAAATAATAAAGGCTCCATCACGCCACATGCAACACGTTGAGTGGAGATTCGCAACCTAAACGATAACCTTACTCTTCATCGAGTAACCTGCAACATGAAAAGTTGCAGCCACGAATGGTCAACACATTTGAATTGTATTTGTAAGATGTCACTATTATGTGGACACAATTGGCAACCTAGGATATACATGCACACTTTGGCTAGTGGAGTTCGGGCTATTTGCATAAAATCGATATAACTTTCTCCTACTTTTAAAAATACATATCTTCCTTTAAACCAATTCTTTTAAGGTCATACCAACATAAACCCATGTAGAAACAAGATAGTTTAGCTTAGTATGCTCCTAAACCCATGTTCACCCATCAAGTTTTATTAGAAAAACTAGAAAGAACAAACTTCTCAACTACGTCAAGAGAAGTTACTCATAATTGTCCATTACCGGGGACACGGCTAAGTACTTATGTCTTAAACCATCTATAGAGGCTAGTACACTTTACCCACAAGACCCAGTCAACCCTTTTGAGTGAAGACTGGGACAAGACCTTTGGGAAACAGAATCATGAGCCTAGCCCCCGATTGTACAATCCTATACACACCTACATCTACTAGTCACGGTAGCACATGATCCCATAACTTACTTAGTCAAGTCAGAGCCCATATGATATGTGGTTGTACATGGAAGTTACTAATCATGACCGTCTATTATCTGTTTGAAGCCTGGGTGGCAATCCCCACCATATTCCACACTCGATGATCCAATCACTTGCCATTCCACCCAGGTGATTCATTGATTAAGTGGTTTTCATTTCAGCAAAATATAATCCTTCTCATACACATAGGCATCATGAAAACCACCCATGCAACTAATAACATGGCTAAACATTTCTACAATATGATGGCTATCAAGCAATCAACTAGGGGACCTATGACAATTCTGATAGATACTCAGACCATAACATAGCATATAAGTAAAACATTTCCAATACATGCAAACCTACTGGAATCTAAATGCTAATAAAGCAATAGGATATTTATGATAGTGACACTTGCCTTTAGTCGACAATCTCGTTCACACACTCATTGCAATCACAATAACCACACTCCGGACAATCTATCACGGAAAATAATAAATACAATCAACATACATTAGCACAAAAAAAACAAAACAATATGCATGCATGCTAGAAAAACAAAACAAGATCAAAAGTTTTCATAAACATTTTCTATTAAACAAATAGGCTTTTAATAGGCATTATTGAAATCTGAATACTTTCAGTACAAAATAGGTTAGTAAAATCTTGGAAACCATACTACTGGATAGATGATGTTCATAGCTTTCATTTGCCAATTGTTTGACCTTAAAATGATTTATAAAATAAAAGTTTAGCCAAAATACTAAATTAAGAGATTTAATCATAGATGATTATTTTGTACTGTGACAAAATAAACTAATTGTACAATGACGTAGATTACAATTTTCTGAATTCATAGACTTAAAATTTGCTAAATATGGAGTTGTATATTAATTTCTATGAATTTTATACCATTAGATAGATTTAAATAATCCAGAAAATATTTATTTGGAAAGGTGCAAGTTTTATTGCAGAATACAATTCTACACATTTTTATCAATCCAGCGATATCTTATTTGCATATTTCTGACCAATATTCTATTTTCGATGAATTTTGCAATGTTGCAGCATTTTCTAGCTATTTTTCTTATTTCGGAAATCCGAGGGAATATTCCTAGATCGGTAATGCTACACTTACATAGGGTTTCCTTACGGATTGGGCTTACGGGATGAGTTGGCCAGGAAATGTGCCCCGTGATTTGCTGAAAAATAACCGATCCCGATTCGTGTCCAACTGCAGCAATCCACGTAGAGTCCGTAGGTTTAGTCCGTAAGTTTTGTCCGTAGGTGTAGGATTACTCTTCCTAGATGATGAGGGTTACAAGTGGCATGGCGGTATTGGTCAAACCTTTTCATCCCGCCTTCTAATCTCTGTCGTTGATGTGAGATCCAGCCGCTGGCAAAGAAACCTTCTAGGACTCACCGACGAATCGACGTGGGCGGCAGCGGGCGTGCAGATGGCGACGGTGGCGGTGGCTCCGGCAATGGCGAAGTGGTCAACACAATGCGGGAGGAGATGGCAAGTTCCCTGGTGACCTCGTATTCGGACTTTGCTTCCTGGGGTGGTGAGGAGAAGCGGATGGTGGAGCTCAGGCTCGACTCAACTCCGGCGAGCAATTGCCGGTGTTCCGGTGCTCCTGCGAGGGGGAAAGATGGGTGACGCGATGGAGTAGATCATGGGGACTCGATCTAGAGGAAGATGAACGGGACGGGTGGCTCAGAACCTCAAGCTCATGGTCAACTGGTAGCTCCAAGCGGCACCAAACTACGGCAAATGGCGGCGCTCCGGTTTGGGGAAGCTAGGGTTTCGAAAAAAGTGAAAAAACCGAGACGAGGAGAGAGGTGGGGGTTTTATGGAGGGTTGGCATGCAGAAGCGGGCTCAGGGTCGAACTAATCGATTGGAATCGGCGGGGATAGGGTAGGGATTTAGGGGAGTTCATCTCGGTCTCCAGTTCGAGAGGTAGGAGACGGTTAGCGGGTCCCACCCGTAAGCGACAAAGAGGAGGGGATCGCGGATGTGGCTACTCCTTGGGACGGTACTAGGCTGTTGGCGGGCTGTTGTGCTGCGCTATGCGTGATAGGTAGAGAGGCAGGCTGGCCGACCTTCTACGGCACCAGCGCGGTAGAGGAGGGGTGGCTCGGGCTGGGCCTGGCCGGGCTGGTTCGTTCATGTGGCTAGCTAATTCTTTTTTATACCTTTTTATTTTATTCTTTTTATTTTCTTATTTATTTTGTGTCTTTTTATTTAGAACTCCAAATTGAGTCAAATAAACTTCAGAAGTTTTCTAAAAATCAAAATAACATTTTAGTACTATTACGGAGTATATTCCCGTCCGTTCAAAATACAAACATGTATTTTTCAAATAAAACCTTAATAGATGCAAGGATGATTTTTAAATAGGGTTCGATAAAAGGGGTTTTGAAATGGAAAATTTGCATGATGCTTTATGCAATTCATATATGCATGCCATATGTCAATCACCAAAACAAAAATCATTTTATGCCTTTTTCCAAATAGGGCTACTTAGGCATTATCAAAATCATATAGGGTTTTATGCAATTGGCCTTATATGGATACTATGCATTATTTCTACATAGCTTCTTATGGTTTGTTTTAACCACTCAATCATGACACATAATTGCACAAATGCCCAAAAAACAAGTTTAGTCATGTAACATAAAGGAACACGGATTAAATATCCAAATGAAAATGAAGATGTCATGTTATCTTCTCTCTTTTCAAGCAAGTGGTGAAAAACATCTAGAATGGTTTCACAAATTGATGTAGAGACTTAAAGAATCAAATAGGGAAAATTAGAATATTACTCCACCATAATTTTGGAAAGTCATTTTATTCCCTCTCTTTAATCATTTAAGAATGGTTGGACATCTGAAGAATCCAATGGTTGAAAACAAATGCAATCAAGTTGGATAGTCATATTAATCCTCTCATACAAAAAATGTTTTTAAACCATGGTTGAGAGAATTCAACAAGTTTTCAAAATTTTCTTTTCACTCATAAATTTTCAACAAAGTCAAACAATCAACCAAACTTATTTTATTTATTTCGCATCCCAAAACTGGGGAAATTTTGGGATGTGACAGCATCATTGTGGTTTTGTAAAAGAACACATGCAATGATGCCACTCCAGCATGTGTGTTCTTTTCATAAACCACATGGATCCACTAGGTGTCATTGCATGTGTGTTCTTATCATAAACCACGTGGATCCACTAGATGTCATTGCATGTGTGTTCTTTTCATAAACCACATGGATCCACTAGATGTCATTGCCTGTGTGTTCTTATCATAAACCACATGTATCCACTATATGTCATTGCATGTGTGTTCTTTTCCTAAACCACATGGATCCACTAGAGTCGTTGCATGTGTGTTCTTTTCATAAACCATATGGATCCACTAGATGTCATTGCATGTGTGGTCTTTTACAAAACCACATGGATCCACTAGAGTAATTGCATGTGTGTTCTTTTCATAAACCACATGGATCCAGTAGATGTCATAGCAAGTGTGTTCTTTTCCTAAACCACAAAGATCCACTAGATGTCATTGCATGTGTTTCTTTTCATAAAAAAAATGGGTACACTAGTCATTGGATGTGTGCATCAGTGTGCATCATTGTGGTTTTGGAAAAGAACACATGCAATGATGCCACTCCAGTATGTGGTGTTGAACCATGTCCAGAAACCCTAGCAGCATGCTGGGATTCAACTACAGCATGCATTGCATCACCAGTTTGGAAGATACTACATCACCACACCAACTTCGATGTGTGTGTGTATCAGTGTGCATCATTGTGTTTTGGACAAGAACACATGTAATGACATCTAGTTTGTGTGCGTGGTGGCTGTTAGATCATAACCTTGGCCCCCAATGGTGGACGTTAGATCGAGTCTTCTAGAACACATGCCCCAACACACTTATTCTGCATGAAGATTGTTACAGAACGTTTGATCTGGGAGCTTGGACCATTGGGATGGTTCTTCGTAAGAGTGATCCGCGAGTTAGCTATTTTGCGACATGATTGGACACGTTCACTGTCCACTTGCTCTAGAAAAACTGGAAACATCACGCGCTCGCACTTGCTAGTGTGTTTCGTGGGCCCACCTGCCATTGTCACGTCCCCTTTACTTCTCTTCCTCCCCATACTTCTCTTCCTTCCCCTCGAAGCCACTTTCCCCACTTCTCTTCCATTCTTCCCCGCAAGCCGACAGCGCCTCTAACGATCTCTCCCACAGCCATGTAGTCCCCACCCCCTTTCGCCATGGTTTTGAGGGGAGACAGTGAGGAAATGCATCGTGACGACAGCGATGGTGATTTCAGTGTGAGTCGTCTCATATCTAACATCCGTGGCCATTTATCTTTTTGGAGCTAGCTCTACTCTGATTACTCATGCACATATGATGTGTTAGGCCAACCAGACATTGTACGACTCCGATTATCACAGTTTAGCGGAGGAAGACAGTCCTCCGCTATGTGAACATGGATATGTGAAAACTAAATTTGTAGCGTTCAAAGGATAAAATGCAGGCATGAGTTTTTTGGGTGTCAAGGACATGGTGCAATGTTGCCACGTAGAGGTTAATGTGTTGTCAAATGGGTAGATCCAGAGTGGCCCAAATCAATGCAGAAAACGCTGGACAAACTATGGGATATGACTGTTGAGTTGAAAGAATCCAAAGTCAGCTCAATTCTTGAGAGTGCTGAGATGAAGTTATTTGACCATGTTGACATAACCAAGATTAACTGAGATCTTAGGAGGGTGCAAGACAAGGTTAGCAAATTCGAGAAGAGGAGGGATGTGGTGTTAGCCCTGAAGGCTAAAGCAGAGAAAGAACTGACTCAAGCAAGGAATGAACTTCACCAAGCCAAAGTCCTGTAGTTCACAACTATGGGTATTGACAAGTGCATGAGGATAAATGTAGAGAAACAATTGAAGTTGTACAAGGAAGATGCTAAAAGGACGGAGTAGACGATTTGATCCTTGATCTCACAGGAAGATGCGCATCGGGCTAAGATAAGGAAGATCAAGGAGATGTGTGATAACTAGTTCTATTTAGATTGAGCTCCATTCTTTTTTAATTGTAATAGTAGTACTTGTTGACCTAGCAGTCTGAACTAGTGGTCTGGGAGTCCTGGGAGAAAAAATTGGTCGCCCGTTAATCTGCCTTAGGCCTTCGTTACTTCCTTTTGTCTAATGATGGTGGTATTCTGACTTTGGCGGTTTGTTTAAACGTAACCTACATGACTTCTTCCGCATGAAAATGGAACAACCACAATTTATAAAGTGGAAGCACGTACACCCTGTTATTGGAGATCTGGGAGCTTTGCCAGATGCAGGGGATGCAGGAGCAGGGAGGAGGTGAGACAGACGGGCTCAAGATTAGGCCAGAAAGTGGGACTGATTTCCTCATTATCTGGGAATTATCAGTTGCCATTGCTATTTATGTTGCCATGTCATTGTGCGGCAGCTGAAATAAGTTGTTGCTTCATGTAGTGTAAGCTTAAATAATTTATTTTTGTGCCACTAACATTCCATCGAATTTGGAGACCTCCTGCCCCTCAGCAATCGTGAAACTGGTGCTGCGTGTTTTCAGATAGTAGTGGCATAATCACAATTTCGGATTCAACAAGTGACTCGGCCATTTACAAACCTCAAGTCACGGTACATTTTACTCTGAGAACATGGGTAGATTGTTTCGTCCGACAAGTTCCATGCACATAGCTCCAGAATTTACCCGAATTACATAAATAGGTTCAAGTTCAACACATTATTCTGCATCTTCATTGCCAGCAGCCTTCTCCCCCTTCCTGGGTGCCAAGCCTTCACGTCCACTGGATTCTTCATTTCATGCCTTCTTCCTCTTCCTCAATGCCAATTTTCTTAGCTTCACGTACTCTGCATCGCAGGAACAATCAGCACCAGAATCATGTCCAACATCATCACTCTAGTCGTTTTGATTTTCTTCCGGCAACAAAATGACTGACATAGCAGTCATGTTTATAACCTTGCGGCGCTTCCTGCCAAATAAACAGGACTGTTACATAACTACCTAATATCTCCAGAGTAAACAAAACAAAAATTACAATTCAGCACAAACATGCGAACCCCAGGAGAGTTTTGCTTACCAGGAGCAAGGGTTCGAGTGACCACCCTGACTAAGAATAGAAGGGCGACTCCCAGTTGCAGAAGCTTCCACATCCAGTACATCACAGTTCAGCGTAAACATGCAAGCCGAAGCATGCCCATGATGCCTCATTCATCCATGAAGCTGAACTTGGTAGTCTGCTTTGGCCCTATTTCAGCATGTTTACGTAGAGCATCAACCATACCAGTGATAGTGTAGATCTGCGCGGATGCTTCTTCCATCATGAGATAATGGTGTCCATACCACTTTCCCTTCACCCCTTCTGATTTAGAGTTGTAGCTGGAGAGGGATACCGTAACCAGGTAAGGGTGGTCCGTTGAGATCCCACTTGATAGAAAACTATGGAGAAAAAATGTTTGACGACATTGGTGACATGGGGTTAACCCATCAATGCCCATCGTTGATGGACTTAGGTTCGAGAAAGTGGGGAGTGCTGGAGGCATCGATCGGCTAGCAAAAAAGCACACAGGTGACATGAGGTTTTACCCAGGTTAGGCCTCATAGAGGACCCTACTCCTACGTGTCTGCTCTTGATTACGCGAGAGTCGGAGATTACAATGGTGCGCAGATGCAATCTGGCGGTGTGTATGCGGGGGTGTATGCGTTGGTTCTCATTGTATCCCCCTCCTTCCTTTATATAGAGAGGCCAGGTCCTGGGGTAGCAGATCGAGTCAGTTACAAGTTAGGGTTTTCCTTTAAGTTTCTACCTATACTTCACCGTGTCCTCCAAGAAGTCGAACGTCCAGCGGGCCACCCGAATGTTTGTTGGGCTTCATTTTGACCATGTACTCCTTCTTGGGATGAACCATATAGGCTAATATTAGGTACATGTAAGGTATACCCACGTCAGTAGCCCCCGAGTGTCCAGCCGAATCACGGATTCGGGTGGAGACTATAATTTTTTCGAGTGCGTGGGATATAGCTCATCCGAAGTTATTTCGGGAACAACAGATTAGGTCATATGGATTGTCGATAAGCGTGCCTGATTCACCCAATGGATCGAGATTAGTTAACTCCCTTATGGAAAATAAATGCTATCCACTCAAATTCGAGTCCCCGAACTCGAATTAGGAATAATGCTGGCGTAATTCAACTCCAGCTGCAGAGGGTTTACAGAGTTCGAATTCTGGTGTTTTAAGTGTGGGCACTCGACGCGTCCGTCAAGGCTTATTTCATCGTACGTGTAGGCATGGTTCATATATGGTAGAGCACAACATATGCGTTTTCAGGCCTTTTTCAGGTCTTACCTTCACATTGTGAACGCAACATCCGAAGTTTTGGTCACCGCGGAGGTGATTTGGGTAACCCAGGAGACGTACTCTCTTTGTAGGGAGAATGTGAGGTGGAGTCGCCATTTCAAATGTGGACATAATCAACACATGTTTTGATGATTAAAATTTTTCATAGGGTACGCGACTAGCGCTCCCTATGGTAGTATCCCCCGAGTGCCTATTCGAGTCATAGACTCGGGTGGGGATTTTGAATATGCTTTCAACTGCTGTCGTTTCTTGTTTTAGCCGAAAATGTTTTCGGTGCTCCATATGGGAGTTACCCTTGAGTAAAAAAATTTAAACATTGATTAGAATGGGAGTAATTCTTTGATGAAGGTAGTTATGTGCCTATGAGGCAAGGACTAAAGTAGTTAAGTGTAACCTCTACTAAAGAAGATGACGTCAGTGCTGACGATTAGATGATCTCATTTGCCTGCCCAAGCGGTATTGACGGGATGTGATGAAAGTGGGGCCCCATCTCTGACTAAGATTTGACCAGCGATGCATAATCTTCGTTTTAACTGTGTCTCCTCGATTTTTGCGTGTAGTGGGGAAAGTGCAGCGACGGTTCAACATTTCATTCAGCACACATCCGCCCTGATTTGTACCACGTGTCTGGTTGGTGCTCTTCTAGACGTTGGATTGCATCTATTGTTTAGGTTAAGTAGGGGGTCCTGTGCAGTAAATTCCCTATAGTTCATTGTCTTCCTCCTTGCGCACTTCTCTCATTGCCCACTGCTGCTCTACTGCTTCTACCCACACTGCTATGTTGGACGGACTCAAAACCTTCCCCAGTTACTTACTTCGCTCCCACCGTCAGTGAAGATGGGGAAGAGGAAAGGTGCGGCCACATCTGGATCTACCGCCGTCGCTGCTGCGACAAAGAAGAAGGGAAATGCCACCGCCGGTTCCGGCACCGCAACTTCGGTCGGGAAGAAGAAGGGCGTGGGATGTGCGTCACCAATGGTTTGTGGCAGCGCATAGCCATCAAGGAACATGAGCTCGAGCAACACTGCCAAGATGATCTTCTTCCTGCTGATGCAAAAGACTACAAGGTGCCTGGCCTGGAGGTAATCCCCGATCCCCCTGCTGGATTTCGGGTGATGTTCCTTGCCTTTGTCCTTCGGGGCTTTTCTCTCCCCCTCCACAAGTTTGTGCGAAGGTTACTCTGTTTTTATGGGCTCCAGCTACACCAGCTGATCCCAAATTCCATTCAGCACATTGTGTTCCATATCACTCTTTGCGAGTGCTGGCTCGGAATCGAGCCCCACTTCGGCCTCTTTAAAAAGCTCTTCAAGCTAAAACAGCAGTCAGGTTCTAGGTCTATGGTCTACGATATTGGAGGTTACGGTATCCATGTGGACACGTAAGTCCAATACTTCTCCCTCAGGAGCTCCGACTCCATCCAGGGGTGGAGAGAGAAGTGGTTTTACATCCGTGACCAGAAGGTTGAGGGCGAGCACTACGGGCTTGCTCCTTTCAACCCGAAGGCAGAATTGAAGAAGATGAGATACTGGAAGAATGTGGTGATGCCCGGCGAGGCCGAGGAAGTCGAAGTCTAGTACAAGCACGTCTACGACCTCCAACTCATTCGAGAAAAGGAGATTGATGACCCTGACCTCTTCCGCACTTGGATGCATTGTCGGTTGCAGCCGCAACAATCTAGGGCACACCCAATGTACTGCTGGACTGGCACTGGTGACATCACCCGCGTCTCCCTGGAGAATATTTCTTCGGCTGAGGTGGACAAAGGTTCTAGGGGGTGATCAAGTTCACCGCGAAGGAGAAGCTCCCAGGTGACTCAGTCGTGCTCCCGTCCTACTCGAGTCACCCTCCACCTGATGTAGTTTTATTATTGCTTCTTATATGGTTCTTCCATTGCTTTTAAGGCTTCTTATGATGCCATTGTGTATGTTTGTTACAGGAATGGAAAGTGGCGACTGTCCTCCCTCCCTAGCACGAAGGGATAATTCTTCTTGAGTTGGAGAAGGAGGACGGATATGTCTCCACTGTCCCTGTCATAGAGGAGAAAGGAGCCCCTGAGTGCAGCGGGGACGAGACTCGCAAACACTCCCGAAGCAAGGACTCGGATGCCTCGTCGCCGGAGACACCGAAGGTCCCCTTGACTGAGGTGGAATCCCTGATCCCTGTAGTGCCCGTGCGTGCTGTAGCTCCTCCTACACAGAAGAAGATGAAGGAGCTGAAGGATGAGTCGGAGGACTCCTTCGACCTTGATAACTTTGACTGGTAAAGTTTTCGACATTTCTATTGTAATTCCATGCCTTCAGGATCTTTTTCCTCAAGTTAGTTGTGCATTTTGCTACAGCAAAACTACGTCATCATCCTCCGATGATTGTTGCTTTCTAAAAGAGACTAGAGTCATAGACTCCAAATGCAAGGGTGTGGAGGAGCATCTGTGCTCTCCCCAAGTAGCGGCCAACTCTGACGCCAATTCTTCAAGCTCCCCCCATGCAGGGGGTCACCAGATAGTTGCCTAGACGTCCACCCAGAAAGAAACTTCGGAGTCCCTAGATGATCATGTAAGTATCTTCATTCTTGTCATTCGAAGTTGCTTTTGGTGCTGATGTTGCACTGTCTTCTACAGCCTGTCTTGAAAGAGTCTATTCGCCTCGGCAAACAAATTGCAAATTTGGGCTGGTAGCATGCCTGGCTAGATAACCGCACTCGCTAGCTCGAAGGTGAGCCTCTATACATTTTTATGTTTGTTGTATAAATTTGGCCGAGTCTTGACTTTTCTGTATCATTCTTGCAGCTGAGAACAATGATCTCCTCCGTTGCGTTACTACCCTCGAGAAGGGCCTTAATGTTGTGGAGAAGAAAAAGGATAAGGCACTCGCAACCCTCGAGCGCTCTGAGCAGGAGTCGAAGAGGTGCGAAGATGACCTCGCGGCCGCCGCAGCTGAGCGGGAGAAGGTGTTCGGAGAACAACTTCACTCCATCATGAAAGCGCTTTCAGGTATTCTGCTGCTTCAGTTTTTTGCTCTATAAAGAATTTCCTTTTCCTCCTTTGTTTGGCATTTCATAACTTTAATCATGGGTTTTATGTAGATTCTACTATGGTGAGTTTCGACCCCCAAGTGCTTGCTCGTGATGATGTGTTGGCCAACGCCGTGGCCACGATCAAAGACCGCAACGTCGGTGTTCAGGACTCACTGAAGAAGACCAAGGCTACCCTTGGGCATCTTCGGGAGGGGATGTTTCTCAAGGCCAAGCTTATTGAAGATCTTGATAGCCTCGCTGAGTCCTTCGTCGGTGGCGTCCCTGCTGAATACAAGAATGCGCAGAAAGGGGTTGGTGCTACCATGGGGCTTGGAATGGCATAGGCCCTTGGTGCCAACTTGGACCCTAGCCAAGTCTCCACGATAATGCCAATTGCTGCGGATGGCCAGCAGGTAGTTTTTGCCCCCTTTGCTACTCCTTTTCACAAATAAGGGCCTAGGCTCAGAGAGACACTCACGAGGTACTCGGAGCAGCGGAAAAGGTCGAATACGGCGAAGGCCACGACGTCAGGGGCTGTTGTTGAGAAGGCCACGACGTCGGAGGTGGCCACGAAGTCGATGAAGCCCATGAGTGCCAATGCGTAGCTGTAGGCATAGTCGTGTTGTCCTTTTCGTAATCATGCTGGTGCTTGATGATTTGCTCAACACGTCGAGCTCGTTTGGGAACCCCAAGAGGAAGGTATGATGTGCACAACAGCAAGTTTTCCCTCAGTTATGAAATCAAGGTTATCAAACTAGTAGGAGCAAGGAAACACCTCACAGGTGTTGTTGCCAACTTGGAATCCTGCACAACACAACCACAAAACTTTGCCCCCAACTTACAGTGAGGTTGTCAGTCTCACCGGTTTTGCTGAAAACAAAGGATTAAGCGTATTGTGTGGAAGAAAGTAAAAGCTTGCAGAAAGTAAACGGAAAACAGTAAACAGTTGTAGATTGATGGTAAAAGAAAGGACCGGGGTCCATAGTTCACTAGTGGTGGCTCTCCTTAAGATAGATGACATGTTGGGTGAACAAATTACAGCGGGGCAATTGACAAACATCGAGAAATCATACATGCATATACTAATCATCTTGACTCCTATGAGATTTGATTGGACATTACAACATTATACATAGACCGTAATCCAACTGCATCTATGACTAATAATCCACCTTCAGTTTATCAATCCGAACCCCCTCCAGTATTAAGTTGCAAGCAACAGATAATGGCATTACGCATTGCGTGTAAAGTAAACAATATGATTGTTCTATGAACAAAGGATTGCTGTTTTCTCCCTAGTAGCAGCAACACATCTAGTACCTTAGAGATTTCTGTCACTTCCCCAGATTACTAGAGGAATGAACCCACTATCGAGCATAAATACTCCCTCTTGGAGTTGTTAGCATCTAGTCGGCCAAGATATCTACTAACAACGGAGAGCATGCAAGAACACAAATAACAAAGACATGATAGAATCAATAATCAATCTGAAATAGCATCTCAATATCCATCAGATCCCTGCAAACACAACATGTAGAATTACAAATAGATGATCTTGGTCATGAACGAAGCTCACAAGATCTAAACATGGTAGCACAAAGGAGAAGAACCAACCATCTAGCTACTACATGGACCCGTAGTCCAGGGATGAACTACTCACGCATCACACCGGAGGCTTGCATGGTGATGAAGAAGGCCTCTAGGGTGAATTCTCCCCTCCGGCAGGGTGCCAGGGAGAGCTTCAGATCCCTCCCGATCTAGGGATGGATATGACGGCGGCTACATACTTTTTCGTGGAATTTTGATCGCGTACCTAGGTTTTCTGTATCGGAGGCATCTTATAGGCGAAAGGGGAGGCCGAGGGCGTGCCCTAGGTGGCCACACCACCCCCTGGTGCGGCCTAGGCCTAGCCGTGCGGCCAGGTGGTGTGGCGGCCCTCTGGCCCCTCTCCATCTCGTATTCTGGCTTCGTGTCCCCCTTGGTGAAATACTGACTTTGGCTTTTGTCCCATCCAATTTCGAGAATATTCATATTCTGACCTTCCTGGAACCAAACAACAGAAAACAAGCAGTTGGCACTATGGCATCTTGTTAATAGGTTAGCCCAAGAAAG
The DNA here is from genome assembly GCA_910589775.1 of Avena eriantha. Classification (NCBI taxonomy): domain Eukaryota; kingdom Viridiplantae; phylum Streptophyta; class Magnoliopsida; order Poales; family Poaceae; genus Avena; species Avena eriantha. Next base: position 528,145,428 of record OU342743.1, read on the forward strand.
TGTATAAAATGTACTCCAAAGTGTGGAAAAAACATAAGAAAGTAGATAAAAACCAAGCATGGAACATAAAAAATTATAGATACATTTGCAACGTATCTGTGCTTGCAGACTTTATTCTGAATTATGGTTGTGGGGAGTGTCCCCTATCCAAACTTATTAAGTTTGATGCTTGGTTCTTCGGTTCTTTTGTTCCTTTCGAGTGATGGCTCTTATTCCCTTATTATGTTGCTTGGTTAGGGACCTTCGAATGATTCGCCTAATGCGGCCTCTACTGACGCACCTGGTCCATCCTCCCCTGGTGAACCTGTGGCGCATCCACGTTCGAAGGTGGAGGAGCTATCATTGTTGTCTCGACTACACGACTGCGTGAAGCATTTAGAGAGAGAGGCACCACTCATCCGTGGTATTGCAGATGTCTGGAAGTCGAAGGCGGAAAATCCTTTGGAGCGGGAAGCTTATCTGCTTCGCGAGGTGGCTCAGCTTAATGACCAACTACAATGTTAGTTTGCCCGACTCCCTTTTCTTTTCTCGCGTCACTTGTAATGGCGACTCACTCTTTTGCTGCTTGGTTGTCCTTTGCAGTTGTTACTCTTCGTTTACCACATGAAGAGAATGACCGTATAAGTATTTGACTAAACTGTCTGACCCAAGAGCAACTGGAAGCCAATGGATACTTCTGGGTTAACCGGGATCATGCAATCGCGTTGATGATGCTGCAAAGATCGCGTGTTCAGGTGCTGCACTACTTGAAGAAGGCGCAGTGATGCTTGAAGCACATCTTCTGGGTGATGTTCCCCTTGGATGCACTACCCTCGATCCTATTGGCCCTGAAGAAGAAATTCCAAAGTGTCGATGTGGTTCGCGAGTGTGTGCACTAGCAGTTGGTTGCAGGTGCCAAGGCCATGCTGGCCCTTGTGCGCCTGCATTGACCCGACCTAGACTTGGGTGTCATTGCTGCAGGGCCACCACCACCTCCAGAGGGTATGGTGTGGAACATGGTGCCCCATTATCGAGCTGTCGGTCAACCAGCCGAAGGCATTGTGGAGTTGTTTGACCAATGTACCAACGTTCTTCTTTTGCTCTAGTAGAGTAGTTTTGGACCTGCACAGAGATGTATAGGTGTTGTAAAGTTCTTATAGTTTGGACTGGGTGTTTTGATACTGTATTGTATGTAAAAGCTTGCTAGCTTGTGTGTTTTGCGAGTGACTTGTATTATGTAGTGCCTTTTCGTTAGCCTGATGTGTACTTATCTCAGTGCCTTGCCAACCTGCCAGATGCATTGCAGCTGGGTTGGGTTTTCTCAAGGGTTCGATTAATAGTATGTCAGCTACTGCGGCTACCGCATTGCTCGTGTGATGAGGTAAACAGGGTGGCGCAGCCCCCGAGTGCAAAATAGCAATGTAAATAAAAGCAAAACATGAGGTTGGAGGCACTTAGCTTTATTTATTTGTAGAATATCAGGGGGTACAATGTTTGGCTAAGTAGCCTGGCTGAGTAGCCTTATTATAAAAAGCAAAACATCTAAGGGTAGAAATGACGTAGCTACGCGACGTTCCAGGGGTTAGAGTATGCGACTCCACTCTCTATGTCCTTAAGGCGATATGCGCCACCTGGGATTACTTCGGTAATAACATAGGGTCCCTCCCATGGGGACTCGAGCTTGAGGTCTCCTTTCTACTTCAGTCGCGGGACGAGGTCTCCTTCGACGAAGGACCTTGGACACAGCCGTCGGCTATGGTAGTTGTAGAGGTTCTGCTGATAGATCGTGGATCACTTTGTCACGGTCTTGTGTTTTTTGTCGAGGAGGTCAACAGAGTCTTCGAGTGCGGTCGTTGACTCGACCTCGCTATATGCCACGACGCTTGGGGCTTTATAGCGTACTTCTGCAGGTAGCACTGCCTTGGCACCATGTACTGTGAAGAATGGAGTGTAGCATGTGGAGCTGTTTCGAGTTGTGAGCATGATCCAAAGTACTGATGGTACCTCCTCGGGCCATCACCCAGCCGCTCGTTCGAGTGGCATGAGGAGCCTTTTCTTGATGCCGTTGCAGACGAGGTCGTTGGCCTTCTCAACTTGACCATTGGTCTGGGGATGTGCTACCGAAGCGTAGCTGATGTTGATTCCTAGGTTTTCACACAAATCCTAGAACTCAATCGAAGTGAAGTTCGTCCTGTTTTCGGTGATGATGTTGTGTGGCTCCCCGAACCTGTAGACAATGGACTCCAAAAAAAATTTAGCCGTGGCGCCTGTCTGATTTTTCACCGGCATGGCATCGATCCACTTGGTGAACTTGTTGACTACGACGAGGAGGAAAGTGTAACCTCCTGGTGATGAATTTTGCAGCTTGCCGACCATGTCGAGTCCCCATTGCATGAAGGGTCAGGCCATAGGTATTGGCCTAAGCTCCATGCCAGGTGTGTGTGGTTTGTCCACAAAAATCTTTGGCAGGTATTGCTCTTTTGGACGATTTCCTTAGCATCGTGCATTGCTGTTGGCTAGTAGAAACCAGCTCGTAGAGCCTTGGCGACGAGGGCGCGGCTCCCGGCGTGATGGTCGCAGGTGCCTTCATGTATCTCGAGGAGGACGACTCTTTCGTCGCCATTGGAGACGCATCGTTGAAGGACTCCTGTAATGATGCGCTTGTAGAACTCGCCGTTGATGATGGTGAAGGCTTTTGAGCGTCGCGCTATGTGTCACACATCTGTCGGATCGTTTGGCAGCCTTTTGCTGAGCAAGTATGTGATGTATAACAGCGTCCAGGATGGCTCGATAAGCATGACCTCCATGGGGCCTTCTAGTCCTCCAGGCTCTTATTATTTGTCATTTGGTTTTTCGAGTCCTCCAGGTGGCGCAGCCCTCGAGTCCTTCGATGTGCCAGCTGGTTCCTCTGGAGCCTTTGGCTTGATGGAGCACTCACAGATCTGCTCCAGGAAGACTCTGGGTGGTACCTATGTTGGCGAGTGTATATTCCTCTTCATTGCTTTCACGGCCTACGTGCCGCAGCTCACAACTGTCGAAATCTCCTTCGAGTGCATCGTAGAGGTTGTGGTAGGCGACCATGTTGTCGCTCAACGCATCTCACTGGTTCATGGTGTGATCCACCACGAGTTTAGAGTTGGCGTAGATGACGAGTCGCATGGCGCGTAGGCCTTAGCCATCCACATCCCATAGAGTGGGGCCTCGTATTCAGCTTCATTGTTGGAGGCGCGAAACTGCATTCGCAGAACATACCTCATCTTGTCACCCTATGGCGATGTTAGTATGACGCCGGCCCCAGCTCCTTTTCAATGTTTTGATCTATCAAAGTGCATTGTCCATAGGCAGGACATATCTGGTGTGTCAGTGAGCTGGTTTTCCATCTAGTGGACCAGGAAATCTGGGAGCACTTGCAATTTAATCGCGTGTCGCTTCTCATATGTGACGTCTTGTGCAGACAGCTCGATCCCCCAAAGTGCGACCCGTCCGTTGGCGTCGGGGTTTTTGAGGATGTGCCTCAGTGGAGCGTCATTCACCACAATGATGGGGTGCTCCTAGAAGTAGTGGCATAGTCGCTGGGCCGTCATGAAGACACCGTATGCTAGCTTCTGATAGTGCGGGTACCGCTTCTTCATCGGTGTGAGCACCTCACTGAGGTAGTAGACTAGGCATTGCACCTCGTGGACTTTGTTATCCTTGGATTGTTCCACTACCAATATAGTACTGACCACCTGGTTGGTGGCGGAGATGCATAGCAACAGGGGCTCCTTTTCTTTGGGTGTCACGAGTACTGGCGAGGTGGAGAGTAGACTCTTGAGGTCTTTGAATGCTTTGTGTGCTTCTTCTGTCCACTCGAACTTCTCAGCTTTGCAGAGGAGTTGGTAAAATGATAGCACCTTCTTGCCCATTCGACTGATGAACCGAATGAGCACCATGATTTGCCTAGTTGGATACCTTTTACGTTCTTTGGCTTCTCCATGGCTAGTATGGCCTTTGTCTTCTTCAGGTTTGCCTCAATTCCCCTCGCAGAGATGAGGTACCCGAGCAGTTGGCCAGATGGTACGCCAAAGGCGCATTTTTTCGGATATAGCTTGATCTGGTAGCAGTCGAGGTTGTCGAAGGTCTCGCGGAGATCGTTGAGTAATGAGGCCTCCTCCTTGGTTTTCATGATGATGTCGTCAACATAGACGTGGATATTTTGGCCAAGTTGGCTCTTGAGGTAGGCCTGCATACACCGCTGGTAGGTGGCTCCTGTGTTCTTCAGCCCGAAGGGAATTGTTGTGCAGCAAAAGACGCCGAAAGGCGTGATGAAGGCCGGTTTCTCTTGGTCTTCTTCCTTCATTCGAATCTGGTGATAGCCTGAGTAGGCGTCGAGGAAACAGAGGCGCTCGCATCCCACGGTGGAATTGATTATTTCGTAGATCCGCGATAATGGGAAGTGATCCTTCGGGCAATATTTATTCAGAGAAGTGAAGTCCACACGCATCCGTAGGATATCCATGTCCTTTTTAGGAACAAGCATGGGGTTTGCTACCCAGGATCTCTCCTTGATCTCTCGTATGAAGTTGGCGTCAAGGAGTCTATTGACTTCCATACCGAGCGCTTTTTCCCTTGGCTCTGATAGTCGATGTATTATCTGCTTCACTGGTCTAGCTTCGGGATTCACGTTGAGTGAGTGCTCGGAGAATTCCTTGGGAACTCCTGGCATGTCTAAGATTTCCCAGCGCTCATGGAGGAATTTGACGAGCATGAGTTCCTATGTGGAACTCAAGTTGCTGGCGATGAGGGCCGTCTTGGTTGGGTTCGTTGGATGGACCTAGACTGCCTTGGTGTGCACCGATGAGTCGAAGGATTGATCAAGTGCCGTGGAGATGAGGGCCGTCCTGGTCGGGTCTGTTGGATGGACCTAGATGGACCTAGACCGCCTTGGTGTGTACCTCTTGCCTGAAGTTAGCTGGCGTGCCAAAGATGACGTCTAGGATAATCTTGCCCAAGGGGTATACGCCTTTCCCTGGGACGATGCCCTAGAACGTTGTGTCCGAGGCCTTTAGACAAGAGGGTGGGATCCGCAATGCGCGCAAGGTGCTAGTGAACAATAGGTTGATGCCTCTGCCGCCGTCCATTAAGACATGGCTCATATCGAAGCCTCCAATTTGTTCCTCAAGAACTAGGGTAGAGTGACCTAGGAGAGGTACTTGATGCGGATGATCGCGCTTGTCGAAGGTGATGCAGGACTCACACATACTCAGTGGTTGAGGGTGGATAGTTGATCGCCAAATTGACTTGGCGAGTGATTGATTTTTGCACCCAATTTGATGGGCATACTTTTTGGATCATGCGCATATTCCCAAGTGCTTGTCGGTATTACTCGCCTCCATTGTTCTGTGTTGGTGCAGCCGTAGGTGGTGGCTGCCCGGGTGGTGGTGGTGGCGCTCCATGAGCCACAGAACCCGGCGCAGCTCCGTAGCCCTGGTTTATCGCGTCACGATTCATCTAGGCGAGGCCTTCATGGAGCTTCAAGAACTCTTGGTACTCCTTTAGGAGGTGTCTAGACTTTTTCTTGCCGTCGTGTTTGTCGATCTAGAAGTGGACGTTGCAAGTTCCAAATAGTTTTTCCTGTATAGAAGTTCTAGGTGCTTCATCGCGGGTACGGTGTTGTAACACCCTCGAATCGGCCCTATGCAAGTTTCAGTGATTCCCGCCAAACCAACATAGAAACGATTCAAAGGTGCCCACCAGGCACTTGCATGCGGGTGGAGAAACGATTCGAAGGGTAACCCTGCTAACGACGTCGAACTCATACCTGTTAAACAAAAGGGGTGCCAAAAGAGGGCAAAGGAACAAAAAGGGAGCGGTCAGTACTAAGGCCAGTACACGGCGAGCCTAGAATTCGGCGGCTCTCACCTACATAGGTGTGGTGGACTAAAGCGGCAGTGAAGCATGCACTAAACAACCTATAGAGACTCAATACAACTGACGGCTATTGGAGAGAGATAAGAAAGACCTATGCGGAACCAACCTGATACTACCACCAAACATACCCATGATGGTATTTCCCCCTCGAAACCAAACGAAGAAGTCCTGCCGAGGAAACTCACACGGTTGGCAATTTTATACATTCTTTTCATGGTGCTTATCCAGCTTACTAGTCATATCAGATAAAAGTCATATTATAACAACAATTCTTTAGTGATAGTTGTCTATGATCGAGAAATTGTGCTCCAAGTCGTCCATAACCGCAGACATGGCTTTTCGAAAAGATTTAACCCTGGAGGGGTGCACCAAAGTATCCACATGCACTTCAACCCTTGTTGTCAGATCTGAATATGAGCAAGATCCTGAACATACACCCAACGGTATGTGACAGGGCCTCGGACACCACGTTTCCCAGACCCGAAGCAAGTACATGGGGCCACCCCACTAAGCTACCCGCAACGAAGTCGACCGGCTCCGAGACGGACCTAGGGTTTGCGTCAATGGCTGTAAATGACTGGGAACCCGAATGTGTGACTGGGCTGGTCGATACCGCAAAAATACTCCGTAATCCTAAACAGTATAGGCGCTCCACGCGCAATCATAAATAAAGCAATAAAGCATGGCATAAGTACAGGATAGTAATAACACCGCAAACTAGTTTGTGGCCCCAGCTCAGTACTTTGAAATCAGGTAGTAAGCTGATGGGGTGCCCACACACCCACCTGTGGTTAGCACGCTCGATCTCGGAACAGGTTTAAAGAACTCGGGTGCTAGGTGGAAACAAGTGGGCAGTTAAAAACCAAATATTGTCTATTACCCACCAGTGCCTCTGCATTATCTATTTCCAGCATTTTAATTAACAAGTTATAATAAAAGCCATGATCATCTCCACCAGTAAGCATGTGTCAACCTTTCAACAACGGTGGAACGACAACGACGCGAAGCAGCACCTGAGCAAGCAACTACGACTTGCAAGGCCGACTGTCTAGCAAACAATAGGCAATAGGATGTGTCCAAGGCAATATAGAGGCTGCAAGGAATATAAATGGTGCACGGAAACTAAAGCATCACAACAAGGATAGCAATAGATCAACAGGAGGAAGTAAAGACTATAAATGCAAAATAGGTTGAAAGGGGGAGATTGCTTGCCTGAGAAACATAACCGAAGGTTCATTATCCTAAGAACTTGTCGATACTCGCAGCAACTCAACGGCCTAATCCGCAAAGAACCAAAGCACTAAAAGTAACACAGGATGCACTATTTAATACTACGGCAGAAGAACGGACATGTTTATGAGATGATGCATGACATGGCAAATATGCGATGCAACTAGGCAATATTAAGTGGAACCGGGGTCCCAACAGTTAATTAGATGGTTCATGTTGTTTAGATACCCCACAATTTAAATGTTGACTTAACAAGGCAAAACATGGCATCGGTTTGCTACGCAAATTTAATTGGAGCCAATATAAGACTAGAATAGTCCGCATATGGTCTCCATATTTAATTTAGGTGAATAGTCTAAATACCCCAAACAACCACAATATGTATGCGAGTATGAAAAATTGATATGCAACAAGTGATCTTATCATATTATAAAAAATAGGGGTCTTGGAAAAGGGATCACATTAGGGGTCGAAGATCTTGGGGTTCGATGTGGTTCCGGTTTGGTCTTTGGGGTCCTGGATGGAGGACTTGGCATTCTGTGACAAGGGTCTTGGTGGTTCTGACTTCATTTCTCAGTGCCGGACTTGGGTTGCGGTGTTCGGGTCATCGGCTACGGGACGGATATCTTGTGGTGTCGGCTTCGCTCGCTAGTGGTGAACTCCAATCTTCAAAAGATCTTGGCATACCAGGAGAACTTGTGGTGTCTGAGGGACAGAACATATGCACACGATCTGGGCACACTCTTGATGTTGGTCCACAACACAGGACACCAGGGCACCAACATGGCTGGAACACAGAGCAACACGGCTTAGCCATCGCAGACACGCACAGAAGGCTGCAAGGCACGCTATGTAGTTGCATATGCGTGCACATGGGCAAGCAGCGTCTCGGCATGAGCATCACGCGTGCCGAAGACTCGACGCTAGCGGGGACAGCAGCAGAGCTCGAGCGACGGGGACGAGAGCCGCAGGAGACGCATGTTGCGAGGTCGATGGCCGCCTCAGGAGGCGAGGGCGGTCGGTGCTAGACGAGGAGGCGCGCTGCGCTGGGGCGCCTGAGAAGGAGCACGAGCAGGAGGACAACACCATTTTGGGGCGCACCGCAGCAGGACAACGTGGTGGTCGGGCGAGGAGCACATAGAGGCGGCCCGCGATGAGGAGGCAATACTGGCGCGGTCGTGCGGTGGCGTTGGATCCGCGCGGGGTCAGGGCCAGTCATGGACAGAGGAGCAGAGGAGAGGCGGGCACACGCGGGGTAGAGGCGAGGTGGCGGTCAGACACGGTGCGGAGGGGAATGGGTCCCGTGGGCACAGGCGGCGCCAAACGGGGCCAGAGAGGGCGATGGAGAAATCAGGAGGAGGATGGTGGGGATCGCGGGACAGGAGAGCGGTCCTGGTGGGGCCGGGTCGTTGGGTGGTTGTCAGTCAGTGAGGGGTGGGTTCATGTGTGAGGCGTGCAACATGAGAGGGGAGGTGCGGTGCGTTGCGGCGTGTAGTGCGGTAGTGTGTGTGCGCTGCGCGCTGGGGTGTGGCGGCGGCAGGTAGGAGTAGGTGATAGGCGGGGTGAGGGGATTAGGGTTAGGGTTTAGACTAGGGTTGTTTTGGGCTGGGTGGTAGGCGGTTTGGCCAGTTGATCCTCTAGCCTGACCGGCTCAATTGCCTCCCTGGAGAAAACATTTTTATTTATATTATTTTTTAAAGACGTTTGCAAATAGTTTTTAGACAAACCAAAGATCCGAAAAAGACGGGGGTTTTGATTTGAGATAAAGACAGATGTATAGAAAACAAAGATAGGATTTTATAAAATATTGTTGGCAAATTATATGAATGCAAACATGAAGATGCTCAAATGCAATGTGGCATGATGACATGAGCATGCAGTCATGATGATGCACAAAACAAAAACACAACGATTTTCTAGTAGTGATTTTTACCGGGGTGCTACAATTCAACACCACTAACAGTGGATCTCACCCTCGAAATCCGTCTCATGGTACGGGAAAGAAGGCCGATGATCTGGATCTTCTCGCTTCGTGTAGTTCCTCGCGACACCACTAAAAATGATTCTTGATCCATGTTAAAATCAGCGACACCACCAACAAGAGGTCATTGTCCATGTTTGTCTAGAGAAGACTCCGGAGAAACAAATACGAAGGTCAAGGTCTCGCAAGGTAAGGCCACCTCTAACTTCTGTGGAAGGAGTAAAATTGCTTGATCCACCAATTTAATGTACAAGAGCGAATGATAAGAGTAGTCGGATGGGGATCAATCCATCGCACACCCAAGACATTACTCTGCACATGAATGGGAGAATTATGCAACCCACTCTCGAATTCAGACTAAAGATCTCGACAAGCGAGGTTCGGAACAAAAGAATGATGGAGGATCTTCCTCAGCTCTTACATAGATGATGTCGTTGTGAAGGAGAACACCGGAAGATACAAAGAAAGGTTTTAGTGGATTTTGATCCACTGAAAGGTACAAAGAGAAAAAATTGTCAGATAGCATGAATACCGAATGTAGCAACACCGTTACGAAAATAAGGGATCGAAACCCTGAAGGTACGACAAAAACCCTACCACGAGAAATCTTGGACTCGAAGAAAAGATAAGAGTAGATTCAAACATGCAGGGGTAAGAGGAGAATAACATAGGGGTAAGGAGTAAAAAAAGACCTACTCAGATCTATCCAACCGATTTTGCAAAATAGTTTTGACACTCTAAATCGGATGTTAGCTAGGTTATCCTACAGGCTGGACCAGTGGGGTATCGCAACAACTGGGCTCTGATACCACTTTGTAACACCCTCGAATCAGCCACTACTAGAAAACAGCTAATCCATGGCGCACCTGTTTTGATCATCCGTGGCGCACTAGGGGTGCGCCACGAGGCGCGTGCTACGGGTAAAAGTTAGCCGTGGCGCACTAGGTGGTGCGCCACGAGTATGAAAAGTTAGCCGTGGCGCACTAGGTGGTGTGCCACGAGTATGAAAAGTTAGCCGTAGCGCACTAGGTGCTGTGCGCCATGGGTACGATTTCAAATTTCAAAAAAATGCGGGATTTGATCTAGATCTAGATCTAGATCAACCTGCCGGCCACCGTCGTCATCGGAGGGTGCAGTCGGAGGAGGGCCCGGTCGGAGTATGGTGGAGGAGATTGCATTCGTTGGTGCACGGGGCAGGGCGCCGTCAGAGGATGGTCGAGGAGGGTGTAGCCGGAGGTGGTCAGAGGAGGGCGCCGTTGGAGGATGGTCGGAGGAGGGCGCCGTTGGAGGATGGTCGGAAGGTGGAGGAGTGAGGAGAAGAAGAAGGTAGGAGAGGTGGAGGAGTGAGGAGAAGAAGAAGGTATGAGAGGTGGAGGAGAAGGAGAAGGTGGAGAAGGGAGGAGAAGTGGAGAAGGAGAAGTGGAAGTGGGGGAGATAAGGGGTGGGTGGGGAAGATATATATGGAGGGTTAGGTGGTCAGGTGGTGATTCGAATTTCGAATCCCGACCAACTTACTCGTGGCGCACTAGGGGTGGTGCGCTACAAGTAAGTGGCCTCCATTTTTTTCTGCAGGAAAAAACGATCTTTTGATCATAACTTTTTATTCTTTTCGAATTTTGAAAATTTAAAAACTGCCAAACGACAAGAGGTGGTTGCGAGCGGATGCGAAATCTTGTTCTCGTCATTTTGGTATATTAAACTTTTTTTCGAATTCGTATGGAAAAGTTACGGCTATTTTACCGTGGCATTATCTTTTTTTGCATAAAAAGTCGAAATTCATGTTTGTTAATTTTCCTACACACTAGACCACATTACCTACATACATGTGGCGCACTAGGCTAGGGTGCCCTACGGATAAGTTCGCCCACCTACACAGCAGGCCGCAACTCACATACCCGTAGCGCACTATGTCAGAGTGCGCTATAACTAAGTTTCACACCCGCAGCGCACCGCGCGCAGGTGCGCTACGGCTAGGTTGCCTGCGGCCACCTGTGCCCTGGCCCACAAGTAGCCGTGACGCACCACCCCCATGTGTGCCACACTTACGGCAGTTAGCCATAGGGCACCTGTAGGCAGTGCGCGACGCCTATTTTACCCGTGGGGCACCACTAGCACGTGCGCCACGGATGTGTGGATTACCTATAGCCGTTTTCCTAGTAGTGGGCCCTATGCAAGTTTTGGCGATTCCCGCCAAACCGACATAGAAACAATTCAAAGGTGCCCACCAGGCACTTGCGTGCGGGTAGAGAACGAAGTAATATCATTACACAATAGTCCACGATGGAACCCACATAACATATATATACAACAACGACTCCATGAGTCAAAAATACGAATATTCAGTACAAAGATCCAAATCACCTTGAAAACGGTACAACATCTGAGTATGGATAAGAAGCAAATTGAGCTAAGAGCCCTGAAGAATAATCAATGGTGTCCATAACCCTGTCCAGGCCAAGCCGGAAGGGTAACCCTGCTAACGACGTCGAACTCATACCTGTTAAACAAAAAGGGTGTTGATAGAGGGCAAAGGAAAAAAGGGAGCGGTCAGTACAAAGGCCAGTACACGGTAAGTCTAGAATTCGGTGGCTCTCGCCTACATAGGTATGGTGGACTGAAGTGGCAGCGAAGCATGCACTAAACAACCTATAGAGACTCGATACAAATGATGGCTATTTGAGAGAGATAAGAAAGACCTATGCGGAACCAACCTGATACTACCACCAAACATACCCATCCTGGTATTTCCCCCTCTAAACCAAACGAGGAAGTCCTGCCGAGGAAACTCACACGGTTGGCAATTTTATACATTCTTTTCATGGTGATTATCCAGCTTACTAGTCATATCAGATACAAGTCATATTATAGCATCAATTCTTTAGTTATAGTTGTCTATGATCGAGAAACTATGCTCCAAGTCGTCCATAACCGCGGATACGGCATTTCAAAAAGATTTAACCCTGGAGGGGTGGACCAAAGTATCCACACACCCTTCAACCCTTGTTGTCAGATCCGAATATGAGCAAGATCCTGAACATACACCCAACGGTATGCGACGGGGCCTCGGACATGATGTTTCCCAGACCCAAAGCAAGTACATGGGGGCCACCCCACTAAGCTACCCGCAACGAAGATGGTCGGCTCCGAGACGGACCCAGGGTTTGCGTCAATGGCTGTAAATGACTAGGAACCCGAAAGTGTGACTGGGCTTGTCGATACCGCGAAAACACTCCGCAATCCTAAACAGTACAGGTGCTCCATGCGCAATCGTAAATAAAGCAGTAAAGCATGGCATAAGTACATGATAGTAATAACACCCCAAACTAGTTTGTGGCCCCCAGCACAGTACTTTGAAATCAGGTAGTAAGCCGATGGGGTGCCCACACACCCACCTGTGGTTAGCGCTCTCGATCTCGGAACAGGTGTCAAGAACTCGAGTCCTAGGTGGACACAAGTGGGCGGTTAAAAACCAAATATTGTCTATTACCCACCAGTGCCTCTACATTATCTATTTCCAGCATTTTAATTAACAGGTTATAATAAAAGCCATGATCATCTCCACTATTAATCATCTCCACCATGAAGCATGTGTCAACCTTCCAACGATGGTGGAACGACAACGACGCGAAGCAGCACCTAAGCAAGCAACTATGACTCGCAAGGCTGATTGTCTATCGAACAATAGGCAATAGGATGTGTCCAAGGCAATATAGAGGCTCCAGGGAATATAAATGGTGCACGGAAACGAAAGCATCGCAACAAGGATAGCAATAGATCAACAGGAGGAATTAAAGACTATAAATGCAAAATAGGTAGAAAGGGGGAGATTGCTCGCCTGAGAAACATAACCGAAGGTTCATTATCCGAAGAACTTGTCGATACTCACATCAACTCAACAGCCTTATCCGCGAAGAACCAAAGCACTAAAAGAAACACAAGATGCACTATTTAATACTACGGCAGAAGAACAAACATGCTTATGAGATGATGCATGACATGGAAAATATGCGATGCATGACATGGCAAATATGCGATGCAACTAGGCAATATTAAGTGGAACCGGGGTCCCAACAGTTAATTAGATGGTTCATGTTGTTTAGATACCCCACAATTTAAATGTTGACTTAACAAGGCAAAACATGACATGGGTTCGCTACGCAAATTTAATTGGAGTCAATATAATACTAGAATAGTCCGCATCTGGTCTCCATATTTAATTTAGGTGAATAGTCCAAATACCCCCAAACAACCACAATATGTATGCAAGTATGAACAATTGATATGCAACAGTGATCTTATCATATTATAAAACATAGGGGTCTTGGAAAAGGGATCACATTAGGGGTCAAAGATCTTGGCGTTCGATGTGTTTCGGGTTCGGTCTTTGGGGTCCGGGATGGAGGACTTGGCGTTCCGGGACGAAGGTCTTGGTGGTTCCGACATCATTTGTTGGTGCCGTACTTGGGTTGTGGTGATCGTGTCATCGGCTCCGGGAAGGAGATTTTATGGTGTCAGCTTCGCTCGCTAGTGGTGAACTCCAATCTTCAAAAGATCTTGGCATACAAACCTCAGGAGAACTCGTGGTGTCTGATGGATAGAACATATGCGCGCACGAGGTGGGCACACTCTTGCTATTGCTCCACATCACAGGACACCAGGGCACCAACATGGCTGGAACACAGAGCAACACGGCTTAGCCATCCGGGACACGCACAGAAGGCTGCAAGGCGCGCTACGCAGCTGCATATGCACGCACATGGGCAAGCAGCATCTCGGCATGAGCATCACGCGTGCAGGAGGCACGACGCTAGTGGGGATGGCAGTAGAGCTCGAGCAACAGGGACGAGAGCTGCAGGCGATGCAGGTCGTGAGGACGTTGGCCGCCTCAGGAGGCGAGGGCAGTCGGCGCTAGACGAGGAGGCGCGCGGCGCGAGGGTGCCCGAGAAGGAGCACGAGCAGGAGGACAACACCGTCTTGGGGCGCGCCGTAGTGGGACGACACGGTGGTTGGGCGAGGAGCACGCAGAGGCGGCCCGTGATGAGGAGGCTCGCAGGAGGCGATACTGGCGCGGCCTTGCGGTGGCAATAGATCCGCGTGTGGTCAGGGCCAGTCGTGGACAGAGGAAGCAGAGGCAAGGCGGGCGCGCATTGGGTAGAGGCGAGGTGGCGGTTGGACAGGGCGAGGAGGGTAACGGGTCCTGTGGGCGCAGGCGGCACCAAGCGGGGCCAGAGAGGGCAACAAGGAAATCGCGAGGAGGAGGGTGGGGATCGCGGGACATGAGAGCGGTCGTGGTGGGGCATGTTGGGGATATACTTTCCGGGTATCCTCATAGTTCCTCACTGACTAGGGTGGCCCACTTCGGGTTAGAGCTTTGTTTCACGGGCAGCCCAGTCAGGGAGAAGAGACGGAGTCCAATCCAGCTATGGGAAGGCCCGAAGACTTACCGGCATAGGCCCATAGTATTACTTGTAGTTCAAGATGTACTCTGTAACCGACTCTTAGTCGTATGTGGATAGATATCTCCTGTAAACCCTAGGCCGGATATCTAGATAAGCCGTCCTAGGGACAGCTTGTAGGGCACCCTTAATAGTCTACAATCTCAACTCGCACAGGCGAACCCTTGTAACCCATATTCCGGCTCTGCCGTTTTACTTGATTGCTAGCAGGAGTAGGATCCGTCCAAAGCCGGCGGATTCGAACCTGGGTAAACTTGTGTGCTCACCGTCCCGGAACACCATACGTCTCACACCCCTCTCTTCCGCATGCCTCGAGGACCCCCTCATGGCGTACTTGTCGTCAATCCGACGACAGTTGGCGCCTAACGTGGGGCAAGTGAGCTTCGAATTTGCGTTCCGAGCAAAATCTGCAAGAATCAGAATCGGCGAGACTATCACCGTCGGCCGCATCCTCTACGCCAGCGACATCCCTCTCATCGTTCTCGACGAGACTTGGATTCTGGCTAGGAAGGCTGTGACTACCTACACCATCATGTCTTTTGGCGAGATTGATGTTTACATCGGTTTCGCTGAACCTGCCCCACCCACCCCAGCGGTGATGATAGAGGCGGAAGAAATTTCTGGGTCCCCTTTGTCCGCGGAGGAGGCAGAGTTCCGGATCTCAGAAAACCCTAATCCCACCCAGCCCACACCAGTTGTGGAGACAGTGAAGAAATTCGAGCCTGAAGCAGACCTGGCGGTCCAAGTCAAATCTGGAGTGGATCTCCCTAGAGAGACCGAATCCCAGATCGACCCACCCGCTGAAGTTGAAATCCAGGAGGAGCATAACAACAACGACGGTTCCGACTCTGATGACGCCGGGACAGACAGGCCTTTCCTGAGGTACACGCTGTGACGCATGATGATGCAAGACTCTAGCATAGATGATATTCTCGAGACCATCAGGTGTTTTGAGGAAGCAGATCGCGATAGCCGCAACTACCTCAGGAGGCACGCGTCGCACTTTGTCGGGTATGTGGGATCCGGATCCGGCACTACCGATGCTGGAGACAACACCGACTCTGTGCTGGAGGCTATTGGAACAAACGCTGACGTACCCGCATCCTCGGATGAATCGATGACATCAGAAGATTTCTGGAAGTTCTCCGTGGAATACGAAGAGGAGTATAACTCCAAAGCTGCAGAGGAAGAAGAAGCCATGGACGAAGGATCCGGGGAAAACTCTCCCAAAGTGCAGGATGACATGTAAGTCGGAGATAATCCCGAAGTCCAGATGTCCGAAAGTACCGATCAAAGCTTGACTCAGGGAAACGGACCCAAAGCCGTCTTTGCTACCGGCGCTGCCAAGAAGGCAAAGAAGAAGAACAAGAATAACAAGAAGAACAAGACCCCGGCAAAAGATCCTCCGGTAGAGGAGGTGATTGCCGAGGAATACGAAGAAGACTCGGATGGAGCACTTATCCAGACGAGCCCAAAAAAGAAGAATCAGTGGATGGACACGTGATCACTGAAGGTGCGCGCAAACTCATCGATGCTGCATTAACCACACATATTCGTAAGTGCCACCATGGTGTGCACGCTGTCACTTTCACACACATGGCAAGAGCAGAGATCTATTAAAGCACTTGAGTAGCAAGGTAGATCTACTTGATTACAAAGATCATGATCACAATATGATCATGCATAGAGAGAGAGATGAACACATAGCTACCAGTAGAACCCTTAGCCTTGAGAGAGAACTACTCCCTCCTCGTCATGGGAATCAGCAACAGCGATGGAGATGGTAGTGGAGATGGCTCCCAGGGCACTTCCCCGTCCCGGCAAGGTGCCAGAATAGAGACTTTCTGTCCCCCGAATCTCCCCTTCGGTGGGGGCGGCATTGCGGAACTTTTCGTGGCTGGAGGCTGTCCGATTTAGGGTTTTCGTCCCGAGGGCTTCTTATAGGCGAAGGGGCAAGGTGGGTGGCCGGCCAGGGGTCCCACACCAAGCCCTGGCACGGCCTAGGGCTGCCCGTGCCAAGGGGGGTGTGGCCGCCCTATGGCCCCGTTCGTCTCTCCTTCGGACACCATGTGTCTTCCGGTAAAATATTGACTTTGGCTTTTGTCCCATCCGATTCCGAGAATGTTCATTTTCTAACTTTCCTTGAATCAAAAACAACAGAAAACAGGCAACTGACATTGTGGCATCTTGTTAATAGGTTAGTCCAAGAAAGTGTGTAAAAATACTCCAAAGTGTGGAAAAAACATAAGAAAGTAGATATAAAGGGACGAACCTAATTCGTCCAAGACACCTGCACTCACGAATTTGCAGCCGCCAAAGCCATGTTTTTCCCTCCCCCATGGATCCCATCTCCATGAGGGAGGGCTCCCAATAAGCCATGAAGGAAGGCGGCTAAGGGGCGGTGCTCCCCCATGATACCAGCGACGGGGAAGGAGTCCCCCGCGCTACCGCCGCCCTCTTCACCATCTTCACTGCCATCTCCATCACCTAATTTTCCTAGTATGAAGTGGTTCATCCTCCCACACACCTCTGTACCGTCCTATGTAAACATGGTATTTGATGCTATAACTTATAATCCTATGATCTATGTCATGTTTGTGTAGTTTCTTTATTCTTACATTGAATGGTTGAACGTATTTGGTTCATTAGAGTTGTATGTTGATATGGTACAGTCATTTGGTGTCCATTATATTTGTGCGCGCATGGATTAAACATCATACGGTTTGTAGTATGTGTAAAAGGAAGGGGGAGTTCTGCCAGAGTGATAGAAACCTGAGGACGCGAACCGGAACGTTGCATGTATGGGAGTAAGAGGAACATTAAACTTAAGGCTATGGTTGGGGAAACCTTAATGCATTGTTAGTAGTTACGGATGTTTGCTAACAATCCAATCATATAGTACATGTAATTCCAAGTAGTGAAGCGCCTGTATGTTTAGCCTCTCCCACATAGAAAACTGCATCGAAGACAATGAACCCGATTTATTCACTAATTAAACTTGGACAAAGCGACCATAATTACCACCACTATTCCACGCTCATGGTTCTGTTAGATTAGTGTATTTTATTTCTGCAGCAACTAACTTTACTTTCTTATTATTTATTATCATGCAAAGCTGTCTCTAGTACCCGTATTGTTGCTCTAGTTTTATTCCCTAGATAATGCAAACGTTTAGTGTGCGTAGAGTTGTATCAGTGGTTGATAGAATTTGAGAGAACATTTATTCTACCTTTAGCTCCTCGTTGGGTTTAACACTCTTACTTATCCAAAAGGCTACACACGATGCCCTATACTTGTGGGTTATCAAGACCTTTTCTAGCACCGTTGCCGGAGAACAATAGCGTATGGGTGAATATTCTTGTGTGCACTTGTTTGCTTTATCTCTAAGTAGTTTTTACTTTCAGTTTTAAGTTGTTCTCTATCTTAGTACGGATAGGGAATGTGAATTACAAAAAAATTATTTGTACTTGTTACCTAAAAACGTTTTCAAAAAGGAAAGTGGTTGGAAAGATGAGTAATGGTTAAGTAGGGGTCGAACTTGAACACTTGTGTTCATGCCTATGAAACCAAAATAAATCTTCCCATGGAAGCTTTTCAGTTGAAAACCGCAGAAAAGAATGGGAAAGTTTTTGTGTTGAAGTTTTTTCATAGAGAATAAGGAACACCAAACAGAGAAATTGAAGAATGGCCAAAAGTTTCTTCAACAACCCCTCGGTTTGCGAACCTTTAAACTTTGTTCTTTGAGCAGCATAGAAACTTGAATAAATTTGGAGCGTTTGTATCTTTTTATTTCCTTGTCTTAGCATCAAACACTAGTTACATTTGTTTTCTTTTAGTCTTGGAAGTTGTTACCTCTGTAGCAACCGCTCCTTATCCTTTTATTTTCGTTTTTTTGCCAAGTATAACCTGTAGTGAGAGAGAAGTAAGACTTGGTAAATGTTGCTGTCCCGAAACAGAATTTTGTGTGCTTCACTGTAAAAAAATGTGAAAATCTCTGTACGTCGGATTGAGCTGTAATTTTCTGTGCTTATGCCCCAGGTTTTTATCTAACTTTCGTTAGTTTACCACTTTTTGATTTGAGCAACATAAGGTTTTCGAAAAAATCGGTTTTTACCTGCTGGTATGTTTGACAGATTTTTGCCATTATTTGCATTTGCCTCTTAATCTCTTTCTCTTTGAGTTCTCTTTGCACTTGAGCTTTTAGAAGGAATTGCTACAATAACTTGTGTTTTAATTGAAGTTTTACTTGTGTTGAAACTGAACCTAAAGACTTATTATCTTGAATACACTAATGTTGCTAATGAAGATTGTGTGAAGTT
Source organism: Avena eriantha (assembly GCA_910589775.1). Classification (NCBI taxonomy): domain Eukaryota; kingdom Viridiplantae; phylum Streptophyta; class Magnoliopsida; order Poales; family Poaceae; genus Avena; species Avena eriantha. The sequence goes on from OU342743.1 coordinate 528,164,303, forward strand.
TTGTATGAAGGAAATTTTAAAGTGTAGGGAAGAACAATGTGATGAGATGAAGTATGGACAAAATCTCAAGCTTGGAGATGCCACCCGTGTCACCGCAAGAAACATTCAAGAAGTACAAGCGTCAAAGCTTGGGGATGCCCAAGGCATCCCCTTCTTCATCAATAAAAATCTCAGGTTTTCTTCCAAACACTTCATTTTTATTGTTCCATGGACAATTGCGTCATTCTTGGAGCGTCTTTGTTTTTGTTTTTAGTTTTCTTTTGTTTGGTTTGCTTAAAAATATTGGTTGGATCCCTGCATTCATATGTGGTTTTAAATAAGTTGATTGGTTATTGGAAAAGAGTGGGAAGCTTCATGCTTATAAGTGGTACAAAAGGAGCTTGTTTACACGGTGTCCTAGATTTTATCATGTCATGTTTGATATTGTTTTGACTTTATTCTTAGTGATTATTGCTGTATGATGACTTGTTCCAAACAATTGAGATTGCTTAATGTGCCTTGAAAGGATCATGAGTTGTTTTAGCATTCAAAAGCATAGTATTGTGGTATTCTCCTTTGATGCTTTATTTGGGTTGACTTGGCGCATGCTCACACCATGTTAAGACTACACCAAGTCATCATAGCCTCTATGATCATTTAGTTTTCGTCTTGTAATATCACTTTATGCTTTAATTAATAATGTTTTGTCGCTTTGCATGATTATGGCTATTATTGCTCTCTTAGTTGGTCGCTCCCAGTCTTTTGCTAGCCTCCATACCAAGTATGAGTTCCACTCATGCATCAACTCCAAATAAAACCAAGTTATTCCAAAGAGTCCACCATACCTACCTATGAGCATTTGCTATTCCAAGTATATTCATGTTTTTATATACCTTCCGAATTAAACTTGTTATGTGAAAATTAGTGATTAAAGCTCTCACAAACTTGATGGCACATTTTACATTTCTGGCCCCTAATAAACTTGAACCATTGTGTCATCTATGTTGTATATGCTTGCACTTATACCTTGGGATTAGCAGAACCATGTTGTCATGGGGAATGCTTTTAACATTGCACTTGTACATTGTACCCAGTTGATATCATGCTCTATTGTTTATGGACGTCGTCGGTGTGAAATGAAAGGGGAACTTGTAAGTCCATGGACTTATGTATGTGTGTTAGAGAAACGCCTGAGCCTCTAGCCTAAGTCATGCCTAATCATGGTGGAAACTGGAAGCATCACCATACTCAGCAATCTATGAAGCATTCTTCTTATAAAAAAGAGATAGAGATTGAGAAAAAGAAAAAAAGATCAGAAAAGAGGAAAGAGAGAAAAAAGCACCATTTTCCCATGGTAAATAAGAAGATTGCTGAGATGCTCATTGTCTGCTTGCCTTGTCATTTTGATTATGGATAGCTCCTGTATCATGTGCAAGGGGTACCTCGTTGGCGGTTCTCTATGATAAACATGTACTTACTATGACAAGAACTTACCAGTAACTAAACTTGAGTAGCATGAGGAGCGGCCCTCATATTCAAGGGACATGAGATTGCCAACTTATACTTTGTCAAGCATATACTCCATAGTTTGTTCACTTTAACCTTAATCACTTCAAGATGCTTATGATATGGGCAATGAGAGCTGAAAGCTAATAAGTACCATAATTTTTGGAAGCTCTTTATGAGACTTGAATCCCTGCTTCCTTCTATGAAGGCCTTTCTTTTACTTTTATGTTGAGTCTCCATCTTCTATCTTCATGCACCTATTGAGAGAGAATAGTGGCCATTCTTAGTTTAATGTGCATTGTCCCAAGACTTGTTGATTGATTCATAACTTTGATATTGCTTGTTCTTAAACTATTTGTATCTAGTCACCCTTATGAACTTTGAAGGTGTCTTATGCATTTATGTTTTGCTATACCATGAGGGACAAGCTGAATACCACTCTTATTATGTTTTCTATATGTGAAACAAACAAACATATTCAAATGTATTATTATTCATGATCTTTTGTTTGTACCTTTTCATGTTACAACATAGTTGCTACATTGTTAGAACTCGATCTTTCATGTTCATGTTTAGAGTACCTTTGATCTCAACTATCAACGCTTTTACAATAATGATGATCAAGATTGTGTTGTCTACATGTCACCTCAAAAATTATATTGTTTTTATCGTTTACCTACTCGAGGACGAGCAGGAATTAAGTTTGGGGATGTTGATACGTCCATAACGTAAAAATAATTTTTGATGGTTTTATGCTAATAATATGCTTTTGACACTCCTTTTTGTATAAAGTTTATGATTTATTTGGACTAACCTACTAATAGTTGCAAAAGTGCACAATGTTCTTGTTTTACACTTTGATGTGTAGGAATTACCAAGAATACAAGTGGAAACCTTGTTGGAGTCAAATTGGGATTTTTACAGAAATATGTCTCAGAACTCTTTTTGAATATGGTCACGTTTTGGGTCGAAGACGACGTCAAACCGAAAACTCTTCAACTACAAAGTTGTTGGAAATTTCTCGACAAACATTCTAGATAATCCTAGTGGATCCCATATCCATGGGGGAGGGCCCCAATAAGCCATGAAGGAAGGGGGCTAAGGGGCGGTGCTCCCCCATGATACCGGCGGCGGGGAAGGAGTCCCCCGCGCCTCCACCGGCACCGCCGCCGCCCTCTTCACCATCTTCACTGCCATCTCCATCACCTAATCCTCCTAGTATGCAGTGGTTCATCCTCCCACACTCCTCTGTACCATCCTATGTAAACATGGTATTTGATGCTATAACTTATAATCCTATGATCTATGTCATGTTTGTGTAGTTTCTTTGTTCTTAGATTGAATGGTTGAACATCTTTGGTTCATTAGAGTTGTATGTTGATATGGTACAGTCCTTTGGTGTCCATTATATTTGTGCACGCATGGATTAAACATCATAGGGTTTGTAGTATGTGTAGAAGGACGGGGGAGTTCAGCCGAAGTGACAGAAACCTAAGGACGTGAACCAGAACGTTGCATGTATGGGAGTAAGAGGACCATTAAACTTAAGGCTATGGTTGGGGAAACCCTAATGCATTGTTAGTAGTTTCAGATGTTTGCTCACAATCCAATCATATAGTACATGTAATTCCAAGTAGTGAAGAGCATGTATATTTAGCCTCTCCCACATAGAAAACTGCATCGAAGACAATGAACCCGATTTATTCACTAATTAAACTTGGACAAAGCCACCACAATTACCACCACTATTCCATGCTCATGGTTCTGGTATATTAGTGTATTTTATTGTTGCAGCAACTAACTTTATGTTCTTGTTATTTATTATCATGCAAAGTTATCTCTAGTACTCGTATTATTGCTCTAGTTTTATTCCCTAGATAATGCAAACGTTTAGTGTGCGTAGAGTTGTATCAGTGCTTGATAGAACTTGAGAGAACATTTATCCTACCTTTAGCTCCTCGTTGGGTTCGACACTCTTACTTATCGAAAAGGCTAACATGATCCCCTATACTTGTGGGTTATCACATACTAGATCGTGTGCACTTGGATCGAGTGGACCGCTTCGAGGTCAGTGACAAGCGCTGGCGGTGGGGCGGCGAAGTCGCTGTCTCCATGCAAGTACAAGGAGCGTACCGGCACATGATTTATTGTTCGTGGAGTTCATAGTAGGGCAGCAAACTACTGCAGCCTTTGTGGGTGCACTCGACCCTAGACACTGATAGGACGGCGTCCATGGCAGGATCATTGGTGAATCCGCCGCTAGGGTGCTCGCACTTGTGGCAGGAGGTGATCTTGCGGACGCAGCAGTGGCAGACTAGACGAATATCCACGCACTATAGAAATGGAAGTTCAAAAAATAAAATAGTTGCACGGACGAAGCGACAAAAGAAAAATCAATGGATTGTGATGGAAAAATGGAGAGACCTCGTAGACCCGCCGAGGCTTGAGGGGCTAGGAGTAGGAGGAACAATTGAGAATGGTGGCTTCCATCTTTAGAGTGACCGTCCCAAGCATTGTGATTTGGGTGGGTAGAAATATGAACTCTCTGATGTAGCCTCGAGCCGTTCCCTTCTTTTATATAACACCGCTGATAATCAATGAAGCTCTACCTGATTGCGCCTTTCCTTTCTATACTAGGGTCCTTTTCGTATATTTTGAGGCCTTATCTACAAATTTATAGTTTAGTTGGAAAACATTAGCAACCTCTTTATTTGTGCACCATACTTTTATTAGTAAGTTTCACGTGCCTTGCACGTGAGACTCACATAATAATAAAGTATGACATATCATCGCTAATAGGTAAAGTTCAAAAAATATGAAAGAGACACATCTATAAAGTAACAGTGTATGTTTGGTTCTTGTACTCTATATCATGTAGAAATAAACGTTTATTAGCTAACTAATACTTGAAAATTTTGGGACCATGGTCTAGAGAAATGACAGAGGAGATTATAGAATGATCGAGAAGTGTGTTTTCAGGTTTGCGCATAGTCATACTGCTAAACACTATCAATAGAATCTTCTAGATCCTAGACTGGAAAGGAAGATCCAATGGTTTGTAATGTTGGGATTTGCGAGTCTTCATAGAACATTGGATATTCAATGTTATGCGTACATTTTATTACGGTAAGATTTGATGCAGCTCCATAGCTAAAAACTAAATGTGCATGTGATGTTCTATGCGATCTTATTCGAGAATAAAAATCAAATATGAGGATTGGGGATAAATTTTCGGATCATCTAAGATTTTATCTCGTAGAAAAATCATGGTTCACACGATGGGGGGCTTCTTTCTCTCTACCGCTAGGCTTCATATGTAGTAGACCTGCTAGACTAGTACTCTTTGAACTATAATCATGCGCAAAAGCACTACGCATACCTGATGGGTGCTGCGAAGTTTTCTAAGAGGGGACGGGTAGAAAAGAGAGAAAAGAGCAGGGATCTATGATGATTTTTGTTCAATTTCGGAAACAAGGACATAATTATGGTGATTGTAAGGACGAATAGTGATGAATTTCGTGTGCATAGACATTGCAAGAAGTTGAATTTTTTAAACCTGATGGTGGTTTTTATATATTCAAATCTTGGGTACCTTAAACGATTCTAGAACCTATAACGCACTCATCGTGAAAATTTGATATATATAATTTTCGTACATCGACATGAAGTAGTTCCAATCGGAGTAAACAACTACTAAACAGATTGGAAATTCATGTTATTACTTAAAAATAAACAATAAACATGGTCTTCTATGTGCGAATAATGGGTACCATTTTGGGCCTTATTCTTCATATACTAACTTAACAAATAAACATTGTTCTATCACTTACAAAATTGAAAACTATTTTTTGTTCATGAAAGTTGAAAACTATGATTGTAAACACATTCTCCCATACCAACATGAGCTCATCAACTAAATATGGGCACAATATTCGTCTACTGCAATGTAGATATAGCCATGACCCTAGTCATTTGATTTTGAAGCTAAGCATATTCACAACATGGTAGGCCATATTGCGAAGCAAGGTTTTTGAAAGTAATCAAAACTCATATTTATCACAACTAGTACGCTCAAGAGAGCGCGAATCACAAATTATACATTATTTTAATATTTCTTTAAAAAAATCATAACTAGTTCAAGCTTGTCAGTCGTTGTGTAATTCTTCGAAAGAACTTGATGGTTTCAAACCTCTAGTTGTTTTTTATAGATTGACTACTCTAGTACCTTAAAGCAATTTTACGTGAAATTAGAGAGCTAGCAACCTATCATGCAATCATAGTTAAAATTTGATCTGATTTTGATAAATCAACAACAAGTACTTTAAGTGGTTAAAATTAGCTAGAAAAGTCAAAAGTTCATGTAATTGGAGAATTTCCCATAAAACATGGTCCGCTTTTGTGTAAAAATGGAAGGCTAGTAGCTAGGTTTATGAGCCTTAATTATTCGATGTGTACTTTGTTAAATAATCTAGAAATGTAAATATTGTTTACCTTATCATGCCCAAATCCGCATTTGCCGAATATGGGCATTATTATCTCATAAGCATGGCCATTTGTTTTGAAACCCAAGCATGTTCTTACATGGTATGCCATCTTGCGAACAAATACTCTCAAGAGTTATCCAAACAAAAGCTTGCCATTATTTTGCATGACAGGTGGGGCTTCGTGCAAGAGGATGTCATGCGCAAGTACTATAGTTTTTTTGTTATTTTCTTATTTTTTTAAACTCACCGGAATTTGTCAGCCAACCAAGTTGAATCTTTCAAACCTCCTAGTGTTTGTCAATATTGTATTGACTAACTTTGTAACACCCTCAAATCGGCCCTATGCAAGTTTTAGCGCTTTCCGCCAAACCCGCATAGAAACGATTCAAGGACGCCCACCAGGCACTTTCGTGCGGGTGGAAAACGATGCAAGGACGCTCCACGCACAATCGTAAATAAAGCAGTAAGCATGGCATAAGTACAGGATAGTAATAAAGCCCCAAACTACTTGTGGCCCCAAGAAATAGAAATGAATCAAGCTCTGGCTCAGGGGGGTCCATAAGGCCTCCCGGATGTGGATAGTGCGAATAGTCAAGGAACAGGTATCAAGTACTCGGGGTCCTACAGGACACAAGTGAGCGTGGAAGAACCAAATAACATCTATTGCCCACAGATGCCTCTACATTAGTTATATCTAGCATTTTAATAGTTGTATTTAAAGTCATGATCCTCTCCACCATTAAGCATCTCCACCGTTTATCATGTGCCAACTTGCCGTCAACGGTGGAACGACAACGTCGCGAAGCAACACAAAACCAAGCAACTATGACTCGCAGGGCTGACTATCTATCAAACAGCATGCAATAGGATGTGTCCATGGAAATATAGAGGTTGCAAGGAGTATAAATGGTGCACAGAAACTAAAGCATCGCGACACAGATAGCAAAAGATCAACAGGAGGAAATAAAGACTATAAACACAAAATAGGTAGAAGGGGGGAGAGATGCTCGCCTGGGAAACACTGCCGAAGATACATTACCGGAAGAGCTTGTCGATACTTGCATCAACTCATCGGCCTAATCCGTAAAGAATCAAAACACTAAAAGAAACACCGGATGCAATATTTAATACTACAGCAGAAGAATCGGCCTGTTTATGATATGATGCATGGCATGGCACGGATGCGGTGCAACTAGGCAATATTAAGAGGGACTGGGGCCCCGACAATTAATTAAACGGTTCAAGTTATTTAGAAACCCCACAAATTAAATGTTGCCTTAACAAGGCGAAACATGGCATCGGTTTGCTACACAAATTTAAATGGAGTCCGGAATAAGACTACAATAGCCCACATATGGAATCCATATTTAATTTAGGTGAATCGACTATTTAACCCAACCCACCAGATGACATGTATGCAAGCATGATGATTTGATGATGCGACGGGTATATGTCATATTATAAAAATAGAGGCTTAGGGTCACACATCTGGGTTCGGAAGATCTTGGTTTCCGCGGGGTTAGGAAGATCTTGGTTTTCAGGGAGATCTTGTCGGTTCCATGTCAAAGGCCTTGGTGCTCCGGATCGGTCTTCGGGTTCTCGAGGAACTTGGTGTACAGGTCGGGGACCTCGGCGGGATCGGTCTTGACGGTAGTCGATCTTGGTGTCCTCATCGGAGGTTCTTCGGATCCGAGACAGAGGACTCGGAGTTCCGTGTGATCAATCTTTGAGAGAGCCCAAACCGTGTTGGAAATCGTGGTTATTGATCAACAAAGGCCACACATGTAGTACCGCATCGTCACCACTTCACCAGATCAACACGCTCGGTCAGCTGAACAACCACACAACAGCTTAGCGCAACGAGGCAGAAAAAGAAAAGAAGCGCGTCATCCTCGCTTCTATTCCCGACGAACACGGGCGAGCAGGGCAGAGATGTCCTGGGTGCGTGCGAGATCGCGGAGCTGCGCTGTAGCAGGGAAGGCAACTTTTGGTGCCGCTGCAGAGAAGGTCCGGCGAGGCCCTGCACAGTGGCGTGCAGGTCGAAGTGGCACCAGACAGAGGGTGGCGCTTGCGAGGCGGAGGCCAGGGTTGGCGCGAAAGGAGCGATGCGGACACGCGGCCGAGTGAGCGGAGGCAGCTGCGGAAGGGCGTTGCGGGGCTTGTGGTGGACGCGAGGAAGAGTGGGGTACAGAGAGATCGGGTCGTGGACAATAAGGCTTGGTCGCGACGAGGATGAGGTGCGGAGGCGGGCGGTTGAGCCGAAGGGAAACGACGGCGGCCAGGGAAGAGGGCGTCGAGGAGGAAGCGCGGACGAGGGCGTCCATGGCAGCGGTCGCCGGAGGGAGACGCCAGCGGCGGCCAGCGAGCTTGCGGGAGATGTGGTTGAGAGACGATGGGAACCGATCCGAGAACTGCGTGGGGTTTGGGGACGAGATTTGAGACAAGGAGGCGCGGATGACGGCGAGCTCGACGACGACAAGGCGCGGCCGACCGACGCAGGGAAGGTGACGCCAGGGGCGACCACGGCGACGGCCACCGGGGCTTGGTGAGGTCGGCGGCGGGGCTGTGAGCTCAAGCAGGCGACAGAGGAGGAGAGACCGCACCGGGGCGAGGGAGGCCGGGGACGAGCTTCCGGGCGGTGCCGATGGAGGGAGGAGGCGAGCGAGACGAGGGCGGTGGCGGCGAGGCCATGGGGCCAACGGCACTAGAGAACGGCGATGGGGAAAGCGCGAGGGAGGAGGTCGAGGATGGGCCGGCGAGGTCGCGGAGGCAGGCGGGGAGGCGGCTTGCCGGAGGAGAAGGGAAGCTCGGGAGCGGGCGGCGGCTCGCAGAGAGCTCGGGAGAGACGGGGCACAGGGGAGGATTAGGTGGAAGAGAACGAGGAGGGAGAGAGCTGGTGGGGCCAGGGAATCCCGTGTGGCATATGGCGTTCGGGCAACGCGAACGGGAGTGTGCGGTGGGCGACGCGAGGGTGCGAACACAGGTCGGTGCTCGACCGACTGAGGGGTGGAAGCACGAGGTCGGGGTGGTTGCGGGCCAAGGAACTTTCGTGTGCGTGCGATGCGAGCGAGGCGCATGAGTTGGATGCAGCTCGATCAGTTGGCAGGCTGGTGACGCACGGATGCGAGGGAGTGGGCCAAGGGCGGGCACGGTGAAGGTGTGAGGCACTACACGCTGCAGACGATATGGGTTGGGGAGATGTGTAGGTGGCGGCGGCAGGTGGAGTTGGGGAAGGTGTGGAGTGGGAGAGGGTCTAGGGTTGGGATAGGGTTAGCCGGGTTTGGTTGTTTTGGGGGCGGCCGGCTGGGCCGGTTCGGGCCTGGTTCGGCTGCCCCCTAAAAATAATATTAATATTTTATCTGTTTAAAACGGAGCTTTTGAAATCCATTTGTAGACGAAACAAAATATTCCGGAGACCTAGGTTTTTTTGGTTTGAATAAAGACGGGGCTTGTTTAGAAAAACAAATTAGGTTTTCGAAAATAGTTTTTAAACAAACCATGCAAGATCATGACGATGCTCAAATGCAATGTGGCATGATGACATGAGCATGCGGTCATGATGATGTAATGCACAAAAACACAGCGATTTTCTAGTAGTGGTTTTAGCGGGATACCACAAACTTGGGTCCCTTAAAACGATTTCGTGGATCCAGCTCAACATGTGAGGGCAGTCCAATAAGGAAAATTTTCATTTAATAATGTTTTTATTTTTTCTGTATAATATATAGGCTATTTAGAAATCTAAAGGTGGTCCATTCATTGCCCTAGCCACCATTTGGATCCGCCACTCTGTAGGCGAAGCTTAGGAGCGAGCAGCCTATCATACGATCGTAGTTAGAGTTTGACATAATTTTGGTAAATCCATAGAGGGAGTTAAGTGGCAAAATTAGCTAGCTCGTAAATTCATGTAACTTGAGAAATTCCCATAAAATTTTGTGCACTATGTGTGAAAAAATGGGGTTGTTGTATGGGCCTTATTCCATGTGTGCTTGCTTACAAAAACAGTTACTTTGAAAATTGTAATAGATTGTTCTAGTCATAAAAGTTGGAAAATTACAATTATAATAAACATTGTTTACCATACCAAGATGCACCAATATATCGAATAAGGGACCTTATCATAAAGTGCGATGTGAATATGGTCATACCTTGGTTGTTTAGCTTCAAACCAAGGTATGTTCCTACATGGTAGGCCATCGGGCCATATTGCGAAGGATTCTTTACATAAGTTACCAAAACTTGTGTTTATCATTCCTCGTGGCAAGCAAGGTAGTATGTTCCTACTACATCGTTGGCCATATTGCTCCTAGGAACTTTGTGAGTATGTGAGGTGGACCATTTACACATAAAGTAGTCATGTGTAAGTACAGTAAACCTTTAGAGGTAACTAGTATATTGTACAAGCAAGCTGTTGGCTATACTATTGAAATTGCTCTAAGAACTAGTCAGCATGCTATAAGTAAAATAGTACGGCGTGTACACCGTGTATTTAGGGTTCGTTCGATTCAAAGGATTTGTAAAACATAGGAATAGGAGAAGTGCATGAATAGAATGACATGACAATTATAAAAAAGATGAAACAATGCTAGGAGGAACTAGACACTTTTTGATATAGTAGAAGCAGGTCGGCGTGAGAATTCTGGAAATTCGTCCCTCATAGGGATCGACCTCCGGTCGTTGGGATGCGCCAACTGCGACCCAACCACTAGGATATTGCCTCATTCTTACTTATAATCATATATATATGAAAAATGCAGGAATCGGTAAGATAAGGTGTTTGATTGCACTTCAGGAAAAATGCAGGAAATTTTATACGGTTTAGGTACATATCATAGTTTTCATAGACACATAGGAATTTTTCAAGAGGTCTCACCTCTTGTTATAAATCCTGAAGGATTGTAGTGTAGGGAAGCAATGCATAGGAGTTTTGTAGGATTTATTCCTTCGAAACAAACACATTCTATTGAAAAAAATCCTATGGATTGGAATCCTATAGAATTCCTATGATAATTCTTTGAATCCTATTGATTGTGGTGGAGTTTAGTCAACGAAACCAAGTTCCATACTAGCTACTGCTACAACCTAATTAATTAGGCCTTGCATGACACTAGATACATGTTATTACCCAATACTGTGAAGGTAGTAACATGTGAAAGGTTTACTAATCTAAGTTATTTAGCACATGAGCAGCCTAAAATATGGAAGAGAAAGAAAGCATCCAGCCAGAGCTCATTTTTGGGTGGAAGCACGAGGAAAACAGAAGGAAAGTTGGGCTGGACCACCAAGGACCCCAACTTCTCCATCGTTGCGCCTGCACGGTTGTACTTCGTACTCCATGAGAAGTAAGAGGTGACTGTGATTCACCAAAAAAGGAAGAGGTGATTGCTACGATGCTACCCACCAGAACAAGTCCCATTAAAGTCATAGATTCACACGATGCATGAGCAGAGCAGCCAATGCCGCATTGAAGAGGAGAGAGGGAGAATGATTCTCCTTCATCCAGGAGATATGAGCTACTCCTACAAGTAGGCCTAATTAATTAGGCCTTGTAGGACACTGGACACATGTTATTACCCAATACACATTGAAGGTACAGTAGTAACATGTGAAAGTTTTACTAGCCTAAGTTATTTAGCACTATGATAAGCCTAATATGGAAGAAAAATAAAACATCTAGCTAGAGCTCATTTTTGGATGGAAGCATGAGGCAAAAAGAAGGAAAGTTGGGCTGGACTACCACGGGCCCCAACTTTCTCTGCAATGCTGCACCTGCACGGTTGTACTCCATTGCGCGGAAGCTTACATGGGAAGGAAGAGGTGTCTGTGATTCACAAAAAAAGTAAGAGGTGACTTTGTGATGCTTCCCACCGAAACAAGTGCCAGGCATAGATGCATGAGTGGATCATAGCAGCCAATGCCGCATTGAGGAGGAGAGATGGAGGATGATTCTCCTTCATCCAGGAGCCTTTTCTCTCACGAAAGGCAGTGACGAGACAGAATTTTGGGTGGAGGAGCCTTTTTTGAAACAAGGCAAAAGATATGCGGTGGAAGGAGCCCTTGCTCGCCTTGCCCGCAGTACGAGATCGACTAGGCACCAAAAGCTGAGTACTAATAATACAAACAGGATTAATACTTGAGTACTACTAGTACTAGTTGCTATAAGTTCCATAACTCCATCCAGGAGCAATAGTGGCTAGTAGTATAAGTATAGTAGCTTGTCAGGATCCTTCTTGCTTCCTCGAATGCCTCCTGGTTACATTAAGGCTTGAATACAAGTTCAATGATATTCATCTCAACTTCCAATGAAGTGGGATACCACTAACCACGTTGAGACGAAGTCCATGTGCGTGTTCCTTGAACCAGAAAATAGCCATTTTGTGTTCTAAGAGCTCTGCGTCCGTGACAACATTTTGCCAGCTCGTACTAGTAGTTATCACCGCACTCCCATCATCACCCATGACAATCATGACTTCATGATAACCTTTGTACAATTCATTGGTCACATGCAGATTTCTTTCTTCACGCAGATGATTCTTCCAGACATTCTTACTGTAATCTAGTGAGAAGCACTGAAACCATAAGAAAACAACTATCAGAAGTTTACGACTTGTTGACTTGTGAAATAGTAGTAAAATAGATGCCTTCTTGATTCATATGATAGAGAAAATAAATGAATGATTGCAATGGCATGCCCACTCCAATCCTAAGGGAATTCCATATGAACCAAAGTTTGTTTGACTCTATCGTAGTAGGACAAACAGAGGATTATGAAAAAATAGGTGTGAGTGGATGTTTGATTTCCTACAAAATCTAGTGCAAAGTAATACTTAGGAATAATTCCTATGGGAATAAATCCTACAGATGTAACTACCATCTTGGTAGTAGTCAAATCTTTTGAACCAGACGTGTACTAAAATTTCTTACATTTTCGAGAAAAAAACTAAAATTTCTTACCATCCTGCCCCCTCCTTTGCCGAGTAAAGAAGAGGTGAGCTTGCAGACATAGAAAGGTATGTCAGGTTCGATCTGGGAGAATTTATTCTCGGGAAAATCCCACCTTCTGTATGATAAATGCACATTATTGCCGTAAACGATGTACCTTTTGAACTAGTCTTTTCGGTCATCAGAAGGACCTACAAGAAAGAAAAATAAATCTTAGAGAGTAGTATATTTTTGCATAGTGTCTAATTCGATTTTCACAATCCAAGTAAAACTATACCCCTTATAGCCGTAATTTCTTCCTCATCACTATCAGTTACATAGCAGTTAGTGTAGAAGATCTCATCATCGCTCGAACTGTCCATGATTTTCTACCTTGCTAGGAATTGGAACCTATAAATAAAATTTTAACATACTTATTATATCACTAAAATGGATGGAATTATAACAAGTTCAAGTGACAAAATGCTATCCCCGGCAGCAAGCAACATGTTTCGCCAAGGTTTCACTTCGAAAAAGTACATCAATCTCAATATATTCATATTTATGCAGACTTAAACTATGAGGAACAAAATAGAGCGGAATGAAAGAGATCCAAAAAAATCAATTTAGAGATAGATAATGGAATCAGTACAAAAAGAAGAACTACATATGTTTTCTACAAGGGAGAGATGAAGATTATACCTTGCTATTCTGGATCACAGTTCGCATAGAAGTGACAGGCAGATTGATATGCGCAGCGCTAGAGATGACGGCGGTGGTGAGAGGAGGCAGCGACGAGAGGATGAGTGTGTTTTCTGTATGATGGTGGATGGATTGGGCAATGTAGAGGTGGGCGGAGTAGAAAAAGCTGATTTATAGGGGTTCCAGGTCCATGTATGTAGCCGTGCTTCCTCGGTGCGGGGCAAGAAATGGAATATATTGAGTAATAAAGTAAAAATATATGAAGGTTGGCCAGGTCCTGATGATGTGCATCGAATGCGATGGTAGTAGTAGGGCAGTTCTATTAAAAATGTAGTCTATTAAAAACTAGTAAGTTGCACGTGCCCTGCACGTGAGACTGAGATAATAGACGTCTAGCATATCATCACTATATAAAATTATAATAGGTAAAGTAGAAAAATATAAATTTGATCAACATCTATAAATTATGGGTGTATATTTCATTCTTATACTTTGTATATCATGTAGAAGTCAACGATTATTAGCTATCTAAAACTGGAAAATTTTGGTAACATGGTCTAGAGAAACGAGGGACAAGATTCTAGAATGATGGAGAAGTGAGTTTTGAGTTTTCTTCATAGCATTATTGTGATAAAGACTATCAATAAAATTTGCTAGATGCTAGAATGAAAAAGAAGATTCAACAGCTAGAAACGTTGGGATTTGTGAGTCTTGATCCAACGGTCAATATTCATTATTATTCATACACTATATAGTGGTAAGATAAAATAAGATGTACGGCAGTTCTAAATTCAAATGTATCTATACACTGAAATACGTCTAGATATATTCGAATATAGGAAAAACCAAGTTAGTTATTTATGGACGGAGGTAGTACTTCCTCTATACCAAATTTTGGACGCATATAGTTTTTGGTCAAAGATAACAAACTTAAAGTTTGACCGACTATGTAGAGAAAATTTTCAACATCTACAATATCTAATGTAGACTATATGAAGATATATGTCATAACAGTTCTAACAATACTAATTAGAGATTATAAGTATCAATATATTTTTCTATATAGTTGGTCAAATTTTGAAAAGTTTGACTTTGACCAAAAACTATATGCATCCTATTTTGGGATAGAGGGAGTAAGTTGGAATATTTTAAGCATAGAAGGTTGTAGAATGATGGAGATGTGTGTTTTGAGGTTAGACATGAGTCTGACCACTGCTGAGTCTAGTACAAACTTAAGTCAAAAAACATAAATTATTAAAAGGGCCCACAGTTGGTCTCTAGATCTTTTCTATAATGGCATCTCATGCAAATAGAAAAGCAAGATTGACTGGTACGTTTGCTAAGTAGTGGGTCCTACGGAAAAAATAGTTCTGCTACCCAACAATCTTTTTCTAACACTTTTTGACAATATTTCTTAGACACAAGCTAAACAGTATATACATTCTAATCTTCTAGAAGAAAGAACGGAAAATAAGAACCAACACTTACCAATGTCGGGATTTGCCAGACTTGGTCCAACGGTGAATATTCAAATTTATCCGTACACTATATATCTAAGTTGCACATGCCTTGCTCACATGAGAATCGGATAATAGAAGTATGACATATCTTTTTACGTATAAAATTATAATAGGTGAATCTCATAAACTAATTATAATTTTGAGCCACATCCATAAAATATCGGGTGTATATTTGGTTCTTGTACTTTGAATCATGTAGAAATCAATCTATTAGCCTCCTAATACTCAACATGCTCTAGAGAATTGGCGAAGAATATTCTAGAATTATTGAGTTTTGTGCAAAATGTTCATAACACTCAAGACTATCAGTAAAGTCTTCTATATGCATGCTAGAGTGGATAAAAGATCCATGATTTGCAATGTTGGGGTTTTCCAATCTTGATCCAAAGGTCAATGTTCAAAGTTATTCATACACTATATAGTATATACAAGTAAGATTATATAATAGGTAAATCTCAAAAAATTCTAAATTTGATTGGCATCCATAAAGTATGGGTGTATATTTGGTTCTTGTACTTTGTATCATGTGGAAGTCAACGATTATTAGCATATAACACTTGCAAATTTTGGTAACATGGTCTATAGAAATGAGGGAGAAGATTCTAGAATGATTGAGAAGTGAGTTTTGAGGTTTGTGTTATAAAATAGTGGTAAGATAAGAGAAAAGAAAGACTATCAATAGCATCTTCTCGATGCTATAAAATGGAAAGAAGATCCAATGGCTAGCAATGTTGGGAGTCACGAGTCTTGATCCAATAATGGTCAATGTTCAAAGTTATTTGTAGACAATATAGTGGTAAGATAAGATAAGAAAAGAAAAGAAAGACTATCAATTAATACTATCGATCTTCTAAATGCTGGAATGGAGAAGAAGATCCAACGGCTGGCAATGTTGGGGTTCGCGAGTCTTGATCCAATGCTCAACGAATAACTTCAAATATTGAGCAATTGATCAAGACTTGTGAATCCCAACATTTCTAGCTGTTGGATCTTCTTTTCCATTCTAGCATCTAAAAGATACTATTGATAGTCTTTAGCACAACAGACACTATGCACAAACCTCAAAACGCACTTCTCCATCATTCTAGAATCTTCTCCCCCATTTCTCTAGACCATGTTACCAAAATCTTCAAGTATATTAGGTATAGCTAATCAACGTTGAGTTCTACATGATACAAATACAAGAACCTAATATACCCATACTTTATAGATGCCGATCAAATTTATACCTTTTTGAGATTTACCTATTATATTATCTTACCACTATATAGTGTACGAATAACTTTGAACTTTGATTATTGCATCAAGATTCACGGACCGAAACATTATAAACCATTTGATCTTCTTTTCCATCATAGCATCAATAAGATTCCTTTTTAGAGCAGCATCTAGAAGATTCTATTGACAGTCTTTAGAGCAAGTCCAGCAACGCCCCTACATTTTCTCACCTATGTGTCTATGTAGGGGGCTTACCTCAAAAAAAATTCTCCTAAATTTTGCTTATCTCTAGGAGCAACACTAAATTATCTCGCCGCTATCATAACCAAAATATTTTAATAGGAATGAGCTCGCTTTATCAATTTGTTTTCACCCATCAACTCAGTCATCCATGTATGGCCTTGATATGTTGCTAACTTATCCATAATTTTTGATGTTCCGTGCTTGGTTTTTATCTACTTTCTTATGTTTTTCCACACTTTGGAGTACTTTTTATACACTTTCTTGGACTAACCTCTTAACAAGATGCCACAGTGCCAGCTGTCTATTTTCTGCTGTTTTTGGTTCTAGGAAAGTCAGAAAATGAATATTCTCGAAATTAGACGGGACAAAAGCCAAAGTCAGTTTTTCACCGAGGGGGACACGGAGCCAGAATACGAGACGGAGAGGGGCTAGAGGGCAACAACACCTTGGAGGTGTTTCCTTGGTCCTACTGGTTCAATAACTTTGGTTTCATAACTGAGGTAAACTTGCTGTTGTGCTCATCATACCTTCCTCTTGGGGTTCCCCAACGATCTTGAGATATCTTGGGCCATCAAGCTCTTTTTCTCGCGCCGTTGCCGGGGAGTCAAGGACATCTTCACAAGGGGAGTCCCTCAATAACCAATCCCTTTAATTTGTTTTGCTTAGTTTATTTTTGTTGTGTTTGCTTGTTTCTTTATCAAAAACACCCAAAAAATAGTTTTACAAGTTTACTTTCTTTATTAAAAACACAAAAAAATTATTAGTTCCTATTTTAAGTTGCCTTTATGTCTAGCATTGCTCCAATCACTATTTCACCCGAGGAAATCATTTTCACTTTTAACCAAGGAATTGAAGAGAGTTTCAAAGAAGCTTGGTCTAGAATCTCTGATCTACATGAAAAAACTGAACCTAAAATGACTCAAAGCTTGTTCCTCTGCAGTTTTTACCTTGGAAATTCTCTTTGCTATAGATATGCTTTGGATGCTGTAGTGGGAGGAGATTTCCTCCAATGCAGTGAGGATGATGCTATTAATGCCATAAATAAGTTGGTCTTTACTTACAACTTGCCTAGCAAATCTGATTCTTCCTTCATAAACATATTTGCTAGATTGAATACTCTTGGGGCCAGCACTACTAGTTTAAAAGATTGCTATAATACACTTAGAGAGCATCATGACTATGTTCCAGTAAACTCTGAACCCTCAAAGTGGCTACCCACAGTAAAGATTGTTATAAATAATGAAACTTTTCATGCTCGATGTGATATCATGTCTGAATTTTGTCTTATGCCCAGAGATATCTATGGATCTTTGAATCTTTGGGGGCTTAGGATAAGAAAATTTTCTTGCTAATAATGCCACACTCTTACCCATTGGAATAGCTGAAGGTGTGTTTACAAAGATCCTAGGGAAAATGGTTTCTATTGATTATCTTGTTATTGAATGTGTAGGAAAAGGACAAATTACACTTGGAAGATCCCTATTGAAGCTCCTAGGAGCAATAATAGATGTTGAAAAGGGCACCATGCACTTTTCTTCTCCACCAAACAATCATATGTTCCTCAAGGTTAAAAATAAAAGTAAGAGAGGTAAGGGCAAGAAATTTGGTTTAATGCTTCTTCATTTGAGAACACTTGATTCTTTTTCTTGCTTCTTATGGCTAACTTAAAGGCGTTAAAGAAAAGTACTTATTGGGAAATAACCCAAAAAATTTAGATGAGTCTTGGAAGTTATTACTTCAGTAATAACCGCTTTGTATCCTTTTTATTTTCTTTTAGTGCCAAGAGTAACCTCTAATGAGAGAGAAGTAATGCTTCGGAAAGTTGCTGTCCCGAAACATATTTTTGTGCTTCACTGTAAACATTCGTGTAAAATCTCTGTACGTCATTTTGAGGCGTTAATTTTTGAGCTTATGCCCCAGGTTGTTATGTAACTTTCGTAAGTTCAACACTTTTTGATTTGAGCAACAAAAGGTCTTAGAAAAAATTGGTTTTTACTTGCTGGTCTGTTTTGACATATTTCTGCCATTATTTGCATTTGCTTCTTGTTGTTTCCTTTTTGAGTTCTCTTTGCGGAATTGATATTTTTGAGGGAAGTGCTTCAGTAGCTTGTGGTTTAATGGAAGTTTTATTGGTTTTAAAACTGAACCAAAAGACTTATTATCTTGAGTGCAATAATGTTGCTAATAAAGATTGTGTGAAGTTTTATGTGAAGGAAAAAACTTCAGGTGTATGGAGAGAATGATGTAATGAGATGAAGAATGGACTAAACCTCAACCTTGGGGATGCCACGCGTGTCACCCGAAGAAATATCCAAGAAGTACAAGCGTCAAAGCTTGGGGATGCCCAAGGCATCCCCTTCTTCATCAATAAAAATCCCAGGTTTCTTCCAAACACTTCATTTTTATTGTTTCATGGACAGTTGTGTTGTTCTTGGAGCGTCTTTTCTTTCATTTTCATTTTTGGTTTTCGTTTGCTTGGTTTTCTTAGTTTGCTGAGGTTGTCCCCGAGTTTGCTGAAGCAGTCCCCGGGTTTGTGGAGGTGCTTCCCCATTCTATCTCCATAGGTGCAGCTCCTGATCCAGGAAGTGACGTGATATAAATTGAATCTGATTCAGGTGACGGTGTGATAGATGGTTTTCTCAAGTGCTCCAAAGCCACATTTGGCGGAATTGGTTGTCGGGATGAGCCTAGCTTGGACAGCGTATCTGCTGCCTCGTTTTCAATCTGAGGTATGTGATGGAACTCACATCCTTCGAAAAACCCGCTTACTTTTTGAGCATGGAACCTATATAACGCCATGTTAGCATCTAGGGCATACAAATTTCCAGACACTTTTTGTACCACCAAATCCGAGTCTCCAAAGCATTGTATCTAACGTATTCCCACTTCTTTGCCACTTTGAGACCATGCACCAACGCTTCGTACTCCTCCATGTTATTCGAGGCACTAAAGTGGATTTGAAGGACATACTTCAGTTGATCCTTCTTGGCCGAGGTAAGTACCACCCCGGCGCCCAACCCATCTTTGAGTTTTGATCCGTCGAAATGCATTCGCCAATAATTGGAGTTAGGTAGGGGTGGCTCCTATTGCATTTCAGCCCAATCCACAAAGAAATCCACCATAGCTTGTGACTTGATCGCATCCCTTCTGTCGAACTGTGGTGCGTATGGAGCTAACTCGATAGCCCACTTTGCTATTCAGCCACTTGCGTCTTTGTTATTCATGATCTCTGAAATGGGTGCCTCACATATCACCTTGATGGACTGTTCCTCAAAATAGTGTTTGAGTTTCTTTCCCGACATATATACGCCGTATGCCATCTTTTGATAGTGAGGGTAGTTCTGTTTTGAGGCTGATAATACTTCACTCAGATAATACACCGGCCTTTGCAGCGACTTTCCTTCCTCATGGCGCTCCACTATGATCACTGCACTTACGACTCGGTTGGTCACGGCTATGTAGAGCAACATTGGCTCCTTAGGTAGTGGTGCAGCAAGGATTGGTGCGGTAGATAACATCTTTTTAAATTCTCGAAATGCAAGATCCGCCTGTGGCGTCCATGTGAACTTGTCTACCTTTTTCATTAGCTGATAGAGGGGCAAGGCCTTCTCTCCCAACCGACAAATGAACCGACTTAATGATGCCAGGCAACCAGTGAACTTCTGCACATCGTTAAGGCATTTCGGCAGTTCCATTCTTTCAATGGCCCGGGATTTTGTCGCGTTATCTTCAATGCCACGGCTGGACACCAAGAAACCGAGTAACTTTCCAGCTGGTATGCCAAAGGTGCATTTCTCCGTGTTCAGTTTCATTCGGAACCTTCGGAAGTTCACGAATGTCTGCTAGATATCCTCAAGGAGCGTATTGCTTTCCTTGGTTTTTATTACCACATCATCCACATAAATTTGCACATTCCGACCTATCTGATCATGTAAGCATTTTTGCATGCATCTCTGGTACGTTGCTCCTGCATTACGTAATCCAAACGGCATAGTTCGATAGCAATAAGCCCCATACGGGGTAATAAATGCAGTCTTTATTTGATCATCCGGATTAAGAGGTATCTGGTGGAAACCAGAATATGCGTCAATAAATGATAATAGCTCACATCCGACCATTGAGGCTATGACTTGATGTATTCTAGGGAGCGGAAATGGATCTTTAGGACACGCCTTATTCAGGTTCGTGTAGTCGATACACATGCGCCATACCATAGCCACGTTTGGATCATCTTTCTTTTTCTCCACCAACACTGGATTAGAGAGCCAATCGATAGAGTACCTCCATGATAAACCTAGCCGCTAGTAGTCTTACTATATCATCTCCAATAACTTTCCTTCTTTCTTCTACGAAACGCCTGAGAGACTGCTTTACCGGCTTTGCCCCTGGTCTTACATTTAATGAGTGCTCAGCCAACTCCCTCGGTACACCTTGCAGATCTTGCGTAGACCAAGCAAAGATATCCCGATTCTCACAGAGGAAGTTGACGAGCTCGCTTTCCTATTTGCTGCTTAACCCGGCTCCAATGGTCACAGTGCACTCTGGGAACTGATCATCGATTGGCAGTTTCTTCGTGTCCTTAGTTGCTTGGAACGATACGCTCCCGTGCGGGTTGGTCAGGGCCGGGATATGTTGTTGCGTGGATTGAGCCAATGCGGCCACTTCCAGTATCTTCCTTTTTTTCTTGAGTTATCATGAGTGACTCGGCTAAATTGGATCCGGCTGAGGCACACTCGATCGAACGTCAGAAGTCCCATGATACAGTTATCACGCCCCTTGGTCCGAGCAACTTCATCTTAAGGTAACTAATGTGGGTAGTTGCCATGAATTTGTTTAGCGCTGGCCTGCCGAGTAACGCGTGATAAGTGCTCTCTAGATTTACCACTTCAAATTCCAAGTTCTCAGTGCGGCAGTTGTCTCTTGTGCCGAATAACACATCAACCCAGACTTTACCAATTGGTTCACAAGAAATGCCCGGCACAATGCCATGAAAGGTGGTCCTTGTTTCTTGCAACATGTTCTCTGTTATCCCCAACGTGTGCATGGTATCCTTGTACATAATGTTGATACTGCTACCATTGTCAATCAATACCTTGGAAAATCTTACATTGAGATTTGACACGATGAACGTTGGATCCAGGACCAGAGCGTAGGTTCATGGGCTTGGCATGATCTTTGGGTGATCCTTGACACTCCATGTAATCTCCTGATCCGCCCAAGGCATAACCTCACCACCACTGGCATTACTGCGTTTACCTCCATATGCCGGCGCTACAAGCTTTTTCGGTCATTCTCTTCCATAGTGAACACACAGTAGCTTTGATGATGTTCCATGTACTCATTTCGTCCCTCATTCTCGTTGTAACCTTGACCTTGTTGCTGGTTATTGCCCACTTGATGTACAGCATCCCTTCTTTATGGATTCTCGTACCTTGGAGGAGGTGGTGGCAGCATTAGTTGCTGTCCATTCCCCCTGTCAGTAACGGTGGCCGGGATGCTTCATTTCTAGGTGCTTCGTTCCGAGGTGCCTGAGCATTCCCCGAACTTCCCTATTCTAGTTTCCTCATCCATGCACACTGCCGGGTTGTATGATTCGTCGGGCTATTCGGGCTTGGTGTATGGAACTTGCAAGGTTGATCTAGCATAGACTCTAATGTATACCTCGGTCTATCCTTTTGTTCTTGCCACTGCTTTTTCTGTTCCGGGGTCCAAGGCTTTCTCCCTTTGTTTTTTCTGTTGCCAGCTCTGCCCTCCAGTTTTTTGGCGTTGACTGGCTCCGCCATTCGATTGATCCCGGTCCACTGCTGCGACTTGCTGCGAGTTATACCGATAATCCGGACGCTCATCCCTTCTTTTTCCTCGAAAATCATTCCTCCTTGATGATCCGGGGCCATCCCGGCGGTAATACTCTTCGTTTGCCTCACTAGACATTAACCAGGGTTGTGTTGGATCTCCAAAGGCATACGAGTCCACGATCCGGATTGTATCAGCCAAGGTAGTTGGCATATCTCGCTGTAATCTTTGCCACACCATACTTCCATATCTGCATCCCTGAGCAAACCAGGCAATAACTTGTGATTCAATTACTCCTTCGCACGAGATTCGCACATTGCACCACCGAGTCTAGAAATCTTTATCTGGCTCATTCGGTCTCTGTCGGCATAACGCAAGGGTTTGTGGTCTATTGGGTCTCTTGTAAGTGTTTGAGAAATTGCTAACGAACAACTCCTAGAAATCCAACCAGCAGTTAACGCTTCCTGGTGGCAAATTGTTCAACCAAACTCGCGCTGGTCCTTCCAACATTTGTGGCACATACCTCACCGCCCATCTCAAATTTCCTGTTGCGATCTTGACTGTTGTGGCATAGTCAATCAGCCAATCCTCTGGCCTAGTACTACCATCATAAGTTCAGGTTCCTCTAGCTAGCTGAAAGTTTGGCACTAGTGGCTCATTCATGATCCGGGGCCCAAAACATGCTGGACCCGGGGGACCTTGTATCTCGATTTGCTCCAACCTATAAATCCTATCCAACTTCAACCTTGCATCATCTGGCTGCAAGTTCCTGCTTCCCAGCCGTGAGCCAATTACGTGGTGATCCGGTTTGGGGTATCCATCATTGACCATAGCCGAGTAACCATCATTGTACCTTTCCTGATCCGGATGTGCATGATGCTGTTGTGCTGCTTGTCCCGCACTCCCCTCTTGCCGAGGTACGCGTTGTTGCTGCGTCCGAGGTAAATTTTGCCCCGCACCCACGGGATCGCGCTGTCCGGCATTGCCGTTGGCAGCATTTCTTTGACCGGCATTGCCTTGGTCACGGTTACCTCGGGCAGCCACACCTCGGCTGGTACTGTGCCGGTCCTCATCAACTTGCACTGCTTTGCCTTTTCCAACCCTTACCGGGTCATAAGGAACCATTTGCTTGTCTCTTCTTCCGGAGTCCACTACCTCTTCTCTCCAGAGGTTATGACCCGGTGATGACGCGGCTCCTCTGGATCTTGTCGGGTTATTTCTGGACGAATGTACTACCTATGAGGCCCCTGGTGGTGCCGGGTTAGTCTTGTTTATTTCTTCATTTTGTTGGCATGCAACTCTCAACAATTGATTTACCCTCTCTTGCTGCCTTTGTCGGGCCTCTCCGGTTAAACCTTCTAACTCGGATGCGGCCGCATTTGCTGCCCTGAGGTTCTTTGCCGGGGTACTATACCGATCCAACCCTCCTATAACTATTGTGGCTGTCAGACCCGGCCTAGGCTCGTACTCCTTGTCAATCTCAGTGATCAGGTTCCTGCCCCGGATTTTCACTCCATCGATACAGTTTGCCTTAGCATACTCTCTCAAGGTGATATTCAACGATTGATGCAGCTCTGCTACTTTCTTTGCTCCAGCTAGCATTTTCCGCCTAGTTTCCTCTAACTCAACTTGTGGCTGAGCCGGATCTGCCACAGGTGCTATTGGCGTTGCTAAACTATCTATTGCTTGCTCGAGAACACTTTCTGGCCTTTCTAGCGGGGGAAACCTGGACCTGGTCTGTTTTGGTGTTACCTCTGGCTCTGGCGCCGGATCTGTAGCACCCTGCTAAAACCACTACTAGAAAATCGTTCTGTTTTTGTTTAGTGCATCATCATGACCGCATGCTCATGTCATCATGCCACATTGCATTTGAGCATCGTCATCATCATGCATGGTTTGCCAAAAAACTATTTTATAAGAGCCTAGTTTTGTTTTCTAATTATCATCCTCTTTATTGAAACCCAAAACTTCTGTCTCTTCCGAATTATTTTATCTGTCAAAAATTATTTGCAAAAGACTATTAAACTAAAAATGATAAATAAATGTTTTACCAGAGAGGCCGCCAGCCTGCTAAGCCAAAAGCCCAGCAAACCAGCAGCCTACTACCCGGCTAATCCTGGCCCTAGATCTAATGAGCCTAACCAGCTAAACCCTAACCTACCCTAGACCGAGCCTCTACCTAAATCCACCCCAACCGCCACTTACTGACCCGTGTGCGCGCCCCCAGCCGCCTCCACGCACCCAAAACCACACCTACACGACTCGCGCTGCCGTGACACGCTCCCAGCGATGCGAATCCCTGCCCCGCACATAACACCACCGACCCCACCTAGCCCCACCACAACCCGTGTAGCAGCCCACCTACCACATCACCAGCCCCACACCAACCCCGCATGCGCCTTGGCCCCACTCATGCGCTAGCGCCCTTGCCCGCCCACACTGCCGACATGGTGCCGCATTCCACCGCACGTCAAACACATAGCACGCCTTCCCCGGCTCGTGCAATCCCGGCCCACCTCGTGGCCCCACCACGACCTCCCTGACCCGATCCCCATCCCGTCCCCATCATGCTCCCGCAACGACCACTCACCTCGCCCCACTCCCGATGCCAGGATCCCCGCCTCGCCTCCTCTGCAACCACGGAGCGTCGCTGATCCGCATCTCGCGAGCGCGCCGTCGCCCAGGAGCCCCGCCAGGGTTCCCCGCGCTCCACCCGTGGCCCTTGTCGGCCCGGCCTCACCGTCCATCTCCTCTGCCCCGCGAGGCTCCGTCCGTCGCGCCGCCTCTTCACCCGCAGGCGCCCTCGAGCCGCCCTACTCAAGCCACGGCCGCCGCCGCCTCTCCATCGCGCAGTTCCCCTCCTCTCTCTGGCCCTCAACCGCCACGGCCGTGCCTGGGCGTCACCGAGCCCGTCTTCCCCGCAAGGCCCCGCCTCTCCCGTCGCCTTCTTCCGCGAGTGTGCCGCCAGCGGGCCGCGTGTCCTCGCCGTCCGCGCCTAAAACCGCGTCGCCTCCGTGCCCCATGTCGCCACCGCGCCACCTTCCTCGACCTGGCGCTTCCTCTGCAGCGTGTGGTCTGACCACATCCACCGATCTCCTCCTCGTCGAACCGCCTCGCGGCCGCGCCCCTGCATCAAGGGTGTGGCACTTCCTCACCTCTTTGGCCGCCTTCGATTGTGCCGACCCCTAGCTCTGCAGCGACCTTGCTTGGCCTGCCGCGCGTGCGTGGTTATTTTTGCTGCTGCTTCTATTATTCTACTGCCCGTGTGACTGTGTGGTCACTGTTCTTCCGAGCCTTTCATGGTCATGTTCCGCGTTTGATCCCCGACGTCCAAAACCAACCTCAGCAAGATTTACTTGGAAGCGGTGTATTCGTGATGCGTCAAGATCGCACAAGGACTTCGTGTCGGCTCGGTATCTCGGAAGGATGAGCACAGTGAGATTCACATACCATCGACAAGTACTCCGTTACGACTCCGACAATGGACAAGATCTGCCACACAAACCGAAGACCACGGAATGCCGAGGTTGCCTTCATGGACGTCAAGCTCTCCGACCCCAGACCCGAAGACGCCGAGACCTCGAGAGCGCCGACACTGATCCGAAGACCGAACCCGAAGACCATAGATGCGACAAGTACTCCTTCCCAGATGCGAGACCCGGATCCGAAGACCGCCAAGATTGCCACCGGAACGCCAAGTTCTTCATCCCGAACGCCAAGACCGACCCGATACGCGGACCCGACAAGATCTTCGCAATGACAAGATCATCGACACGGATCCGATGGTCGAAACCTCCCGGAACGTGAAGACCAAACCTGAAACCCCTTCGGAAGCCAAGATCTCCAAACCCATATGTGTGACCTCTATCCGCCCCTATTTTATAATATGGTATACAACTTGTTGCATATAAATTGTACATGCTTGCATACATGCTTTGTTATTTGGGGGTATTTTGTCGACTCACCTAATAATTACATATGGAGACTATATGAGCGCTATTCTAGTCTTATATTGCTTCTATTTAAATTTGTGTAGCGAACCGATGCCATGTTTCGCCTTGCTAAGCCAACATTTAATTTGCGGGGTAGGTAAATAACTCGCACCTATTAATTAATTGTCGGAACCCTGGTTCCGCTTAATACTGCCTAATTACACCGCATCTGCATCATATCATAATCATGCCGGATCTTTTGACGTAGTATTAAATATTGCATCTGGTGTTTCTCTAGTGTTTGCTTCTTCGCGGATTAGGCCGATGAGTTGATGCGAGTATCGACAAGTTCTCCGGATATGAACCTTCGGCTATGTTTTCCCAGGCGAGCATTCTCCCCCTTTCTACCTATTTTGCATTTATAGTCTTTATTTCCTCCTATTGATCTATTCCTATCCGTGTTGCGATGCTCTAGTTTTCGTGTACCATTTATATCCCCTGCAGCTTCTATATTGCCTTGGACACATCCTATTGCCTGTTGTTTGATAGATAGTCGGCCTTGCGAGTCTTAGTTGCTTGCTCAGGTGCTGCTTTGCGTCGTTATTGTTCCACCGTTGTTGGAAGGTTGGCACATGCTTAATGGTGGAGATGCTTAATGGTGGAGAGGATCATGACTTTAAATACAACTATTATATTGCTAGGACAAGTACTGAAAGAGGCACCGGTGGGCAATATATGCTATTTGGTTTTTCATGTCCACTTGTGTCTTGTAGGCCTCGAGTACTTGATACCTGTTCCTTGACTATTCGCACTATCCACATCCGGGAGACTCTATGAATCCCCCTTAGCCAGAGCTTGATTCATTTCTTATTTCTTGGGGTCACAAGTAGTTTGGGGCTTTATTACTATCTTGTACTTATGTCATGCTTTACTGTTTTATTTACGATTGTGCGTGGAGGACCTGTACTATTTTGGATCGCCGCACGATTTTGCGGTATCGACAAGCCCAGTCACACTTTCGGGTTCCTAGTCGTTTACAGCCGTTCTCGCAAACCCTGGGTCCGTTCCGGAGCCGGCCAACTTCATTGCGAGTAGCTTAGTGGGGTGGCCCCCTGAAATATTTTATGAATCCTATGATTGCTTTGTCGTGAAAGCCTCGTTGGGTTTTGTTTTGGTTTTTCCGAGGTTGATCATGTGTGTGTTGCTATTTGTGCACCCCTGCAGGGTAAATCTTTCTGAAAGCCGTGTTCGCGGTTATGGACGACTTGGAGCACAGTATCTCGATCATAGACAAGCATAAGTAAAGTAGTGCTATAAACTTGACTTAATATATGACTAGTAATTAGATTCAACTATCACGGAATGGATATTAAAATGCCAACAACTGGTGGATCTGGGGTTGTTTTGTGACATGCTGTACCTTCCTAGTAAGTATTGCCACTCCAATGGAATGTAATAAAAGTGCCAACAACTGCTGGGTTTGGGATGTCACATTCTAATTGTATCTTACTAGTAAGTACTGCAACTACGACTTAATGGTTAACTAAAACTGCCCACAACTTATGCTATCAGGATGACTCATGCTTTCTATATCTGACTAGTAGGTGCTTCAACTATAATGGAATGAATAAAACTGCCAACTGTGTAAGTTCCTCGGTTTGACTTCCTCGTTTGGTCTCGAGGGGGAAATGCCAGGATGGGTATGTTTGGTGTTAGTATCAGGTTGGTTCCGAATATGTCTTTCTTATCTATCTCTAATAGCCGACAGTTTACTGAGTCTCTATAGGTTGTTTAGTGCCGCTGCGCTGCCGCTTCAGTCCACCATACCTACGTAGGCGAGAGCCGCCGAATTCTAGCCTCGCCGTGTACTGGCCTCAGTACTGACGCTCCTCTTTTCCTTTGCCCTTTGTCGGCACCCCTTTTGTTTTAGCATGTTTGAGATCGACGTCGTTAGCAGGGTTACCCTTCCGGCTTGGCCTGGGCAGGGCTATGGACGCCATTGGTTATTCTATAGGGCTCTTAGCCCCATTTGCATCTTGTCCGTAGTCGGACGCTCTATCGTTTTCAAGGTGATTTTGGATCTTTGTATAGTATATCTGTATTCTTGACTCATGGAGTCATTGTTGTATATATATGTTCTGTGGGTTCCATCGTGGACTAATGTGTAATGGTATTACTTCGTTATCCACCCGCACGAAAGTGCCTGGTGGGCGTCCTTGAATCGTTTCTATGCGGGTTTGGCGGGAAGCGCTGAAATTTGCATAGGGCCGATTCGAGGGTGTTACAGAGTGGTATCAGAGCTCAGCAGTTGCGATACCCCACAAGTCCAGCCTGTAGGATAACCTAGCTAACGGCCGAAGTAGAGTGTCAAAACTATTTTACAAAATCGGTTGGATAGATCTGATTAGGTCTGCTTTTACTCCTTACCCCTCTGCTATTCTGCTCTAACCTCTGTGTGTTTTAAATCTGCTCTCTTACCTTTCTTCAAGTCCAGGCTTTCTCGTGGTGGGGTTCCGTCGTACCTTCAGGGTTTCGCTTCCTCCTATGGCAACGGTGTTTCTACCTCCGGACTTCATGTTATCTGAGTGATCCTTTATCTGTGGTACCATTATTTGTTCCTTGTTGTGCCTTCCGGTGTTTTCCGACACGACGACATCATCTTCACCAGATCCGATGCAGAGCCTGCATCACTTCTTTGTTCCGAACCTCGATTGTCAAGATCTTCAGTTTGATTCAGAGAATGGTTGCACGCTTTTCTACTGATTGTGCGGAGTAATAGTTTGGGTGCATGATGGATTGGCCCCCATGCCGACTACTCATTCTATTTGCTCGTGTACATTGAAGTGGATGAGAATGCGTTGGTTCTCTCTTTCTATCGAAGTTAGAGGTGGCTTTATTTGTGGATACCTTTAGCTTTGTCCTTTGTTTTCCGGAGTGTTCTCTCGACGATCATGGACAACGACCTCTTGTTAGTGGTGTTGCGAGCATCTACACGAAGCGAGAAGATTCAGATCGCCGACCTTCTTCCTGGTACCACGAGGCTGATCTCGAGGTCGAGATCCCTTGTTAGTGGTGTCGAATTGTAGCACCCCGCTAAAACCACTACTAGAAAATCGCTGTGTTTTTGTTTTGTGCATCATCATGACCGCATGCTCATGTCATCATGCCACATAGCATTTGAGCATCGTCATCATCATGCATGGTTTGCCAAAAAACTATTTTATAAAAGCCTAGTTTTTTTTCTAATTATCGTCCTCTTTATTCAAACCCAAAACTTCGGTCTCTTCCGAATTATTTTATTTGTCTAAAAATTATTTGCAAAAGACTATTAAACTAAAACTAATAAATAAATGTTTTACCGGAGAGGCCGCCAGCCTGCTAAGCCAAAAGCCCAGCAAACCCGCAGCCTACTACCCGGCTAATCTTGGCCCTAGATCTAACGAGCCTAACCAGCTAAACCCTAACCTACCCTAGACCGAGCCTCTACCTAACTCCACCCCAGCCGCCAGTTACCGACCCGTGTGCGCGCCCCCAGCCGCCTCCATGCACCCAAAACGACACCTACACGACTCGTGCTGCCATGACACGCTCCCAGCGATGCGAATCCCTGCCCCGCACGTAATACCAGTGACCCCGCCTGGCCCCACCTCAACCCGTGCAGTAGCCCACCAACTACACCACCAGCCCCACACCAACCACGCATGCGCCTTGGCCCCACTCATGCGCTAGCGCCCTTGCCCGCCCACACTGCCGACACGGTGCCGCATTCCACCGCACGTCAAACACATAGCACGTCTTCCCCGGCTCGCTCAATCCCGGCCCTCCTCGTGCCCCCACCACGACCTCCCTGACCCGATCCCCATCCCGTGCCCATCACGCTCCCGCAACCACCGCTCACCTCGCCCCACTCCCGATGCCAGGATCCCTGCCTCGCCTCCTCTGCAACCACGGAGCGCCGCCGATCCCCATCTCGCGAGCGTGCTGTCGCCCGGGAGCCCCGCCAGGGTGCCCCGCGCTCCACCCGTGGCCCTTGTCGGCCCGGCCTCACCGTCGATCTCCTCTGCCCCGCAAGGCTCCATCCGCCGTGCCGTCCCTTCACCCGCAGGCGCCCTCGAGCCGCCCCTGCTCAAGCCACAGACTGCCGCCGCCTCTCCGTCGCGTGGTTCCCCTCCTCTCTCTGGCCCTCAACCGCCACGGCCGTGCCTGGGCGTCGCCGATCCCGTCTTCCGCGCAGGGCCCCGCCTCTCCCGTCACCTTCTTCCGCGAGTGTGCCGCTAGTGGGCCGCGTGTCCTCGCCATCCGCGCCTCAAACCTCGTCACCTCCGTGCCCCATGTCGCCATCGTGCCACCTTCCTCGACCTGGTGCTTCCTCTGCAGCGTGTGGTCCGACCGCGTCCGCCGATCTCCTCCTCGTCTAACCGCCTCACGGATGCGCCCCTGCATCTTAGCCCCATTTGAGATCGACGTCGTTAGCAGGGTTACCCTTCCGGCTTGGCCTAGGCAGGGTTATGGATGCCATTGGTTATTCTACAGGGCTCTTAGCCCGATTTGCATCTTGTCCGTAGTCGGACGCTCTATCGTTTTCAAGGTGATTTTGGATCTTTGTATAGTATATCTGTATTCTTGACTCATGGAGTCGTTGTTGTATATATATGTTCTGTGGGTTCCATCTCGGACTAATGTGTAATGGTATTACTTCGTTTTCCACCCGCACGAAAGTGCCTGGTGGGCGTCCTTGAATCGTTTCTATGCGGGTTTGGCGGGAAGCGTTGAAACTTGCATAGGGCCGATTCGAGGGTGTTACAGGATCTTTGCTTGTTCCCACGTCTGGCGCGGTCATCAGGACCTCAATGCTGCTAGTGGGGCGAGCGATACGCACTCCCCGAGCTGCGCTGAGAGGTGGCTCGCCTCCCTCGACGATGTGCCACGGGTGAACACAGGACTCATCCACCCTGACGTAGATCTTGTGTGCGCTAAGCTTGAGGAAGACGCCGTTGCGCGGTACAGTGTGCCTATCGAAGCTTCCCGCATTGTCGCTGACGTAGTCCAACGCTCCAAAGTGCTGAACCAAGCCTGAGATGATACGCTCGTCGGTGCTTCAAAATTTTACTGTCTGAATTTTCACCGCTAGCCCCACAGTGGGCGCCAACTGTCATGGTGGTGGCACAGCAGATGCCATGGATAGGCTAAAAATGGGCCAATGAGTGCTAGGGGAATCCGGGGAGGGAGAGCATGGTGATTCCACGGACGGAAGTCCTTGTATATTCTCTATCAATGGTGTTTACAAGTGCTCCTAAGGCTCTCAACTAGAAGGAGACAATGTCTCTTACTCCCTGTCCACTAGCCCTAGAGTTCTACCTTACATAGAGAATGATTGATCTATCGACCGTCCCCCTCTATGGTGGCCCCGGTGCTCCTTATATAGGGAAGCCCGGGTTACAATTCTAGGGCATAGATGGCAGCATATTCTACCAATATGCTCCTTTCCTAAGGCAGATGCTTCTTTATTCCCTTTAACGGCTAATCCGAGCTTTGGACGTAACCCATGGCGTAATCCTTGTCTTTTGGCATCACCAGACACGGGCTGCGTCATCCGGCTTTGCCTGCGTCACCTTGGTCGCCCCTGACCCGCTGGTCCCCTTCTTTACTTTACTTAGCTCATGCTACGGCTAATAAGGCCACCTTTTGACCAGCGGGGGATTCCTTCTCTTGGAATCTAAGATAACCTGGCTAGCATATAGCTAATCCGGCTTACCATGTTACCTACAAAACAAATAGACAGGGCCGGCATAAATCCTATGCCAGCTAGGCCATCGTCTGGGAGATGCTCCATGGGCCGGGTCGCACCGTGATTCTGCCTGCCTTGAGGTGACCCGGTTAACACTTGCTTTGACCGTGCCGTACCCTGGCTAACTCGACCTTATACCCTGGTTTTACCCTACCTGGGGGTATCCCCCCAACAGTGGTATTCTCCTTTGAT
Organism: Avena eriantha; assembly: GCA_910589775.1. NCBI lineage: Eukaryota > Viridiplantae > Streptophyta > Magnoliopsida > Poales > Poaceae > Avena > Avena eriantha. The sequence goes on from OU342743.1 coordinate 528,196,581, forward strand.
GCTTTATTTGGGTTGACTTGGCACATGCTCACACCATGTTATGACTATCCCAAGTCACCATAGCCTTTATAATCCTTTAGTTTTTGACTTGTATTATCACTTTATGCTTTAATTAATGATGTTTTGTCGCTTTGCATGATTATGGCCATTATTGCTCTCTTAGTTGGTCGCTCCCAGTCTTTTGCTAGCCTCCATAACCAAGTGTGAGTTCCACTCATGCATCCAACTCCTAAAACCAAGTTATTCCAAAGAGTCCACCATACCTACCTATTAGCATTTGCTATTCCAAGTATATTCATGTTTTTATGTACCTTCCGAATTAAACTTGTTATGTGAGAATTAGTGATTAAAGCTCTCACGAACTTGATGGCACACTTTACTTTCTTGCATTTGATAATCTTGAACCATTGTGGCCAACTTTGTTGCGTATATGCTTGCGCTTTATAAGTTGAAGTTAGCAGGACCATGTATCATGGGGAAGGATTTCAACATTGCACCTGTACATTGTACCCCGTTGATATCATGTTCTCTTTCTTATGGATCCCGGCGGTGTGAAATAAAAGGGGAACTTGTAAGATCATGGATTTTATATTTGTGTTAGAGAAACGCTTGGGCCGCTAGCCTAAGCCATGCCTAATCATGGTGAAAAGTTGCAGCATAACCATAATGAGCACTCTATGAAGCATCCTAATAAAAACCTATGCAAATAGCAAATAAAAAGATTGCTGAGATGCTCATTGTCTGCTTGCCTTGTCATTTCTATTAAGGGATATCTCCTGTATCATGTGCAAGGGGTACCCCATTGGCAATTCTCTATGATACATATGTACTTACAATGACAAGAGCTTACTTGTGACTAAAGTTGAGTAGCATGAGGTTCGGTCTTCGTAAGTAAGGGGCATGAGATTTCGGCTTATAACTAGTCAAGCATATCCTCGTAGTTGTGTCACTTTAACCTTAAAAAATGCTTATGATAGGGGCAATGAGAGCTGAAAGCTACTAAGTACCATAATTTTTGGAAGCTCTTTATGAAGCTTGAATCCCTACTTCCTTCTATGAAGGCCTTTCTTTTACTTTTATGTTGAGTCTCCATCTTCTATCTTTATGCACCTATTTTGAGAGAATAGTGGCCATTCTTAGTTCTATGTGCATTGTCCCAAGACTTGTTGATTGGTGTATAACTTTTATATTTCTTGTTCTTAAACTATCTGTATCTAGTCACCCTTATGAATTTTGAAGGTGTCCTATGCATTTATGTTTGCTACTCTATGAGGGACAAGCTGAATGCCATTATGCTATGTTTTCTTTATGTGAAATAAACAAATGTCTTGCAAAGCATTGTTATTCATCAACCTTTTGTTTCTGCCTTTTCATGTTGCAACATAGTTGCTATGTCTTATTGTTAGAACTTTATCTTTCATGTTACGTTGAAGTACTATGATCCCAGCTATCAATGTTTTACAAATACTTTGATCAAGTTTATGATGGTGTATGTCACCTCAAAAAATATTCTTTCTTTTTATCACTTACCTACTCGAGGACGAGCAGGAGTTAAGCTTGGGGATGTTGATACGTTGCTAGCGTATCCATAATTTTTTATGTTCCATGCTTGGTTTTTATCTACTTTCTTATGTTTTGTCCACACTTTGGAGTACGTTTTATACACTTTCTTGGACTAACCTATTAACAAGATGCCACAATGTCAACTATCTATTTTCTGCTGTTTTTGGTTCCAGGAAAGTCAGAAAATGAATATTCTCGGAATTGGACGGGACAAATGCCAAAGTCTATTTTTCACCGAGGGGGACACAGAGCCAAAATACGAGAGGGAGAGGGGCCAGAGGGCTGCCACACCGACTGTCCGCGCGGCCCGGCCTGGCCCGTGCCAGGGGGTCGTGTGGCCGCCTAGGGCAACCCCTCGGCCTCCCCTTTCGCCTATAATATGCCTCCGATACAGAAACCCTAAGTACCCAATCAAAATTCCACGAAAGAGTTTGTAGCCTCCGTCATCTCCATCCCTAGATCGGGAGGGATCTGAAGCTCTTCCCGGCACCCTGCCAGAGGGGAGAATTCACCCTGGAGGCCTTCTTCATCACCATGCAAGCCTCCGGTGTGATGCGTGAGTAGTTCGTCCTTGGACTACGGGTCCATGTAGTAGCTAGATGGTTGGTTCTTCTCCTTTGTGCTATCATGTCTAGATATTGTGAGCTCTGTTCATGATCAAGATCATCTATTTATAATCATACATGTTGTGTTTGCGGGGATCCGATGGATATTGAGATGCTATTTCAGATTGATTATTGATTCTAGCATGTCTTTGTTATTTGTGATCTTGCATGCTTTCAGTTGTTAGTAGCTATCTTCGCGAGTAGATGCTAGCAACTCCAAGAGGGAGTATTTAAGCTCGATAGTATGTTCATGCCTCTAGTAATCTGGGGAAGTGACAGAAATCTCTAAGGTACTAGATGTGTTGTTGCTACTAGGCAGAAAGCAGTAATTCTTTGTTCATAGAACAATCATATTGTTTACTTTACATGCAATGCATAATGCAATTATCTGTTGCTTGCAACTTAATACTGGAGTGGGTTCAGATGATAACCGGAAGGTGGATTATTAGTCATAGATGCAGTTGGAGTATGGTCTATGTATAATGTTGCAATGCCCAATCAAATCTCATAGGAGTCAAGATGATTATTATATGATTGTATGCTTTCTCGATGTTTGTCAATTGCCCCGCTGTAATTTATTCACCCAACATGTCATATATCTCAAGGAGAGCCACGACTAGTGAACTATGGACCCCGGTCCTTTCTTTTATGATCAATCTACAAACTGTTTACTGCTTTCTGTTTACTTTCTGCAAGCTTTTACTTTCTTCCAAACAATACATTTAATCCTTTGTTTTTTCAGCAAAACCGGTGAGATTAACAACCTCACTGTAAGTTGGGGGCAAAGTTCTATGGTTGTGTTGTGCAGGATTCCAAGTTGGCAACAACACCTTGGAGGTGTTTCCTTAATCCTAATGGTTCGATAACCTTGGTTTCATAACTGAGGGAAACTTGCTGTTGTGCTCATCATACCTTCCTGTTGGGGTTTCCCAATGAGCTCGAGATATCTTGGGCCATCAGGCCCACGGATTGGGGAGTTAGCGGTCGCCTTGGACACACCACAAAATTATGATTGGGCCATCGAGTGCGGTCATCCTCATCGATATTTGCCACACGCATCGGCTTCATCAGTGACATTGATTGTCCCCTCGCTTCGGTAATTTGCCACATTAATCTCGGATCACCTCCTTCCTATTTATTCGAACCCTTTCCCCGTACCAAACCATCTCTTATCCCCCACTTCTAGCAACCATCTCCGTCCTCGTCTGTCATCCATGGCCACCTTCTGGCTTCGGACCTCCATACCGGAGCGCAAAGACCCCGACATCACCGCATAGGATGACAATGCTATTCGCATTTGGGCCTTCTCCCCACGGAGAACACCGTGGAAATTGGCGTGCGCCTTCCTCGATGCTGGGTACAGTCGCCACAAGTACCGTATGTATGGCCTCCGAGACAATCTGGACAGGACGTTCAAGGACAAGTTCGGCAACTTCAGGGATGCTTGTCTCCTCTACAGCCAGGCCTTCCACTGCGGCTACAAGATGGTGGTGTTCACTAGGGCCAACATTTTCACCAACTACTAGGACCGGTTCCCCAACAAAGGCAACTTCATCCATAGTGTCCTCCTAGATCTACGGATGGCTCCGGAGGTGCCGCCGATGGCTCAAGAGGTGCCGCCATTGGCTCAGGAGGTGCCGTCGATGGCTCAGGAGGTCTCGCCGCCTTATCCGGGGGTGCCACCGTGTTATCTGGAGGTGCCGATGTCTAACGAGTTGCCACTAGCGGCGCGGACTAGGTGCTAGGAGGTGTTGGACCTGCACTAGTTCAGCAGCGAGTCCTATATATGTAAAACCGTGATGTTATGCTTTTTATCTCAACTCGTTTTGTTATGTTAATGGTTGAATGAAGTTTTTGGTAATATCGTCAAAAAAGTTTCTTTTGGTACTAGTCATTTTACCCTATAGTACTAGTAGTACTGCAAATGGCGATCTTTTGAATATCCTTCCCCTGGATGTTTGTGAAGGAACTGGAAATTTCGAAACCGGTAAAGTTTGAATTGCTACTCTATTGTAGTAGTAATACTCTTTGTCACCAAGGACCAAAATAGTTCCCACCAACGCAGCTGACGAACACGCCAGACACAGACATGGAGCAGCCGACACAAGGCAGGATGAGGGAGATATCAGCCGGCCAGGTGTGGGTGCTGATGAGGGAGTGAAGGAGAGAGAAAACACAATTTTTTGCATGCATATATATTGTAAAGGTCCTGGAATTTACTCTACTCCCTGTACCATGTACCTCGTGTCAGGAGCCATCCCAACTTTGCTCTGACATCGCACTGCCTTCAAATCCTCCTCTTCGTAGCTCTCTCGTTGCCTCCTCTGTGCTCATAGCCTCTTCTTGCTCTTTATTGTTTTAACAGAAAAAGGAAATAAATTCTTCTTACTTGCTTTTTTAGAAAATAAATTCCTTTCACTTGGAAAATTGAAAATGATTATTTTTTGTTTTTAATATCTTCGACAGTTTTCATAAGATGGGCAAATTTGCCGGCATGCAAATTCTTGGATATGGGATAATAAGAATAAAGTATGATGTATATATGGCCTTGACCTTGGTCGTTTGTCTTGAAATCCAAGAATTTTTCGTACTCATTGGCAACTATGATTAAATTCGTTTCAATTTCACCACTTACATTTAGGCTAGAATTTTACACGAGCGGTGGGAGTACATTTTACATCAAGGACCTTAAAAAGGGAAAATTTGTTGGGTTCACAACATAGAAAACAAAAAAATTCCTACGATAGGAACTATTCGCCAAGATCTATCTACTAGATACAAGCAACGGGTGGATATACATCCATGGAGAACTTACCCTCAAAGAAACCAAAGCTTTGTTAACGAGATGGAACTCGTGCATGATGTAGTCGTACACTTGCCGATCTCAAGATCGTGATGAAGTCTAGCAGGTCCGGCTCCAGCACGTCCTTCAGATCTAGCTCCAGCAAGTCCAGCACCACCAAGTCCAGCACCGCAAAGCAGCGGTGCATCCGTTATCGCACACATGTCCGGTACCCCGACAACCTCCGTCCCTCGCTCCAGCAAAGCAGCGGAAGCAACAACTCCTTTCCAGATAAAGCCACCGGGAACATGTATCTCGCTAATCTGAGACCATGGGGAATATCTAGAGGGGGAGAGAGATCCTTCACGAGGAGGTGTGAGGAAGAAGGAGTGAGAGGGGGGCCTTTTATAGGAGGAGGGGAGGGTGTCCCTTCACCTCCCCCATTCATGTGGTGGTAACCCCCTCCACATTAAAATGCCCCTTCACATTCTCTTTTAAAGTCTACACATTAAATGCATTAAATATCTCCAAATTTAATGCTCTCTCATTTAATAAAACTCTTTTATTAATTTTATTCAGAATTTTGTTAATTACTTTAATTAACAAACATTCACATAAAACCCCCTACAACATTTCAATATTACATGCAGAAGCAATTTCACCCAAAACAGTTTCGGTGTCTATTGAAATAATTCGAGCGCTTTCTTAAATCTTTATCTGAAATATATTTTCTCCAAATGGTGTCGGTATCCCTTAAGTGTGTCACCCTACGGTTCGCGAATAATGTAGACATGATCGGGACCCCTCTCTGATAATTAATCAGCAGCGGGACCTGAAGATCCGTACTGACTCCCACATATTCAACAACGACTCTTGTGATCGTGTGAACCTTTAACGTCATAACTAAATCCCTTTGTCTCGCGATATATTACATGTCCGAGATTCGATCATCGGCATACAAATACCTAGTTTGATCTCGTTACCGACATGCACTCTTTTCTCGTTCCCATGATATAACATTCCAGTGATCACATCACTTGCTTGCAAGCTATTTCAATGTGATATCACCGAGAGGGACCAGAGTATATCTATCCGTCATCGGGATGGACAAATCCCACTCTTGATCCATGAGCCTCAACATAACACCTTCGTAGCACTGAACCCACCTTTATAGTCACCCTGTTATGGTGTGACGTTTTATGTTATCAAGATACTCTTCCGGTGTTAGCAATTCACATGATCTCATGGTGTAAGGGCTAAGATTACTTCGTATGATGTTATAGAAATATAAACATAATGACTTTGATCCTAATGCAATACTTCGAATGAATGTTCATCACATCATTTCACAAATGTTGTGACCTCGTTATTAACAACATCCAATGTCCACGATCAGGAAACCTTGATTATCTTGTTAATCAACGAGCTAGTTTATATGAGAGGCATTACTAGGAACTTTGTATCTTGTTTATTAAACACACATGTATCAACATTTCCAATTAATACAATTATAGCATGCAAAATAAACATTTATCATAAACATGGAATAAGATAATAACCACTTTATTATTGCCTCTCGGCCATATTCCCTTCAGTCTCCCACTTGCACTAGAGTCAATAATCTAGTTTGTAAACTTGTATATACAACACCTAGGTGTTGAATATACGCGTTTGCTAGTGGTTAACATAATCTCCGGATCTGGCACTTTCAGGTCCGTGTTTATTTGCATGTCTTTGCGTCTCTACGCATCACTCATTCTCAAATGAGATGACATTGTATAAATTTGGTCCTTTGGTGAGACCTTTAGTTTGTTCTGGTTAAAATATGTTGATATTATTTTCATACAATATATCTTCATAGTATTATCCCACTTTGAACCACACCTAGTTTGATAACAAACTACTTAACACAAATGCCGTCCTTTGCTGCTACTATAGCAGTTATATACTTAGCCTTTTGTTGTAGTATCCGTCACAATGTCTCAACTTTGGAACTCATCCAAATCCATCATGGAACATCCTTTCCATTACATTGTGCCACCCATAGTCTAAATTGAGATAAATTTAATTTGTATCTTGTGACAAAACTAGTAGCAATGTAACACTTTACAATGAACTACCTTTAACTATTTGTCACTTATACATGATATATTCTTAGTTCTTCTAAAGCTCATAAGAATATCTTTACTATTGTCCAATGATCATCTTATGAATCATTCTGGTATGTGCTCATAACATTTAGAGCATAAGACATTCTGGATATATACATATCACTGTATAACCGATCAAAATCTTCATGTGATTTTACTCACCAAGTGTTGAAACACTTGAATCTTGATACAATCCTTTCCATGCAGCAATAACCTTTCTTGTTGTTTCCATATTGAACCCTTTCAATATCTCATATATGTATGTCTGGCACAACCATATTAGCACCTCAATCTATCCATATAGATATTGATGCCAAATATTCCGGTTTTGCCCAAGTCTTTCATCGAAATCTTATTTTAATGAAATTCTTAACCTGTGTCAATACAAGATACATCATTTCCAATCAACAATATGTCTTCTACATAATGTATTAGAAATATGTCTCAGCGCTCCCACTTAATTTCTTGCAAATGCAAGCATCTTCATCATTTCCGATGAATTTAAACTCTTTTAACAGTTTCATCATGGTGAAGATTCCAACTTCGCTATGCTTACTTCAACTATTGAAGTTTGCATGCCCTTTTAGCACCCTTTGAATTAACAAAACCCTTCAGACCATGTCATGTACACGTCCTAGGTAACCATTCTATTAGAAGAACCTTGTTTTGTTTATTCAACTATCATATACCAAATTATATGTAGTGGCTGCTGCATTAATCCGTCAAGACTAAATATCGCTATGAAAGATCAAATCTTGTCATAGTCAACTCCTTGAACATTGCCGTAAACTTCTTTCCACATGTCGACTATTTCATAGATGTTAAACATCCATGTCTATTTCTTTATAGATCCAAACACGACTGATAGGCTTTACGCCTTTTCAAAGGGTCTTCCAAATTCAGAAACTTGATTTCTAGTGTATGGATACTATCATGGATTGTATGAGTTATAGTCATTTTATGGAGTCAGGGCCCATCATCGCTTCTTTGCATGTAGTCGGTTCATCATTGTCAAAACAATAACGACCTGCTTATCAAATCACACTATTTGATTCTTACCGACCCACACGGTTCAACAGGAACTCTAATCTCCGAGATCACACCCTTTGTAATCACGGGAGCCATGAGCATTGTGGCCAACACCAGGACACTTTTGGCGTTGCGCTACTTAGCACGTATAGAAAAGGTTCAACAACCTTATCAAAGTTGTATTTTCCTCCCACTTAACTTTTCACGAAAAATTCCTTCTCAAGAAACTTGACGTTCCAAGTAACAAACTCTTTTGTCCTCGGTGTTATTGAGAAATTCCCAACAAATTCTTTGGGATAACCTACAAAGACGTGCTTATCCGACTTTGGTTGTAAACATTTTACTTATGCATGGCATACCAAAATTTAAGAAAAGACAATTCGGATTTTATCCCAAACCATAACTTATATGGTGTCATTTCAACGAATCACGATGGTGCTCTTTTCAGTGTAAAAGCGGTAGTCTCTAAAGCTTCAATCCTTAAAACATAATGGCAGTTTTATAAATGACACCTTTGATCTTACCATGTCAAACATGGTTTGATTTCATCTCTCGAATATGCCATACTCCTATGGTTTATCGGGAAACACAAATCATGGAACAATTCCTCAAATCTTAGGTGTTTTGGTAAACATGTAACACAAATATCTTCCTTTATGATCAAATCATAAACTCTTTTATTTTCTTGTTACAATGATTTTCCACTTCATCTTGAAAATCTTTGAAATTTTTTCAAATGTTTCATACTTCCTCCTTATTAAGTAAATATATAAATATATTCACTCAGATTTCTGGAGAAAGCATATGAAGCAAAAAGATCCATCGCATATGGCTACACATAATGGACTATGCACATCAGCATGCACAATTTCCAATAAGCTAGTCATCCGTTCCTCTTTGGCCTATGAACGGAGTTTCAATTATCTCAAGGGAAGTTTCACAAGCGTCAATTGATCAAAATCAAAGGACTCCAAAAACCCATCAACATGGAGTTTCTTCATGTTTACTTTCCAATATAATTCAAACAGCGATGTCACTTCATAAGTGATCTTCCAATCATTTGTCTTACGACATTTTAGCAATAATGTTTATGGGTGTGATTTCTCCAAATAGAGTTGTAAAAGTTCATCCATCCTTTATGGAATACGGAAATTATTTGAACAACCATTGTTCTCATAATACCGGAACAAAATAACAATTATTTAAACAAATATTGAAGACAAAGCTTTGATCTCAACGAGAAACATAATAAAACTTTATTTGTTTTCGATGAACATCATCACATGTTCTCTTGCTAGTTACTTAGGCCATTGCAGTTCATGAATTGCGTTGTTCTGTATGACACTTCACACCAACCAATTCCGTATCCAATACTGGTATCCAATACCTAAGAACCACATTGTTTAAAAAGTAAGGAAAATATCCATAACATGTATATATTCTATATACCTAAGTTGGACATCTCCAACCTTTTCTTTTCTGCCAAATATTTTATGGATTCTGTTTTAGCAGTTCCTTTTCTTTTAAAAGAATCTATCAACATCAATAGTGGTGTCATTCAGATGACACATAGTACAAAGTGTATATTGTAAAATACTAATACCTTTGGACTTGCACTTTGAAGTGGATCACCATCATCAAATGTTTGGTGTTCTTTCAAAAATCCATTCCTTACTAATCTATTAGTGTAGTAAACATTTTACTTACATCTTCTATTCATCCTTATCATGACAACTTTCATGATCAAGCTACTATAGCCTATAAGGAAGAATCACGAGTATAATATCAGTTCCCAAAACCTTTTTGGTAGATTAGGACGCATAGCGTCTCCAACCTTCATAAATTCTCATACAATATTAGAACATGTATTTTGCTAAATTATATTCTATAATAATGCAACCAAAAACATTGTTTCAGATATCACAATATCTTCCACACATGATGGTTTCTGAAATAATTATTTCAGCTCCTAGATAACCTCGATATTAAAACAACTTTTGAATATCAAGAATCATGGAGGCAAACATGATACTTTAGATACTAACATTGGAATTCTTAGTCTTGATTTAATACTACTTATTAAACTTCATGGAGTAAATAGAGTTTTTTGAAAGTTTGCAATAGGACATCTAAACTTTAAATTCACATTCAAAACAATACGATACCAGTTCGTAAAGTAAATATCCAGAATTCTATAGTTCCATTATCTCAATTAAAACTAAGCATAAGGTAGTGAACATATGCCAATGACTACAACAAATTATGCAAATTCACTTAGATTTAGTTTATGACAAATTGAGTTCGACTAATCCAAATTAGAAATGAACTCCCACTCAAAAATGACATCCCTCATGCATTTTTGGTGATTACATGAACCAAATCCACTGCACCAAGTCCGATCATCACGTGAGTCGGTGTAGATTCAAAGGCGAGCATCAATATGGGCATCATATCAACTATATGACTCATGCTTAACCTTTCGGTCCGTGTTCCGAGGCCATGTCTTTACATGCTAGGCTCGCCAAGTAAGAACCTTAGTACTCGCGTGTGTAAAACTGTCTTACACCCGTTTCTATGAAAGCGCAGAGTCGAGTACACCCGATCATCACGTGATGTCTCGAAACACGATCCGTAGGATGGTGCATACTTAAGGAAGAACACATTTTTATCTTGATATCTAAATGAGGGATCATCTTAAAATGCTACTGAAACGCCAAGCTAGCAATATAAGATGCAAACTTCATATGTGTAAAGTGAGATGATATGGTCCATGCATTTGATCTCTATCATTTACATCGTGGTATGATCTCTATCATTTCTTTGTGTGTAAGGCCAAGGTCTATGGAACTTACACGTTGACTGTGTTGTAAGAGTATCTATCATACATCTACTTACAACATTACCATATCATGACACTAGCCCAGCAACGATCTAAACTAGATGCCTCTAATTTATCAATTGCAAGTTTTACGTGGCTTAGGGCTTTCAGAGATAGAACCGTTCTTACCTACGAACATGGAACCACAACGAGGATAACCAAGTTATTAGAAACTCGTTGTAAATTAGATATTAACTATAGTAGGAGAGACAGACACCCGCCAGCCACTTATGCAAAACTAGTTGCATGTTAGTCGTGGAACCGGTCTCATGTACGATGACATGTAAGGTTGGTCCGGGCCGCTTCATCCCACTATGCCACCAATATCCAAAATACATAGAAGATGCAATAACATGATCATCATCGCCCACATATAAACATATGTGTACTGCCCGTGCAAAGCACCTACACATAGATCAGGCTCTGATACCACTATTGGGTTCGCAACATAGAAAAAAAAATTCCTATGATGAGAACTATTCGCTAAGATCGATATACTAGATATAAGCAATAGGTGGATATACATCCATGGATAACTTACCCTCGAAGACAACAAAGCTTTGTTAACGACATGGAACTCGTGGATGATGTAGTCGTACACTTGCCGATCTCAAGATCGTGATGAAGTCCAGCAGGTTCGGCTCCAGCCCGTCCTTCAGATCCAGCTCCAGCAAGTCCAGCACCACCAAGTCCAGCACCGCAAAGCAGCAGTGCATCCGTGATCTCACACACGTCCGGTACCCCGACAACCTCCGTCCCTCGCTCCAGCAAAGCAGTGGAAGCAGCAACTCCTTTCCAGATAAAGCCACCAGGAACATGTATCTCGCTAATCCGAGACCATGGGGAATAACTAGAGGGGGAGAGAGATCCTTCAGGAGGAGGTGTGAGGAAGAAGGAGTGAGAGGGGGCCTTTTATAGGAGGAGGGGAGGGTGTCCCTTCACCTCCCCCATTCATGTGGTGGTAACCCCCTCCACATTAAAATGCCCCTTCATATTCTCTTTTAAAGTCTATAGTTTAAATGGATTAAATTAATCCAAATTTAATGCTCTCTCATTTAATAAAACTCTTTTACTAATTTTATTCTGAATTTGGTTAATTACTTTAATTAACAAACATTCACATAAAACCCCCTGCAACATTTCAATTTTACATGCATACCAATTTCAGCAATTTCACCCGAAACAGTTTCGGTGTCTATTGAAATAATTCCAGCGCTTTCTTAAATCTTTATCTGAAATATATTTGTTCCAAATGGTGTCGGTATCCCTTAAGTGTGTCACCCTACGGTTCGCGAATAATGTAGACATGATCGAGACCCCTCTTCGATCAATAATCAGCAGCGGGACCTGGAGATTTGTACTGACTCCCACATATTCAACGATGACTCTTGTGATCGTGTGAACCTTTAACGTCATAACTAAATCCCTTTGTCTCGCGATATATTACATGTCCGAGGTTCGATCATCGGCATCCAAATACCTAGTTTGATCTCGTTACCGACATGCACTCTTTTCTCGTTCCCGTGATATAACATTCTAGTGATCACATCACTTGCTTGCAAGCTATTTCAATGTGATACCACCGAGCGGGCCCACAGTATATCTATCTGTCATCAGGATGGAAAAATCCCACTCTTGATCCATAAGCCTCAACATAACACCTTCGTAGCACTGAACCCACCTTTATAGTCACCCTGTTAAGGTGTGACGTTTGATGTTATCAAGATACTCTTCCGGTGTTAGCAATTAACATGATCTCATGGTCTAAGGACTAAGATTACTTTGTATGATGTTATAGTAATATAAACATAATGACTTCGATCGTAATGCGATACTTCGGATGAATGTTCATCACATCATTTCACAAATGCTGTGACCTCGTTATTAACAACATCCAATGTCCATGATTAGGAAACCTTGATCATCTTGTTAATCAACGAGCTAGTTTATATGAGAGGCATTACTAGGAAATTTTTATTTTGTTTATTGAACACAGATGTATTAACGTTTCCAATTAATACAATTATAGCATGCAAAATAAACATTTATCATAAACATGGAATAAGATAATAACAACTTTATTATTGCCTCTCGCGCATATTCCCTTCAAAATTACATTAAGGTACTTACATTTAGCACAAAGTACCCTAAAATTGAGCAAAGAAAATAGTCAGGTTCGGCTCCCTCTCGAGAGAGTAGCTGATCGAGCCATACGTCTCATACTACTTCCTCATCGATTGTTTTCAAAATATGGCCGAATATATCGCCATGCAAATTCTTTGATATGGGATCATCAACATAAAGTATGATGCAGATATATGGCCTTGACCTTGTGGTCGTTCAGCTTGAAATCCAAGATTTTTTCATATTCATTGACAACTATGCTTAAATTTGTTTAAATTTCACCACTTACTTTTTGGTTAGAATTTTACTCGCTCGATGGGAGTACATTCTACATCAAGGACCTAAAAATGGAAAATTACATCGAGGTCCATACATTTAGCACAAAGGACCCTAATATTGAGCAAAGAAAATAGTTGGGTTCGGCTCCTTCTCGAGAGAGTAGCTGATCGAGCCATACTCTTCATACTACTTCGTCTTTGATTGTTTTCAAAATATAGCAAAATCTGTCGCAATGCAAATTCTTGGATACTCGATCATCAGAATAAAGTATGATATGTAGAGATATGGCCTTGACCTCGTGGTCGTTCGGCTTGAAATACAAGAATGTTCATACTCATTGACAACTATAAATTGAAATTCATTTAAATTTCACCACTTACTTTTAGTTTAGAATTTTATACGGTCGGTGGGAGTACATTTTACAACAAGGACCTAAAAAGGGGGAAATTACATCGAGGTCCATACATTTAGCACAAAGGATCCTGAAATTAAGAAAGGAAAATAGTCAGGTTCCGCTCCTTCTCGAGAAAGTAGCTGAACGAGCTATACTCTTCATACTACTTCATCTTCGATAGTTTTCAAAATATGGCGAAATTGGTAGGCATGCAAATTCTTGGATATGGGATCATCAGCATAAACTATGATGTTGATATGGCCTTGACCTTGGTTGTTCGTCTTGAAATACAACAATGGTTCATACTCGTTTACAACTAAGCTTAAATTCGTTTAAATTTCACCACTTAATTTTCGGTCAGATTTTCACAAGGTCGATCGAGGTACATTTTACATCAGGGACCTCAAAAAAGAAAAAATGACATCGAGGTCCATACATTTAGCATAAAGGACACTAAAAGGAAATTTTTCTGATTTGGCTCCTTCTTGAGAGATTAGCTGATTTGAGCCAAACTCTTCATACTACTTCCTCTTCGATTGTTTTCAAAATATGGCCAAATCTATTGACATGCAAATTCTCTCTCCTATGCGATCATCAGAATAAAGTATGATTGTGATATGGCCTTCACCCTTGTCGTTCGGCTTGAAATCCAATAATGTCCATAGTCGTTGACAAGTAAGCTTAAAATCGTCTAAATTTCACCACTTACTAGGTTAGAATTTTACACGAGCGGTGGAAATACATTTTACATTAAGGACCTTGAAAAAGGAAAAATTACATCGAGGTCCATACATTTCAGGTACGGCCCCCCTAAAATTCAGGTCCATACATTTAGCATAAAGGACCCTAAAAGGAAAACTTTCTGTTTTGGCTCCTTCTCGAGAGATCAGCTGATCTGTGTCAAACTCTTCATACTACTTCATCTTTGATTGTTTACAAAATATGGCCAAATCTATCGGCATGCAAATTCTCTGACATGGAATCATCAGCATAAAGTATGATGTTGATATGGTATCTACCTTGGTCATTCGGCTTGAAATCCAAGAATGTTCATACTCGTTGACAAGTAAGTTTAATTTCGTTTAAATTTCACCACTTATAGTTTTTGTTAGAATTTTACACGGATGGTTGGAGTACATTTTACAGAAAGGACCTTAAAAGGGAAAATTACATTGAGGTCCATACATTTAGCACAAAGGACCCTAAAATTGAGCAAAGAAAATAGTCGGGTTCAGCTCCTTGAGAGCGCAGCTGATCGAGCCATATATTTCATACTACTTCCTCTTTGATTGTTTTCAAAATATGTCCAAATATGTCGGCATGCAAATTCTCTCTTATGGGATCATCAACATAAAATATGATGTTGAGATATGGCCTTGACCTTGTGGTTGTTCGGCTTGAAATCCAAGAATGTTCATACTCGTTGACAACTAAGCTTAAATTCATTTAAATTTCACCACTTAGTTTTAGGTTAGCATTTTACATGGTCGGTGGGAGTACATTTCACATCAAGGACCTAAAAAAGGGGAAATTACATCGAGGTCCATACATTTAGCACAAAGGTTCCTAAAATTGAGTAAAGAAAATAGTCGGGTTTAGCTCCGTCTCGAGAGAGTAGATGGTCGAGCCATACATTTCATACTACTTCATGTTCGATTGTTTTGAAAATATGGCCAAATCTGCCGCCATGTGATGGGGATTTGCCGAATGGGGTATGCCTAGCAGGACATTCTGTTTGGGTCAAAGGCTTAGCGAGTGGGCCTACAGGACGGTGACTGGAATGCAATTGAGGAGGAGGCCTGGCGATTGGAGACTAGAGGCCCAGGAGCATACTTGAAGCCAGTCGGATTAGGTCAAAGCCTCCGAATGCATATCTTGTTCGGTTTTAAACTGTAACCCTAGCGAGGTGCCTCCTATATAAACCTCCCTAGGGTACTCTGAGGACTTACGTTCCATCATACACCCCTTCAAGTGACTCGTTGCTCAGACGCCGAGCTCGCCGCCCCTGTAACTCGCTCTCCATCAATCTAATCTAGCAGGTGTAGGTCTTTACCCCCCCGGGGGCCGATCCTCGGTAAGCCCATGTGCAACTGCCCCCATCTTACACCGCAGATGGCCGCCAGCTCTCGCCCCCAATTCTATCAATCGCTGCCAATAGCAGCGACTGCCGTGGCCATTTCCACGATAGTGGCGCCCACCGTGGGGCCTAGCCGGACTGGCATGAGTTCTGCAGCGAGACCCTACTCGTCGATGGACCGACCGATCGCCACCGGCCGCATGATCGCCATCGGCGGGATATTATAGATCCTGCCCAGCAGCTACATCCCGACGTCATGCCCGGTCACCCACAACGCGATAATGTCGGTCGGCTCCATCAACCTGTCTGTCGGATTCAACGGCGCAGTCGACCCAGCGGTGACGGTGATCGTCGGCGGATCACCGCCATGCCACGATCTGCTCTCGGAGGAGCAGGTCCTCTCCATGAGGAGCCTCATCACCGAGTATGACTTGGCCGCCAGCAACGCGGCCGAAACCAACGCCGCCGCGGATGACGCGGCCCTCCACGATGACGCCGACTCCATGACCCCTGCCTCGGTCAATGGATCTATCACCACAGCATCACGGGAGGACTCCATCACCGGGGTCTCCAACCCTTAGGACTTCGAGGACTCCTCCATCCTTGGGATCTTCGATTTCGACTCCGGCTCGGAGTCCCCCGAGGACTTCCGTGCCAGATCCAATCGCTTTAACACGATCTACATGGCGGGAAGCACGATTGCCCCGCTAGATCCATTCTCTACACTAATCCCCCCAACCGCGACGGCCACGGAGATGGAGGAAACCCACCTGCGACTGGAGGAGGCGCATCGCAAAGAGCTGGCCGAGCGTGAGAAATTCCGCCTCGAGCGGGCAATAGCACATGAGCTATCGCTCTACCACTAGCGCCGCGTCAAGACCCGCCTGAACTCCAACGTCCAAGGCCGCATCCTAAACTTAAACGATGAGAGCGACCCCGCATGCGCGGCTGAGCGCGAGTACTACGAGAACATGCCACCAGGTGGTAGCAATCGACCACCACCTGGCGCACCGGCGACTGGGGCCCCACCACCACCCATTGGTCGCGCGCCCGCGCCAGACCAGCCACGGATCATAATCTCGCCACAGGCCCATGACGCCAACGGACTCCCATTCTACTCCACCCCAATGGACAACGTCGTTGTAGCCGACGCCACAGTCGCCAACCTCGATGTCCAGGGAGAAGGCGCGCTGCAGATCCAGTACGCCAAGGCCCTACTCGCTAGGGCCGTCGAGCAGCAAGCCGTGGGAGTCGACCCGCGGGGGCAGATGTATTCCAGCTCTTCGGCAAGCAGGGAAGCCTCAAGCGGCCACCCAACCATCGCCAACGACGTGACCTGCCCACCACCTCAGCCCCCGGCGAACCAGTCATGGGCCGCCAACCCCGCGCTCCCCACCAACGAGCCGCGACCGGTGAACAACACGGTCGCCGCCAACGGGCAACGCATCAATGCCCGAACGCACATCGCCAACAACCAAGCTTGGCGGGTGCGCCAGCCCAATGACTTGAGGCACACCCTCAACCGTGGCGAGCACGAACCCATGGGCTCGCTCAGTCGAGTTGGTCCCCAGTGCTTCGGACCTATGATCCGAGGCGAGAAGTGCCTCGCCAACTTCAAGGCGCCCAAGGAGATCGAAAAGTACGATCCAATGTACGATCCAGCAGTTTTGCTAGACACATACGTCATGGCGATGGGAATCGCCGGCCACACTGACCTGCTAGCCGCTCGCTACCTCCCCCTGATGATGGAGGGTGCGACCCGGCAATGGATCAACACCCTCCCTGCCGACAGCATTGACTCGTGGGAGGAGATGCGGGACGCCTTCATCAGGCACTTTGAGGGCTCCTACACCCGAGCCACGACCATCGAGGACCTAGAAAGATGCATCCAGGGACAACATGAGTCGACCTTCCACTGGATCCAAAGGTGGCAGGAACTATGGATCAACGCCTCCGGCATCCACCCGGACAAGGCGATACACTTCTTCAAGAACGCGTGTCGCTACGAACCCCTGGTCGCTAAGATCAAGAGGGTCTACCGGACGCTCGGCAATATCCCTGACCTCCTCAAGATTTTCAAGCGCTACGCAGAAGAGGACCCCAACAAGGACTCTGACAACGAGTCAGGAGGAAGATGCCGCGTCCGCGCCCACGATAGCGGGTGACAACGCGACATGCGCTACAGCAACACTCGCATCACCGGCAAGAGCCATGGTGATGGGCGAGTCGACTTCGTCGCCAATGCCGCCTATGGCCAACGCGACCCGAAGAACTTCCGCCGCGACGGTGGAAACTACCGCGCCAATAATGCGGCAAGGCCGAAATTCGACCCCACCGCCCTGCTCAACCAACCCTGCGTCTACCACAACAGGGAGGGAAAGCCCGCCACCCACACTATCGCCGACTGCCACTCCCTCAAGGAGATCGAAAAAGCAAGGCGGTCACGGGACGACCACAACAACAACCCGCCATGGGATAACGGAAACACCTGCGGTTTCGGCAACGCCATCAGATCACTCCACACTTTCACCGGGCTCGGCACCAAGCGCGAGAAGAAGGTGCTCGCCCGCGCAGTCGCAGTCAATGTGGTGATGCAGGTCGACATCCCCGCTTCCTCAACTGGTTTGAGAAAAGCATCACCTGGAGTTGCCAGGACCACGCACCCAAGATCGAGTACCCATGGCGAGTCGCCCTAGTGGTCAGGCCCATAGTGGCCGACTACTGGCTTCCCAAGACACTGATGGATGACGGAAGCTCCATGAATATCATGTACTTGGACACGTTCAAAAGGCTCCAGCTCCCAGAATCAGCAATCAAGTCGACCTTGACAACCTTCCATGGCATCGTCCTTGGTCAGAAGGCGTACCCGATCGGAAAAGTAACTCTGCTAGTCACCTTCGGCACACAGGCAAACTACCGCACCGAGCAGACCGAGTTCGAGCTGGTGATCTTCTGCAACCCCTACCACTACGTCCTGGGACGCCAAATGTTTGCCAAATTCATGGCGGCCCCCACTACGCCTACAACATGATGAAGCTTCCAGGGCCAAGAGGCATCATCACCGTTCACGACGACCTCGATATGGCCGTGGAATGCAAAGAAAAAGGCGCCGAGTTCACCGACGCTGTCATCGCTGCGGAGACTGACCACGCGGAGGAACTCGCGAAATATGCGGGCAACATCAACAAGGACTACCCCACCATCCTGAAGAAGCCAACCGCCGCGAGCTCCACAGTCAAGGCGACCATGCACACCCGCACCGTCGAGCTTGTCCCGAGTGACTCCAACCAAACGGTCACCATTGGGGCGCACATGAGCCCCACATAGGAAAGCGCGGTCATCAAGTTCCTACGTGAGAGTCGCGACATCTTTGCATGGAAACCATCTGACATGCCCGGTGTCTCGAGGGAACTCGCTGAGCACAAACTCAACGCCGACCCCAAAGTGCGAACAGTAAAGCAGTCGATGTGGCCCTTCACTGAAGAGCGCCGTCGAGCAATCGCCGAAGAAGTACATCGCCTGCTAGCCGCAGGCTTCATTCGGCCAATCAAATACTCCAAGTGGCTGGCAAACGCAGTCCTGGTCCTAAAAAAGAACAACACGTGGAGAATGTGTATTGATTACACCAACCTCAACAGCGCCTGCCCAAAGGAGGAGTTCGTCCTTCCGCACATCGATCAGATCATCGATTCAAACGTGGGATCAGAGTCGTTGTGCTTCCATGACGCGTATTCTTGCTACAACCAGATCAAAGTGGTGGTCAAGGATGAGGAGAAGACGGCGTTCATCACGCCATTCGGCGCCTTCTGCTACACGGCCCATGACGTTCGGCCTCAAGAACGTCGGTGCGACCTACCAAAGGTGCATGCAGAAGTGTCCTGCAAGCCAAATCGGCCGCAACATACACGTCTACATCAATGACATGGTGGTAAAGTCCACCCGCCAAGACGACCTGCTCACCGACCTGGCCGAAACCTTCGCAAACCTGCGGAGGCACAACATCAAGCTCAACCCAGGAAAATGCACCTTCGATGTCCCCATCGTATAGTTCATAGGATATGTGGTCTCCAAACGATGCATCGAGGCCAACCCCACCAAGATCGACACCATCGCGCGACTCGGGAAACCCGAGTGCCTTCGTGATGTCTAGAAGTTGGCCGAACGAGTGGCAGCTCTTAGTTGCTTCATTCTCGGCTCGGTGAAAAGGCAATGCCCCTCTACCGCCTGATGCGCAAGAACCCCACGTTCCAATGGGATGTGGAGGCGGACAACACACTCAACGCACTCAAAGAAGTGCTACACGCGGCTCTGCTCCTCTCTGCCCCAATCGTCAAAGAGCCAATGCTCGTCTATGTGGCGGCCTCCACTCGAGTTGTCAGCGTCGTGATGGTCGTCGAACGGCCAGAGGAGGGCAAGGAGCGCCCCGTGCAGCGCCCCATCTACTACATAAGTGAAGTCCTGACGGACTCAAGACAGCGCTACCCGCAGTACCAGAAACTGGTATACGCGGTATTCCGTGCTCAATGGCGACTCCCACACTACTTCCAGGAGCACCGAATCACGGTCATCTCCTCTGCGCCACTATAGGACATAATACGCAATCACGAGGCAACTAGGCGAGTCGCCAAGTGGACCATCGAAATCGGCGTCCACAACATCAAGTACGAGCCCTGAAAAGTGATCAAGTCGCAAGCCCTGGCCGATTTCCTGGCAGACTACGAAGAAGCACAGCAGCCGGAGAAGCTCCCATACCTCCACTACTGGTCGCTCCACTTAGACGGGTCCAAGAACGCCAATGGCGCTGGGGCCAGGGTCATACTGACCTCCCGCAAGGGAGACAAGCTCCGCTATGTGATCCACCTCAACTTCAACCCCTTCACCAACAACATGGCAGAGTATGTGGCCCTCCTTCATGGCATGCAGGCCACCAAGGAAATGAACATCAACCGCCTACGATGCTATGGCGACTCCGATCTATTCGCCGGCCAAGTCGTTGGGACCTGCGATGCCGTCTCCCCGATAATGATAGCATACCGCCAAACAGTAGACCAGCTGGGAGGACACTTCGATGGTTACTCAGTCGAGTGGATCGACATGCAAAAAACGAGCAGGCAGATGCCCTCTCCCGCATCGGGTCGGCTCGGCAAATGCCACCCAAAAGTGTGCTCCTCGACATCATCCACAAGCCTTCAGTCTCCCCACCCAAGGAGATCGATGTTGGGATACCACTACAACCTGAGCCGGCCCTAGTCGCCATGCTCGTGAAGCCCAGCGGCTAGACGGCACCATATGTCGCCTTCCTTGAGCATAAGATCCTCCCAAGAAACGAGACGGAAGCGCGAATCATTGTGCGCCGATGCAAGTCCCTCATCATCATCAACGGTGAGCTCCACAAATGCAGCGTGACCGACGTGTTCTAGCGCTGCGTATAGCCAGAAGAAGGACGCAAGATCCTCTAGGACATCCACGCCGGCGACTGCGACCATCGCACCGGCGCCAAGTCGCTGGTCGCCAAGGCCATGCGGCACAGTTTCTACTGGCTCACCTCACACGCTGACGCCATTGACATCGTCCAACGATGCGTCGGGTGCTAGAAATACGCCAACCAGACGCATCTCCCTGGTTCGGCACTCAAGACCATACCCATCACCTGGCCATTCGCCATATGGGGCATGGACATGGTCGGCCCATTCAAGAAGTCCCCATCCGGCTTCACCCACCTCCTGGTTGCGGTCGACAAATTCACCAAATGGGTCGAAGCCAAGCCGATCAAAAAGTGTGATGGCAAGACGGCCACCAAGTTCCTCCGCGAGCTCATCTACCGGTACGGCTACCCACACAACATCATAACAGACAATGGCACCAACTTCGCCAAGGGCGCCATGGCAGAATTCTGCGAAGAGCATAGCATACCACTCGACCTCGCCTCAGTCCCCCACCCGGAGTCGAACGGACAAGCAGAACGCGCCAATCAGAGTGTCCTCCACGGACTCAAGCCACGACTCCAAGTGCCCTTCGAGCGAACCCCAGGATTCTAGGTCGAAGAGCTCCCCTCCGTAGTATGGGGGATTCGCACCTCTGTCAACCGCTCCACGGGGTTCACGCCCTTCTTTATGGTATACGGTGCCGAAGATGTAATGCCAACCGACCTGGAGCGCGACTCACCTCGAGTTGCCAACTACATCGAGGCTACAAACGATATCGCCCGCCAAGATAGCATCGACCAGCTCGACGAGGCACGCGACCTGGCTCGCTCCCGCGCCGACATCTGCCAGCAGGGACTCCGCTGCTACCACAACCGCCGAGTCCGGACCCGCACCTTCCAGGAGGGCGACTTGCTCCTATGATTGGCCCAGGACAATAAAGGCATGCACAAGCTCTCCCCCCATCGGAGGGGCCATTCGCCATAGGGCGCGTCCTCGGCAACGACACCTACTACCTCATCGACATACGAGGCGATGGCCAGCTTGAGGTCGGGAGGCCACGGAATGTAAACCTTCTCGGAAAGTTCTATACATAGAACTCAAACTTGTACCACATGATATATAATGAAATACATTCAGATCACACAAATCGTGTCCACTCTCCATACTCTTGTGCCACTCGCACTCATACATTTAGCAATATGCTCCCTATGGAAGTCAACCCTTGGTCGAGCGACCCGCACGGCTAAGTAGTGTAACCCAAGGGCACCGAAAATATTCGGGCTTTGTGTCGTCCACGAACACACCAACACGGAGCCACCATCGGAGTCTCCCCGCTTGACTGGCCCATCGGGCCAAGATGATCGACATAAGCTTCCCACAGTGACATGTCCTCCCCATCCTCGCACAAAGCGACTTGAACGGTTAAGTACCACGCACGGGGACTTCACAAACAGAAACCCTCACGTGGATCGGGAACACACCAAGTAAGAGAGATGGCTTGGACTCATCACGTGACTGGCTCTCTGAGCCAGGGGAAGAGACGCGTTACAAACAAAGCACCAACAACCCATAATAGGCACATGCTCGGGGACTCGCCTAAAACAACTCTACTCGCGCTTGGGGACTCGCCCCTTCGGAGTCACAAGGGACAACCAACACAAAAATCCAAAGCAAACACATATGTACACAAACAAGTTATACCCCACTAAAGGGCAGACGCGCTCAAGGACTCGCTCAAACAAAAGTTAAACACACCACACAATTAAACTTGCATTGCGAGTCGATTGACTCCTCTTACTCCCATACACAAATATTGTTTATGTTACAAAAGTCGCCGCTTGGCACATCTTACAAATTGCCCCAGGGAAACTATCTATTTCGCAGGCCCCAATGAAGAAGCATCACCACCACTCTTGATGCGGACGAATGGCTGCCATGGGTTCGTCAGGTAGGTCGACAACGACTTCGATAGTCCCAATCGGAAGGGTTGCTCCAACTTCAGGTCGCGATGTTCTGGCTCGGGGTCGCCCAGCGCCACCATCATCTCCTGGTACGGTAGCAGGTTCCCCATTGCCAGCACCCGATCAGTAAAGGGGGCAGCCTTGGCAGTCAGCCTCAACACCTCTGACATCTCCACCGTGCCAGTCGCCGAAGGGTAGCCATTGGTGACGTAGTCGAAGTCGAAGTCGTCAGGGAAGTGTGCGAGCCCCAGGCTTAATGTCGTGGTGGCCCCGCGCCTGAAAGCCGAACGCGCCATCCATTCTACGACATCGGGTACCTCCTCCATGTAACGCCATACTTCAGTCAGTCCCCCAGGTATAACCTCAGTGGGGGACATTCCTTTAAGCATCGCCTGGACGCACAACGCCAAGGCGGTGTCCGCGTTCACCACCGCGGTCACACACTGTGAGGTGTTGAGGGTTTGCACCACCGGATCGCTTTGACCTATCACAGCTGCAACATCAGACGTTAGTGCCACTACGGATTCACCCACTCGGGGACTCACCGCACATATCAAAGAGAAGAGCAATGACTCACCAAGGAGCTTCCAGTAGTTCTCAGTGATGTTCTTCTCCAAGGCAGCAAGATCTCTCTGCAGCCCAAGGATGATGGAGTTCGCAGCCTTCCGCTCCTCTTCAGCCGCAGCGATTGCGGCCTTTTCCCTATCCTTAGAAGATATCACGACCGCTTTCGCCTCCTCCAATTCCTTCTCCAGCGAATCGATATGCCCATTCGCCATGTCCAGCTCGGTAGCTGGAACATACCCTTCTCGGGCTTTGGCAATGGCAGCCGGAAGACCATCTGAAAGAAACAGAAACAATAGTCAGCATTCCGTAAACACCAGCAGCTCGCAATCACCAAATAAAACAAGTACGCACCGACAGTCTCCTAGAGTCGCCGGTTTGCCTCCTGCACCACGCGCAAATCATGCTCCAGACGCTCCTTTGCAGCCTACCGATCAGCCGATTCCCTATGCAAGCCCTGCAAGCATAATGAACAATTAACAACTGCAAAAAACACAAATTCAGTGCCTAACCACTGAAATTCAGCGACTAGACACTCGGGGACTGGCGACTAGAAGAAACTCAGTGCCTATCTGCTAAAATTCAGCGACTAGACACCCGGGGACGGGACGTACCTAAATGGCGGCACCAAGAATACTGTGAAGTCCACTGGCATCCATCAAAGGGACTACGAAGGGGGTACGCCCGCGACGAGGTCCAACATCCTCATCGACAATCTTCGGCATCTACGAAGACTGGTTTTCCACCACGATCAGAAAATCCCTCGCCATGAAGCGCGGGAATGACACGGACGCCCTCGTAGGCGCACTGGTTGCTGGAGTTGGCGGTGCTGTCATTAGAGCCCCCTCAGCTGGCTCCGATTGAGTGGCCGCCACCTCCTCGCCGCCGGTGGCAGGGTCACTCCCCTTGGTGCTGTCTTTTGCTGTAGCCTCGTCGGGCTCACCCTTCTGCTTCTTCGCGTCTTCAGCAGGCGCAACTTCTGCAGCATGCTTCCTCTTCCTGGGGAGATCGCCTTCCCCCGTGGTGATGGTCGACGGAATTTTAGCCAATAAGGGGCAACCTATCTTCTTAGCGCTGGACCTGCAAAACCTCCAAAGTCAGCAAAGAAATCATACAAAAAGTTGTCCAACAATTGGAAAGGAAAACTCGAGACTTGGCGACCGGAAGAACATGTAACCCCATGCTGATGTGGGCGGGCTTATCTAGCTCCAGGCCCATCTTGCGTGTGAGGCCTTTCTCGAAGACATCTGAAGTCCACGACACTGCGGGTCTCTTTGATGATGAAGCCGCGGTTGTGGGAATCTCTGGCTCAGAAGACATGGCCATCCCTGAAGGTTGCGGTGACTTCGACACCGTAGCTTCAGCTTCCTCTTGCTCTGGCGCCACCAAAGTTGTTGGCGCGATCACCGCGAGTGGAACTTCCACCGCCGCTTTGGTGTCTTCTGCCTCCGATCCCATCATCAGAGTCACACCCTCCGGGATGTTGCGTGAAGTCTTGGTCTCGTCGTCGTCGGATTCGTCATCCAACTTGAACACCACTGCTGATCTGGACGGTGACGCCGGCTTCGAAGTCGGCTTCTTCGCTGGCGACTTCGGTTTACGCGCGGGATTCGCCGGCGTGGCCGTTCGACGAGAATTGTGCTCTTGCAAGATCTTGTCGTCTTCTTCGTGCTCTTCAAGACTATGGCTCGCCTCGAACTCGCGCTGCTTCTGCTTGTGAGTCTTGCCGGCCGCGGGCACTAGGGGAGGGACCTCCATCTCTTCCTCTTCGTCCTCAGAGGATTCTCCTTCGGCACCCTCCTCGAGCTCCTGGGGGCACCTCTTCGTCGAGTGGGGGGAGCCAGCCCTCCAGAACCTGGAACAACTAAGAGTGGACGTGAATAAGTATCAGACAATGCGATTGCAAATTGCATCGCGCGAATCACGAATGAAGATAAATTCGGAGAAAGAGACTTACTATAGGAGCTTCGTTCTTCACATGCACACACGGGGCGAGCCCGACCGACGTGGTTGTAAATTCCGCGTTAGTGATCTTCTTCAAGGAGGCCTTATAGTGTTCAGCGTCCCACGACTCCTTGCTGGTCCGGGGAGGATCGTTCTTCCCACTGTACTCGTAAATCCAGTGCGGCCGGGCCGCCAATGGAACTAGGCACCGCCCAAGCCAGGAGTTGTACAGGTTGATCGAGGATAGCCCTTGGTCCTTCAGCTTCTGGATCTGGTCCATCATCTCCATGACGGCAATCCTCTGATCGTCGGGGAGCCTATCTGTTGCCAGCCGACGGGAATCGCTCCTCTCCGTGACGAATTCCGGCAACACCACTTCACCGGAGGGGGTGGACTCCTTCATGTAGTACCAGCTTTTCTTCCATTCGCTCGCAACCTTCTTCGGCAACATGAGCTTGATGAAATTGACCTTCGGCTTCATCTGAAAGGTGACGCCTCCGGCCACCAAGATTGGGCCGCCGGACCCTTCGCGCCTGATGTGGCCATGGAACAGCTCCAACCACAGCGGGAACTACGGCCTGCAGCCAAGGTAGCATTCGCAGAAGGTGACAAAGATCGCTAGCTGCTCGATGCTGTGCGGGCTGAGATCCGACAGCTTGATCACATAATATGTGTAGAACCACCGGAATAACAACGAAGTGGGGAACCCCAAGCCCCTCTCCAAATGGCTTGGGAAGCAGATGAACTCGCTAGCACATGGCTTCGGCTCGATCTCGGAAGATGCGGGGTTCCGCCAATTCCCCTTACAGAGGACCCCGGCATCCTCAAAGGACCTGAGCTGCACCGCAGAGCATTTGGATTCCCCCACGGACCTTTTGGAGGCGCCATTAGGAAGGTAGCAAGGTCGCTTGGTCTGGAGAGTCTAGATCAAGGGAAGACAGAGGGAATGGATGAGCGAGGGAGAAGAATGCGAGGAAGGATCTACATGACTGATCCGTCATTTCCCTTATAAAGAAGTGATACCCGCCAATCTCGGGGTAGCCGTTACCCGCAGTAGTTGTGCCGAAGTTACCGTTGGACTACCCAATGGATAGTTATGACCAAGTTGACGGTCCAACTCCTTCACTCGACTCGCCTACCACTATGCCCTGTCTAGTCGGCGGGGCAACGGCTTGGTGGCGATTGCATTCGCCAAAGCAGTGACTGGAAACCCGGTGGAAAATTTCCTTGGTTCGACAGAGTCCATCGCCGATTCGATTCAGCGTCCAAATTGGACTCGCCTACTCCGACTGCCAAATCAAAACACCTGCGTCTGAATCAATGATGGCCTCGGGGACTACTGATGGGGATATGCCGAATGGGGTATGCCTAGCAGGACGTTCCGATTGGGTCAAAGGCTTAGCGAGTGGGCCTACAGGATGACAACTAGAATGCGATTGATGAGGAGGCCTGGTGATTGGAGGCTAGAGGCCCAGGAGCATACTCGAAGACTAGTCGGATTAGGTCAAAGCCTCCAAATCCATATCTTGTTCGGTTGTAAACTGTAAACCCTAGCGAGGTGCCTCCTATATAAACCTCCTTAGGGTACTCTGAGGACTTACGTTCCATCATACACCCCTTCAAGCGACTCGCTGCTCAGACGCCGAGCTCGCCACCCCTGTAACTCGCTCTCCATCAAGCTAATCTAGCAGGAGTAGGTCTTTACCCTCCAGGGGGCCGAACCTGGGTAAACCCATGTGCATCCGCCCCCATCTCGCGCCGCAGATGGCCGCCAGCTCTCGCCCCCGATTCTAGCAATCGCTGCCTACAGCAGCGACTGCCGTGGCCATTCCCACGACACCATGCAAATTATTGGATATGGGATCATCAGCATAAAGTATGATGTAGAGATATGTCCTTGACCTTGTGGTCGTTCGGCTTGAAATATAAGAATGTTCATACTCATTGTTAAGTTAGCTTAAATTTGTTTAAATTTCACCACTTACAATTTTTGGTTAGAATTTTACACGGATGGTGGGAGTACATTTTACATCAAGGACCTAAAAAAATGGTAAACTACACTGAGGTCCATACATTTAATACAAAGGATCCTAAAACAAAACAAGCAGAACAGGCGGGTACGGCTCCTTCTCGAGAGAGCGGCCGATCGAGCCATACTGTTCATATTACTTCCTCTTCCCCAAATTAGGATGCATATTAGGTTTGGTCAAAGTCAATCTTTATAAAGTTTGACCAACTATATGTAAAAACATACTCACTTTTATAATGACAAATGCATATAGTATGAAAATATAGTTCTTGATGATTCTAATAATATTGAATTGATGCCATATACTTAGTCAAAGTTTATTAAACTTGACTTTGACCAGAAGTAATACGCGTCCTAACTTGGGAAGGAGGGAGTACTACTTTCTTCACGAGAAAAAGAAAAAAAGGAGTGCTCCTCACTTTCGAACCAGCTGGTTGCGGGTGTGCTTGGTGCTTCATCTTCCTATGGTATGGAGGTGGAGTAGTGCAGAGTAGGAAGGCTGGCCAGATCATAATGGTGGGCATCCAATGCGATGGGACGTTTTTGTTTTTTTGGCTGGCCAGATCAACCAATCCCTTGTCCAGCACTTAAGTATTACTTGTACTTGTACAAGTAGTACTGTGAATGGTGATATTTTGAATATCGAAGGAAGTGAAAATTTCGAAACCAGGAAATTTTGAATTGCTACTCTATTATAGTAGTAATATTTTTGCCGCCAAGGACCAAAATGGTTCCCACCAACGCAGCTGACGAACACGCTAGACACAGACACAGAGTCGCCGACACAAGGCAGGTCGACGGTCGATGCGCGTGTGCAACGCCACGTAGTGGACGGGGGAGAGATCAGCCGGCCAGGGTATGGGTGGTGATGAGGGAGTAAAGGAGAGAGAAAACACAATTTGTTTTGTGTGCATATATATTGTAAAGGTCCTGAAATTTACTCTACTCGGTGTACACTGTACCTCGTGTCAGGAACCCATCCTAGCTTTGCTCTAACATTGCACCGCCTTCAAATCCTCCTCTTCGCAGCTCTCTTGTTGCCTCCTCTGTACTCATAGTTTATTCTTGCTCTTTATTTTTAATAGAAAAAAGGAAATAAATTATGCTCACTTGCTTTTCAGAAAATAAATTCCTTATTGAGAGAGCAGTTGATCGATCCATACGCTTCATGCTACTTCCTCTTCGATTGTTTTCAAAATATGTCCAAATCTATCAGCATGCAAATTCTTGGACATGGGATCATCACCATTAAGTATGATGTTGATATGGCCTTGACCTTGGTCGTTCGGCTTGAAATCCAAGAATGTCCATACTTGTTGACAACTAATCTTAAATTCGTTTAAATTTCACCACTTACACATTTTGGTTGGAATTTTACACGTATGGTGGGAGTACATTTTACATAAAGGACCTAAAAAGGTAAAATTACACCAAGGTCCATACATTTAGCATAAAGGACTGTAAAATGGAGCAAAGAAAATAGTCAGGTTCGGCTCCTTCTTGAGAGAGCAGATGATCGGGCCCTACTCTTCGTACTACTTACACTTTGATTGCTTTCAAAATATGGCCAAATTTGTCACCATCCAAATTCTTGGATATGGGATCATCGACATAAAGTATGATGTAGATATGGCCTTGACCTTGGTCGTTCGGCTTGAAATCCAAGAATGTTCATACTCACATTTATCTTTAAACAGTTGTCAGAACTCATGTTTAAATTCACGGAAAGTAGTACATGGAGGAGAACGTCGTATGAATTCTTTTGTTATTAGTACTAATTATTTTTTGTTTGATGGTTTTTAAAACAAGGACAATTTTTTGGCAGCCTTTCAGAAACCATGTTTTGTAATATGGCCTACTATATGTATTAACATTCCTGTGTTTGAAGCAAGATGACTGAGGTCAAATTCCATATACATTTCGTAGTTTATGATAACATGCCCATATTTTGTGGATGGGTGGAATGGTAAAAAATGTTTCTAGTGTATGGTTGGATCCTTTATGTCCAAAAAATAGCATATTAAATTCCTAGGTGCAAAAGAATGTGTTGTTTTGTGAAGTAAGTATTAGTACAAATTTTGTTTCTATCCGTATATATGGAAATCTTTCTTATAAATTTGAATGGCCATCAATTTGACCAGAAATTACACAAGAGTTTTTTTGTTTGAAACTAGTACCACAAAAGAGCTTGAGAACGGGAGAAATTATTATTACAGGTGGATTGCTACTCCTCCAGCTACCTGTACATTCTACTCAGTAGTACTCCGTTTTCATTTTACAAGAAAGATTTATTGTGGAGGGAACTGGAGCAGAGTAGTACTATTCTAAAGGGAACTGGAGCAGAGGAACATGCATCCATTTTCATTTTATTCAACCTCGCCTATATGCTCCATTCCTAGTTCCCCATTATGCTACCTCTACGCCAAGCGTCGCCGTTCTTCTCCTCCATAATTCCGCTTTCCGATCATGTTCACTGCATAGTATGAGAGTGTTTGTTCTTCTCCCTATCTTGCTCCCGCCTGCCACCATCGATCTTGCCTCTTTCCTAGAAAACCAAATCAAGTCACCATCCCAACTTCCATCAGCTCCCTTGCGATGGCAGGACCAAGCAAGGACAGTGATGATTTTGAGCTATTCCAGGAGGTTTTTACTAAAGGCCCGCTTGAAGAACTCATAACCAGATGTGATGTCATCACCTCCGCGAGCCTTGCCAGTTCGTCCGAACATCTTCTTGACTCGGCAAAATATAGTGCAACTTTACATGCTTCTCAGCCATTTAGCCTCCCCTGTGTTCTTCATTCTCACCCGACGAAGAAACCATGGGAATGAAACGAGTACTTTGAGGGCAAGGGAACGACATGCAAGTTGACGTCGCTCGACAGGTTCTCCTCCGATGCTGTGTTCCCGAATTGTATGGGTAAGTACTGGGTAGGTGCCAATGGAGATTGGATCGCCATTGTTGGGTTCGAGTGCAAGTGGGAGCTTGTCAATGTGTACACTCATCAACGCGTTCCTCTCCCACAAGTCAATGAGTTGTACCCACCAACGATCTGTTTACTTTCATGCATAATGATCGTCCTATTCTCCTTCGAAAGATTGCTGTTTGCCGAGCTCCCACAGCTATGGTGGATAATTTTGTTTTCTCTCTTGTCTCTATCTTCGACTACTCAATTGCTACCCTTGATGAAGATGAGTATGCATGGACAATTCTTGAGAACCAGTTCCAGTGCTATTTTAGACACAACGATGCACTTATCCACAAGGGTCTAGTGTTTATAGCCACTAAGAGTGGCACTGTTTATGTTTGGAATCATCTGTATTTTGGTAAGTTTGATCCATTCATGTTCTAAACACTAGCTTCAGTTTTAATGGATGTAAACTAGTGTTGGTTGATTTGGCTGTCATTTCTTTTTCAAGGTCCAATTCTGCTCCCATCACCACCTGGCGTGCATCTCGAGGAGGGCAACCTTGATGCTAGAGATGATGATGAGCAAGAACCTGGTTTATGGTTCTTAGCAATATCTGCAGATGAATCTCGCCTTCTTATTATCCATACCGAGGGTCTTACTGATGAGGAGTTTTATGGCGGTACATATTAGGGTCATGGCAATCATGTTGCTGATCATAGTGTTGATCGCTGCGATCGCACTTATGGCACCTATGCTACTGGGTTTGGCTGCAAGGTGTACTCAAAGGACACTACTTACTAGTATCCACCTAAGCCATGGATAGTGATTGCTGACCTGGGAGCATATTCCCTTTTCCTTGGATTGAACTATCCGATTAACATTGCAGTAGGCAGTGCAGATGTTGCCCCAGGATATCTGACGATAAGCAATTGTGTCTACATCTCCCACCATGCAATAGGACTTGGATAAACGATGTGTCCTGAAACATGCTGCTTCAGTCTAAATACCAAAGAAGTAGTTGTTGGTTGGCCAACCAGCGTTGCATGGAAATCTATGGAGACTCCATTATGGTCCATCCCGAGCTTCGCCAATGCCCGCGATTGGAACCAAACTACCGTAAGTAATCGTAATACTATGTAATACGATAGCTCAGTTTAGATCAAGTGTAGTAGATGGTCTTGCTTTTCTTTTGTAACTTGGCCTTGCCATAAACTCATAATCTAGACGAGACTTTGGGGATTTTGAGTTTCCTATGGAGGTCACACACAGGCATTGATGAGACAAGAAGGCATGGACACAAAAGTAGACTCGATCGTCAATTTTGTTTCTTCCAAAGTGTTCCAAGAAAAGGGCAAACTGAATCTGTCACTTTCAAATGCTGCTGAATATGTTCAAGTGCCACTGAATGTGAATTAGGAATCTGTTGATATTTGTTTCTTATTTTGTACTGCTGAATCTTTCCAATGCTACTGAACCTGTCAAAAGTTTTGTTCGGTACTTGTTCAGATCGACCGGCCAAGTGCAAAATATGGTCTCGCTTTCCTTTTGAATCAGGCCTTGCTACATCTATTGAATTTCAATGTCCGCATTGCTGAATCTGTCAATTCTTTTGGTCACTATCTGTGTACTGCCAACCGGTCACTTTGAATGTTGTGCTGACTTTGTCAAGTGCTGCTGAATATGAACCAGGAATCTGTCTGATATTTTCACAGTCTTATCATGTACTGCGGGATCTTTCAAATGCTACTGAATCTGCAAAATGCTTTGTCATTACTATTAGTACAATATTTTGTAGAACAAATTGTGATGTACTGGTACTTGTTTAGATGAAGTGCATCAGTTTATCTTGCATTTATTTTGAAATTTAGCATTGTCACAATTATCTAGGTGATTCTTGGGTAGTTTGGGTTGCATATGGGCAATCACACAGGCATTGACATAAGGAGGAGGTATTCACACAGAAGCAGACTTGATTGTCAGATTTTCTTGCACTGATGATCAAGTCTCTTCGGAGAATAGGCCAAATTGGTCGTGTGCAATGGTTTTTTTTAGCTAGAACAAGAACTGATTCTCTCTGTAATGCGATTGAATTTCAAGAAGGAAAGGTATTGAATCTCTCAACTGTTATATCGTTGGTATTACAAAGGCATTTTGTGGAACTAATACTGATGTACTGGTACTTGTTTAAATCAAGGGAAATATATAGTCTTGCTTTTCTTTTGAAACATGGTTGTGTCACAATCTAGATGAGACTTGGGCATTTTGGGTTGCATACAGGGGTCACACAAGCATTGATGTGAGAAGAAGGTACTCAAAGCAGACTTGATCATCAGTTCTACTTGCTCCAATGGTCGAGTGTGTTTGGTGAAAAGGACAAACTGATCGCGTGGCATGGTTTTTAGAGCTAAAACAAGAATTGGTTCTCTCTGTACTGCTATTGTATTTGATTGTCTGTATTGCTGAATTGGTCACTTTTGAAATGCTACTGAATTGGTCAAGTGCTCCTGAATATGAACTTCAAATCCATTGATAATTTTTCTACCTTATTATGTACTGCTGAATTTTGACATGAATATCTGCCAAAAAGCATTATCGCTTTTCCCTCTCCCTCTCTAAGGTCTTTGTTTCGAATCTGGTCGAGCACATCACAATGCAATGTTTATTAACCAGGAGAAGAAATCTAGTAGCTCATTTGGCCCCTCTTTACCCCAGAACATTTTTATTCAGTCTTTTCAGGGTTAGGGGACTGCTGACCACAGCCTAGTGAAATTTGAGAAAGGAGCCCATGGAGCATAGCCGAGAACATATTAATTCGGCCTTTTAGGGGTCAGGGGACTGCTGAGCACAACACAGTGAAATTTGAGAATGAAGCCCGTGGAGCATAACCTAAGGAGTATAACCCACGTAGAGTAGCCTATGTAGAATAGCCAAACTCTTTTTAATTTGGCCTTTTGGGCATTGTCCCCACCTCTTAAAATTCTTCCTACCCATGTTTTTAACAAAATACTACATTATGTGGCATTTCATAAATTGAGATGCCAAGAGCTCTACCCTTTTATATTTTAAAAGATATAAACATAGACACACAAAATATTTTTAAGAAGACTAATACATAAGTTGTAGTACTAATAAAAGTTTAACGATATTTTTCTATAAATATCTTTGTTGTAGTGGAAATGCACTCATTTTACGTTTATTTCATTTGAAGGTCTTTTGTTCGAATCGCTTGTGTTTATGTGTGTGTGTATCTTGGGTTTACTTTTTTTTCTAGCAATATCGCATTACAGAGAGGCTCATATCATGGACCCACTAGCATGCAGCGTCCCTCAAGTTTTTTTAAGGGTAGGATTAAAAAAAGTTTAAATACTTCTATAGAGAGGCTGGCATCAGGGACCCACCACACAGAACATACAAGGTTGCATCAAGGACCCACAAGCCAGAACATACCAGAGAGGCTGACATAAGAGCCCCATCAGTAAGACCATACACGGCTGCCACGGTGAAAACAGCGGACGTGGCCGAAAAAAGTTCCATCATACACACGTTGCACTTACAGAGAAGTTTTCATGTCGGACCCAGCAGTCCCAAGCATAGCCCATGAAATTAGTCTATCAGCCCCAAGCATAGCCTAAAACCTTCTAATTCAGCATTTCCATGGTCCTATGGCCACCGACCATAGCCCATTCAATTTAGGAGTGAGCCCATGGAATATAAGCCATGACGAATAGGGCATCCGCACTGAGTTATCCCAAAATATTTTTAATTCGGGCTTTATGAGAATTTTTTATACTTTGAGGCTGACATGTGGGACCCCAAAAAACTGTCCAACATACACACGTTTGTTTCAAATAGAGGTTGTCATCTGGGACCCCGCATAGACACATTTCCTGCATAGAGGCGGTTGACATCTAGGACCCAGCAAGTTGCCAAGGTCAAAATAGCGGACATGGACAAAAGAAGTCCACCATACGAATGTTTCATTTACATAGAGGCTGTATTTGGGACCCAATAGCGTGACCTTATACAAAAGCTGCATCAAGCAACGTTACTAGTTCGAAACAGGGAGGCGCGAGTGAGAAAAACGTTCAGCATGCACAGGTTTCTTGTAATGAGAGGCTGAAATGGGGGATCCAGCAGCATGACGAAACGACAGAGTGGTCGAGAAACGCTATCTAGTTAACAAAGTAGCGCTAGAGAAAAAATTCCATCATACCCACGATTCTTGTAATGTGAGGCTGGCATAAGGGACCCACCAACCTAAATAAATGGCTGATGCAGCGAGCAACGCTATCAAGTTCAAAATACGAAGGCGTGACCGAGGGCAAGAAATCCATTATACACACGTTTCCTTTAATCAGAGGATGACATGTGGGGCCCAGGAGGCTGATTAAACGGTAGATGCATCGAGCAGTGCTATCAAGTTTGAAACAGGGTAGCACGAGCAAAGGAAAAAAATTCCATCATGCACACGTTTCTTCTAATGAGTGGATGCCATGTAGGGCCCAGGAGGTTGATTAAACGGTAGATGCATCGAGCAACGCTATCAAGTTCGGAACAGGGTAGCACAAGCGAAGGAAAAAATTCCATCATACACACATTTCTTCTAATGAGAGGATGACATGTAGGGCCGAGTAAGTTGATTAAACGGTAGATGCATCGACCAATGCTATCAAGTTCGAAACACGAAGGCTCGACCGAGGGCAAAAATTCGGTCATACACACGTTTCTTCTAATGAGAGGATGACATGTGGGTCCCAGTAGCCTGATTAAATAGTGATGCATCGAGTAACACTACCAACTTCGGAAAAGGGTAGTGCGAGCGAAGGAAAAAAATTGCATCATACAAATGATTCTTCTAATGAGAGGCTGACATGTGGGACCTAGCAGCCTGACTAAACGGCAGACGCATCTAGCAACGTTATCGAGTTCAAATCAGATAGGCGTGACCGAAAAGTATGGTCCGCTAGAGACACTGACATCCGGGACCCACACGCCTCAAAAGACTTTGGCGAGTCAACATCATGCAAGGAAATGAAAATCTTGCTTCTGCCATGCGATGGTCGAGCTTCCTCCATGTTTTTAGCGGTTCCATCATAGTAGAGGGCCAGGAAACCGGAAAAAAATTCCATCGGCCATGATCAAGCCGAGAAATTTGTCGCGGAAGACGCGCCTTGTACGACGACCGTCGGGCCAAGTTGTTGCGGAAGTAAACATTTCTTGTAGTGGTAGTTCTTGTAAAATGTAAAGTCAGTGGAAAATATTAGTGTGGATTCCCTACTCTATAGTTACTGAATCTAACTGGTTTGTCCTGAGCTAAGTTCCTGCTATTATTTCCTCCCTGACATCGTTCTGCTATCTTGTACTACCCGTTTAAACTCTTTGTGCTAGTTCGATTATAATTTTTTTGTTACTATTTGGTTCTTCAAAAGCTGCAACACTAACTATTTTCTTATTCTTTGCATAGAGCTCAAAATGAAACACTGAACCTATTGGTTTTCACAACCTATTCTATAGGTTCACAAGTGATACCATTATTTCCTTATCTGGTACTGGTTCATCCTAAGCAATGACATAACTATCTTCTACCATGTAGTTCATTCGTGGTTTGCATTACTACTCTACAAGTTGTCTTATGATTCCATTATAAGTTCTATCTGGTTGATTCTTAGCTATGATAGTAACTGCATGTCATTGTATAGTTCACCGCAAATTATGGGTCACCCAATGTCTCTTGCATTCCAAGATATACTATTGCTTCCACATATATTTGTTAAAATAACATGGATAACTTATATTTGCTGAAATTCTAAGAAACACTTTGTCTGATTGCTCAATTCATTTGTAGGCACACATGTGTAATGCTTGCTTGTCCTAATCTACTGGTCCACAAGCGACGCCATTATATTTCGTATCTGGTTCTGGTTCATCCTAAGCAACGACATAACTATCCTCTATAAGTCTACTCTATAGTTCATCCGTGGTTTGCATTCCTGCTCTACAAGTTCTCGTATGATGCCGTTATAATTTCTATCTGGTTCATTCTTAGCTACGATAGTAACTGCATACCATTGTCTAGCTCACCATAAATTCTGAGTCACTCAACGTCTCTTGCAATCCAAGATATACAACTACTTTGTGACACCCCTGGGATTAGGGCTAGACAAATCCCAGACCTCTCTCTGATATAAGCCTAACGTAAATCTCGGAAGCGTATAGAGAAAGAATCGGTGACATTACAGTGACCCTATGACAAAAACAATTTATTACAACAAGCTCGTACCTGAGCAAAGAACCAAAATATTACAAGAAGAGGTCACTGACCACAAACATCAAACTACGGAAGGCAAATGTTGCTATTAATTATAGTAAACTTAACAAATGGCCTAAGAGGCGTGAAGCATAACGATGACATCCCATTCTATAGATTCCAGGCTGCCAACCAGGAACCCCAAACTACTCGTCGATGTTGATGTTGTAACAAAATCTTCTTCTATGGTAACTCTTACATGCTGCAAAAGTATCAACAAAGCAAGGCTGAGTACAGGGTGTACTCTGCAAGACTTATAGATGGTGGGGTTATTTTGCATAAATCTAACTTTGTTTGTAAAAGAGGTAGGAGAAGCTCGACTAAATAGAACTTTTTAAAAGGGGATAATAAAACGATATCTCTAGATTTGATCTTCTTTTGATATCCACCGAATCTTTATCAGCTGAACCTACCAGATAGGATCACCCCCTCGATCCCTAAGGAAGCATCCTTAAACACTACTCACTTATCTTGTCAAGTTTTACAATTAGGTCATTCTTCTCTATGATCATCACGTCCATTCCCAAGTTATCCATAACCATGGACACAGCTTTTCAAAAATATTATTACCCTACATGGGTTGATGTCTACGCACTTCTATTCTTGTAGACAGTTGTTGGGCCTCCAAGTGCAGAGGTTTGTAGAACAAAAGCAAGTTTCCCTTAAGTGGATCACCCAAGGTTTATCGAACTCAGGGAGGAAGTGGTCAAAGGTATCCCCTCTCAAGCAACCCTGCAACCAAGATACACGAAGTCTCTTGTGTCCCCAACACATGTAATACACTTGTCAGGTGTATAGGTGCACTAGTTCGGCGAAGAGATAGTGAAATACAAGTGGTATGGATAATTATAAGTGGTAACGGTGCCAGAAAATAGCTTTGATGGTGCGTGGAAAAGACTAAAGGAAAACTGAAATAAAGATGGAAGCAAGCAAACATGTAACAGATCTAGTTGCAAATCGTGTTTCAATGCTTAGAAACAAGGCCTACGGATCATACTTTCCCTAGTGAACACTCTCATATAAATATCTTCTCTTTATGATACTACTTGGAACTACTCTCTGGTTGGACACCCTAATCCATGGTAGGGCTATAACAACACACCTCAAAGTCCACTTTCCCCATCTATATAACCCCACACTGTCACCTTGAGCTCTAGATGGTTCCAACAAACATCACAATTTCATATAAACATCCAACTCCAAATATAACTCATAACAAGTATTTGTAATCTCTAGCCTAATTGCCACCATGGTGTGCACACTGTCACTTTCACACACATGGGGAGAGCAGAGATCTATTAAAGCACTTGAGTAGCAAGGTAGATCTACTTGATTACAAAGCTCATGATCACAATATGATCATGCATAGAGAGAGAGAGAGAGAGATGAACACATAGCTACCAGTAGAGCCCTTAGCCTCGAGAGAGAACTACTCCCTCCTCATCATGGGAATCAGCAATGGCGATGGAGATGGTGGTGGAGATCGATGGAGATGGCTCCGGGGGCACTTCCCCGTCCCGGCAGGGTCCCAGAACAAAGACTTCCTGTCCCCCGAATCTCCCCTTCGGTGGCGGCGGCGCTGCGGAACTTTTCGTGGTTGGAGGCTCTTTGATTTAGGGTTTTTGAATCAGGGGCTTCTTATAGGCGAAGGGGCAAGGTTGGTGGCTGACCAGGGGGCCCACACCATGCCCTGGCGCTGCCAGGGGGACCCGCGCCCAGGGGTGGTGTGGGCACCCGGTGGCCCCCTTCGTCTCTCCTTCTAGCTCTGTGAGTCTTCCGAGAAAATAACGACTTTGGCTTTTGTCCTGTCCAATTCTGAGAATATTCATTTTTTGGGCATTCCGGAACCAAAAACAGAAGAAAACAGGAAACTGGCACTTTGGCATCTTGTTAATAGGTTAGTCCCAGAAAGTGTATAAAAATATTCAAAAGTGTGGACAAAACATAAGAAAGTAGATATAAAACAAGCATGGAACATCAAAAATTATAGATACGTTTGCAACGTATCAGGGGTGCACAACTTTACCCACACATACCAATCCATTCTAAGAGCCAGTTAACATTAGCCCTCTTTCTTGGAAGGTCAGCAGAGAGTAGTTGACCACGACCTTTACCTTGCTTTCGTCGAGACCATGAATCACGTCCACGCTTACCTACCTGTATGAATGCACCTCCTCCACCGCCTTCGAGAATAACCAGAATGATATGCCGAATAGAACGCTCGAACTATGTGACTCATGGAATCTACTAGGCAAGTTAGTTGGTCGAGGGGGTTTCTAGGCCCCCGTGTGGCTGTACGCTCGTCTTGGTTCAAGAAGAAAGAACTCATGTCCTAGTGGTGGCAAGTATGGGACTGCAAAAACCACAACCCGACGTGCCCTCCCATATAAGCCTTACCATGTTTAACTTCCATCTCTGATCATACCACGTCATCATGTCGAACTAGGTTCATTCATAGATCTGATTCATCATCTGGATGGACCAGCGGTAACAACTAAGCTTGGCTAAGCACAACGAATAAAACAGCTCTAGCGAAGCTCATAAGCCAAATCCTAGTTATGATAGGAGTAGTGGATCAGGGAATATAGGCTACAAAGGTAACATGCATCAGATAGGATTACTGTATAAATCGATAAAAGACTTTGGAATCATATGCACATGGCAAGAATGAAATACTTTGAAACCATAGGATTATATCATTTCTAGGGTTTTTCTTGCCTTTGCTAGTTGATACCCAATACATAACTTCAGGTTCATCTGCTTTACATTGTTCACCGTTGATCAAATACTCCTCTTCGATGGTGTTAATCTCGGTCTTCAATCTTAGACTCGATCTCATTTCTCACATCAACTCCAAGGTCTACAAGAAGAAGCAGAAATACCGGAAAGGAAAGCAACAATCAACACATGGCATCTATGCAATGTTCAAGCAAGGATGATGATATGACAAGTTAAATTGTATCAAAATTTCACCCTAAAGTATGCTTAGCAATTTTAAGCGGGGTCCGAGGGGTACAAACCGTAAAATAAGGGGAACCTCGGAGTCTCCTGCGGGGTTGCTATTGTTCTTCAAATTAAACTTGCAATTAAAGTAGTTGATCAAGGCATTATTATGAGTCTATTGTGTAGATCTCATTTTTCTGAATATTTTAATATATTATACATATTTTTATGATTTAAAATTAATTAGTTATGTATTTCCTAATTTAAAATAATTTTCAAAATAATTAAACATTTTTGGGATAGTAAATATTTACAACCTGGACCCACATGTCAGACTTTTATTCTTTTTCGAAAATATTTATGGAAATTATTAAAATCCTGACAACCTAGGCCCACCGGTAAAGTATTTCTTATTTATAGAAAAATAATTCAAGGTTTAAAAAAAGGATTAATGATGCCAGCATGACGCCTTGCTAACGTCATCAATGAGGAAGCTCTCAGGTTGATGTTGGATCGGCTAATTGGGGGCACACCGGGATGCGTAAGTCCTTTTGTTGGAGAGAGGAGGCCGAGGCGGACCTTTTGGTGGTGGCGCCACCCCTAGATGGTCACTGGAGTAGGCAGGCGACGGCAGGTTGCGGCGGCGATGGACGGCGCACGTCGCAGGGTCGACCTAGGAAGAACTCGGGGGATTGGAGGGCACTCGGATGCTCAGTAGCTCACCGCGATTCTCGCAGACATGTCAGTTCGAGCTGAGGAGGTCGGAGGCGACAGCGAAGTCACGGTAGAGCTTTGTCGGCCGCAGGGAAGACGATGTCGATTGGCCCGATTCTGAGCTCCCGCGGATGTGTCCATCGGCTATAAGATATAGTACGGGGAGGGGGTGCTAATGGTGGCCTCATCTTGGCTTGGGGTGGCCGGGAAAGGTGGGGCACCGGCGAGGTCCGAGGCTAAGATTTGCGCCCTATGATGCGAGAGCGAGGGAGTGGAAGAAGTGGTGTGCTAGGGCTTCTTCTGTGGCGCGTCCAGGGTCTTGTAGGCAGCGGTGGCACGCATCTTGGCACACACGACGGCAGGCGGCATGCCAGTGACCTGCTTCCTCCGTCGAAGAGGAAGACGACGAACAAGGGAGGTGGACAAAATGGTATTAGGCCACGGTTGGGCCACGCGTGGGCTAGGTGGGCTGCGAGGCGCTGCTCGCAGGCGAAGGTTAGTGACAGGGAGGTTTGGGCTGGCCTGGCTGCGCCTGGTTTTGTTTTTTCTTTAACAAAACATTTTTCTAAATTTTGTTTTCATTTTCTGTTTGAATTTCCAAATTCAAAATTGTTTGGAGCTTTTTGAAAAATACCAGAGGGTTTTTAAATTATATGAAGATATTTTGGGGCCCTCTTAGTCCATTTTGGTCTCCATGCATTTTGATACTTTTCAAAATACAAAAACCATTTTGAATTGTTTTTCAAAGAGGGAGAAACTAGGGTTTCAGGGTTTTGTTTTCTTCCATGAATTTTAAAATATGATGCTCATGCTATGCACACTCAAACCATAATTAGAGAGTCATTAAAACTAGGGGTGTTACATACTTCCATATATATTTGTTGAAATGACCTCACTAGTTTATATTTGCTGAAATTCTTAGCCACATACATTGTTTGATTGCTCGTTTCACGGTAGGCACGCTTGTTTAATGCTTGACCGTCCTCTTTGTTTGACGTGATGGTCAATAATTGAACCATTGACTAGTAGTAAACTCCAGTTCATAGCTCCTATCGTATTATTTAAATGAGTAGTTTTTCTTGTATGATGTATTACCTTGTTATTAATTAGTTTTAGACTACAATTATTGCCATCTCCACCAAAGAGGGGGCTGTAAGATCATGTCTCAAGGTGGTTTTCCAATGTAGCCGTCACACTCAAAAGGGAGATGCAGGTGATAGATTGAGAAAGCAAATTGAGGACTGCTATCAACTAATTGTCAACTAAAATGCCGAATTTTGTTTCCCTTGAGTTGATAATATGTAATAGTTTTAAGAAGTTTGTAGCTGATGTAATATCTAGATAAATCGCATAGGTCATGTAGGCATTTAGTTGATGTCGTCCAAACATGGCGGTAGGAGGTACCGTGTGCCAACCAGGTTGATTAGGCATTTACTTGATGACGCCCAGAGATGGTGGTATGCGGTACCATGTAGGCATATATATGATGCTATCAACTCGATTGCCAACAGTATCACGCTTTGTTATTGGCTCACCTTGTATTTGGCCGAGGATGAATAGTAAAAGATGCTCGCCAATTGTACACCTTTTATGATATTGGCATGGGCTTTAGAAAGGCCGAAACCGTAGAAGACTGTAAAAGTAACGGGTCGACCCACAGGTAGGTTCTAATAATAGTAACATTCCAAAAAAGTGAAAGGCCAAAATAGTAATAGGCCATAACAGTAACAGGCCGGAACAACAACAGACCAGAAAAGTAAGGGGATAGAATTCTAGTAGGCTAGAACAGTAACAGGCCAAAAGAGCAATAGGCTAGAACAGTAACAAATCATAACAGTAGCGGACCAGAACTGTAACAGGCTAGAAAGTTTATCAGGCCAGAACAGTACCAGACTAGAACAGTAGCAGGCCAGAACCTTAGCAGGTCGCTTATGGGCTTGAATAGTAGAAGGCTAGAACAGTAGAAGGCTAGAAT
Organism: Avena eriantha; assembly: GCA_910589775.1. Taxonomy (NCBI): domain Eukaryota; kingdom Viridiplantae; phylum Streptophyta; class Magnoliopsida; order Poales; family Poaceae; genus Avena; species Avena eriantha. The sequence continues at coordinate 528,239,234 of OU342743.1, forward strand.
AGTAAAAGACTAGAATAGTAAAAGGCCAAACAGTAAAAGGCCGTAACAATAAAAGGCCATAGGTGGCCCACGATGGGCTATGATAATAGTGACGGGCCAGCAATAGGCCTTAATAGTCCTGACCAACTTGGCGCGGGCCACTAATGGACTACATAGTAATGGACCAAGGTGGGCCTTCTATAGTCCGAAATAGTGTATGGCCTGAAAGTTTACGGGTCGCGGCAAGCTGCAGTATTGGACCCATTTCAAACAGCGCAAGATGAAACAGTAACAGGCCATCTTCTTATTGGGATCTCCTAATGGGTCGGCCCACATAATAATTAGAAGGCCTTGGCTAGGCCTGGCTTCTACCATGGTTTTTGTGACCATTAACGGCAGTATCTAGGCGTTAACATCATTTGCCACGTGGTAGTTTGTATGACGTCAGTAGTTAACACGGCTGGCGATTAAATCTACGACAGAACAAATTTCCATGGCTGAAGGGTGCGATCTACCATGGCAAGAAAAAAATTATGGTAGAATCATTTGTGACAGGGATTTTACCACGAAGGCCATCCATCATAGAAAACTTTTTAGCCATGAAAAGTGGGCCTTCAACCACGAAAATCATCCGTTGTAAAAGCCATTTTTCTTGTAGTGATTGAAAGGAATATGCCCGAGAGGCAATAATAAAGTGGTTATTATGCTATTCCATGTTCATAAAATATGTTTATTTTTAATGCTAGAATTGTATTAATAAGGAAATGTTAATACATGTGTGAATAATAAATAGACAAGGATCCTAGTACAGCTTCTGTTTATACTAGCTTGTTGATTAATAGATGATCAAAGGTTTTCTGATCATGAACATTGGATATTGTTAATAACAGGGTCATATCATTAGAGAACGATATGATGAACAGTCACCCGCAGTAGATGTAGCAATACAATCACGTCATCAAGTTTAAATTGTTATCGCATTCATAGTAACTCAATGTCCTTAGACCATGAGATAATGGCAATCACTTTCACCGGAAGAGTACTTTGATTACACCAAACGTCACACCGTAATAGGGTGATTATAAAGGTGTGGTCGGGTATTTGGAAAGTGTCAGTTGAGACTCGTGGATCAAGATTGGGATTTGTCCATCCGGATGACGGAGAGATATACTCAGGGCCCACTCGGTGATATCACATTGACATAGCCTTGCAAGCAAGTAATTTGATCACTAGAATGTCAATCACAGGAATGAGAAAAAGAGACTTGCCGAGAACGAGATTAAACAAAGTATAGATGATACCGAGTGGTCGAATCTCGGACAAGTAATATATTGTGAGACAAAAGGAATTTGATTGCAGTGAAAGAGGTTCCGATGATCATCTGATTTTCGTGGAACTAGTGGGAGTCGTTATGGATCTCCAGGTCCCGCTAATGATTATTGATCGGAGAAAGTATCGATCATGTATACATAGTTCTCAAACCCTTAGGGAGACACACTTAAGGTTAACCAACATGTTTGAGCGGATGGGGAATACAGGGGAAGTCAATGGACATCGTAGAAAATTGTTCTGCTGCAGAAAATTATTCTGTTGATTCTGCCAAAATATTTTTGGGGTATCAAAACAAAGCAAGGGATCAAAATGTTAATATGTTCATTAAATGAAGTGTTCATTAAATGAAGTGTTCATTAAATTAAGTACTCATTAATTGAAGTGTTCATTAAATTGAGTCGTATTAAAATGGAATTAAAGTGCTTTAATGGAAAGACAGTTAAGGGAATTAAAGTGCTTTAATGGAAAGACCTTTAAGGGAATTAAAGTGCTTTAATGGATTGACCTTTAAGGGAATTAAAGTGCTTTAATGGAGATTGAATGAGAGGAGGGGAGGGGTAGCCCATGGCACCTATAAAAGGAGGTGGCCTCCTCCTCCTCTCCACACACTCTCTCACAAGCTCTCTCAAATGCCCCAAGGTTGGCATCTTCTCCCCCTTGCTTGCCTTGTCCATTGCCACTAGAAAATATGCTCGGCGAAGCCTTGCTCTAAACCTTCCCCTCTAGCACTACTACCATGGTGTAGCACTGTTGGAGTTCCCGGGGATCTGCTACTTCCCTTGCCCGACTGGAGAACGGGACCGGGAGTCGTCGACACACCGAACGTGTGACCGATTACAGAGGCGTTGCCCATCTATGGGGCTGATCGTCTGCACGTCCTTGAGGATGGTCATGTACCGTCTACATCAACCATGTTTTTTGTGTGGGAATGTTATCCCCCTTATGGTATATGAGGGTGAGTCCATCTATAACCGTTACAAAGTATCGCCTAGATTCCATCTTGGAAGTTGCAAACCATAGGAAATTTTGTGTTTTCTATGCAACGAACCCCATTAATGGTATTAGAGCTATGTCTATGCATAGATGCTTTGTACAGTTATAACACATGGAGATGTGCCTATTGATAAGTCTTGTTATTGCAAATCTCTTGTATTTCGGATATTGGTGGCATAGTGGGATGAAGCGGCCCGGAAAAACTTTACATGTCCTCACACATGAGACCTATTCCACGCTTGACATGCAACTCGTTTTGCGTAAGTGGCTAGCGGGTATATATCTCTCCCACTATAGTTGATATCTGATTTACAATGGTCTGCTTGATAACTTGGTTATCACCGTTGTGGCTGAAGTTCATAGGTAGAACGGTTCTATCCTAGAAAGCCCACAGCCGCGTAAAATATGCAAAAATAAATTAGAGGCACCAAACTTGTTTTTGCAGGGCATGTGATGTGATATGTTCTATGATACAAATGTTGTTGTATGCAATGTGTTTTATTGTAAAACAACTAGCAGGATCCATATGGTTGTTCTTTTAATTTATGGCCTCGTGCTGGAAAATGGAAATCCATATAATTAGATTAGTGGAGAACAACCTTGATGGTGGCGCCATGGACCTGGGTGACATGCCGGTGGAATGACTGAGATCATTCCAACGCACGAGATGGAGATCGAATGCGAGAAGGACCATATCATATCACATTATATATGCACGTGATGTTTATCCTTTGATGCATCTTATTTTGCATTGATTTGATTGCCTAGGTAGTATTTGATTGCATTGGTAGCACTATAAGATAATCCCTCCCACTAAATATCAAGATAATAATATATTCTTCCTTAGTATGCAATGTTATGAAAGTTCATCATCTCGAAGCACCACATGATGATCGGGTGTGATAGATTATATGTTTGTATACAACGGGTGTAAGATAGTTTTACACACGTGAATACTAAGGTTCCTACTTGACGAGCCCATCATGTACAGACATGGCCTCCGAACATGAACCGAAAGGTAAAGGACGAGTCATATGGAGATATGCTGACCCATACGATGCTCGCCATTGGCGCTGTGCCACCACTGGTGATGATCGGTCGCGGCATAGTGAATTTGGTTCGTGTCATCACTAAAATGACTAGAGGGATGTCATTTTGAGTGGGAATGCACATAAGTAATTTTGAATTATCTTGAACTCTATCTATTATAAACCTAGTCTAAATAGTCTTTGAAAATACCTTTTAGATCATAGCATCCCCTACATTCAATTTCAATGCATTCCTTGAGAAAGAAAAGCTGCTAGACAATGGGTCTAACTTCACCAACTGGCACTGTAATTTGAGGATTATCCCTGCGGGCATAAAAAGGTCATATGTACTGGATGGTCCGTTAGGTGATGGCCCTGTAGAAACTATGACTCGGGAAGAGCGCAATGTGTATGACACAAAGTTTGATGACTACACTCTTGTGTGGTGCGCAATGCGCCAATAGTTGGATCCCGAGCTCCAAAAGCGTTTTGAACTTACTGATCCTGATGTCATGATGGAGGATCTCAAAACTATGTTTGGGGACCAAATCCATGCCGAGAGATATGAGATCTTAGAAAAGTTCTTTAGCGCTAAAATGGAGGAGCACAACTCTATGAACGAGCACGTCATAAAGATGATGGGATACGCTCAATGTATTGAGACATTGGGATGTGAGATTCTAGTTGATCTCACGATGGACTGGTTTCTGCAATCGATACCATCGAGTTACAATGCATTTGTAATAAACTAAAAAATGAATGGTGTCGACAAGTCGCTCACCGAACTCACAGATATGCTTAAGACTGCCGAGGTAGACATAAAAAAGGAATATCAAGTGTTGATGGTCAATAAAACCACCAGTTTTAAGAAAAAGGGCCAGAGGGTCAAGCCCAAGGGTAACTTCAAGAAGGACGTCAAGTTGTTGCCACGCCTGAGAAGAAAACCAAGTGAGGCCCTTAGCCCAATACTGAGTGCTTTTACTGCAAGGAGGCTGGACACTGGGGGCAGAACTGTCCGAAGTACTTGGTAGATAAGAAGGCTGGGAAACATTACTTGGCAACGACTTGGCCCGATGGTCGGTGTACAGTGTGGGTCTTCCGCGACAAATTTTTTGGCTCGACCGTGGCTGATGGAAAACTTTTTTTCCGGTTTCGCGGCCCTCTACTATGACAGAACCGCTAAAAATGTGGAGGAAGCTCGGCTGGCGCGTGGCAGAAGCAAGATTTTCAGTTCCTCGTGCGATATTGACTCGCCGAAGTCTTTTGAGGCATGTGGGTCTCGGACGTCAGTGTCTCGAGCAGACCATACTTTCCGGTCGCGCCTCCTTGATTTGAACTCGATAACGTTGATCGATGTATTTACCCTTTAGTCAGGCTGCTGGGTACCACATGTTAGCCTCTCATTAGAAGAATCGTGTGTATGATGGACTTTTTTTCCTTCACTAGTGCTACCCTGTTCTGAACTTCATAGCGTTGCTCGATGCATCTGCCCTTTGATTAGGCTACTGGGTCCCACATGTCATTCTCTCATTAGATGAATCATGTGCATGATGGAATTTTTTTCCCTTGGCTATTACCTCCCTGATTTCAACTCGATAACCTTTCTCGATCTATTTTCCATTTAGTCACGCTGTTGGGTCCCCCATGTCATCCTCAGATTACAAGAATCGTGTGTATGATGAAAACAAATTCTTCGCTCGTGCTACCCTATTCAGAACATGGTAGCGCTGCTCGATGCATCTACCGTTTAATCAAACTCTTGGACCCCACATGTCATCCTCTCATTCAAAGAAACATGTGTATGATAGATTTTTTTCCTTCGGGTGCGCCTTCCTATTCTGAACTTGATAGCATTGCTTGCTGCATCTACCATTTAATCACGATGTTGGGCCCCACATGTCATCCACTCATTAGAAGAAACATGTGTATGATGGAATTTTTGCCTTCGGTCGGACCACCATGTTTCGAACTTGATAGAGTTGCTCGATGCATCATCCGTTTTTTAAGCTGATGGGTCCCCCATGTGAGCCTCTCATTAGAAGAAACATGGGCATGCTGGACTTTTTTCTTTCTCGCGTCTCCCTATTTCGAACTTGGCAACGATAATCGAGGCAGCACCTGTATAAGGCCGCGCTACTAGGTCCCACATGTCGGTCACTCTGTAAATGAAACTTGCACATGATGGACTTTTTTTCAGCGTCCGCTATTTTGACCTTGGCAACGATGCTCGATGCGGCAGCCGTCTATGGTCTTGCTGCTGAGGCCCCCATATCAGCCTCTCTAGTATGTTCTGGCTTGTGGGTCCCTGATGCAGCCTTATATGTTCTGGCGGGTGGGTCCCCGATGACAGCCTCTCTATACAAGTATTTAACTTTTTTTCAAACCTGACCATTAAACTCGAGGGATGCTGTAGGCTGGTGGGTCCGTGATGTCAACCTTTCCATTATGTGATATTAAAATGTAAACGCTTTCTCAAAAAAATGTAAACCAAAGATATATATAAATATGTACACACAGGGGATTCAAACTAAAGACCTTCAAATCAAATCAAACTGAGTGATTTGCCACTACACAAAAGATATTTATAGAAATTAAATCATTAAACATGTATTAGTACTACAACTTATGTATCAGTCTTCTAAAAACTATTTTGTGTGTCAACATTTATTTATTTTATTAAAATACAAAATGGCAGCACTCAGACATCTCAATTTATAAAATGACACATAATGGAGTAGTTTAAAACATGGATAGGCATAGTTTTTTTATTTTGAGAGGTGGGGGGAAATGCGCAAAAGGACGAATCAAAAAGAGTTTGCCTATCTACATGGGTTACTCTAATTATGCTATGTTCCATGGGCTCCTTTCTCAAATTTCTCTGGGCTGTGCTCAGCGGTCCACCATGTCTTTTTCTCAAAAAACAGTCGCCATGTCCCTCTCATTAGAAGAAAAGTTTCCATGTTTGACTTTTTCCTTGCTCGCGCCTCAATGTTTTGAACTTGGCAATGTTGCTCGATGCAGCACCTGTATAAGGTATCGCTACTGGGTCCCACATGTCAATCTCTCTGTAAATGAAACGTGTGTATGATGTACTTTTTTCAGCTGTGTCTACTGTTTTGACCTTGGATACATTGCTTGATGCCGCAGCCGCTTGTGGTCTTGCTGCTGGGGCCCACATGTCAGCCTCCCTGGTATGTTCTGGCTTGTGCATGTCAGCCTAGCTGCTATGTCTAGCTTGTGAGTCCCTGATGCCAGCCTCTCTGTACAAGTACTTACCTTCTTTTATCATACCCACCCATTAAACTCAAGGGATGCTACAGGCTGGTGGGTCCGTGATGTCAGCCTCTTTGAAAACAGTATTGCTATATGAAAAAAAAGTAAATCCAAATAAATATATGTCAAGCACCCAAGATTCGAATGTAAAACCTCAAAAAATATAAACTGTATATGTTGCCACTACACACACAAAATCGGACGAAAATTATCATTAAAAGCTTCATAGTACCTATAACTTATGTATTAGTCTCCTTAAAAATATTCTGTGTGTCCATATTTATCTCTCTTAGAATAAAAGGGTAGTGCTACTGGAACCTCAATTTATAAAAAGCCGCATAATGGATTAGTTTCTTTAAAACATGGGTAGGCAGAGTTTTTTTTAGATGTGGGGGCAATGCTAAAAAGGCCAAATTAAAAAGTTTTTTTGTTATGGTCAATGCGCTCCTATCTCAAATATCACTGGGATGTGGCTCGCCGGATTCAAACACAGACCTCACTTAGGGAGGAAAAAAGTGATAATTCCTTTGACAGATATTCATGTAAAAATATCTAAAGAACACACACCACGTGCGCTAAAATAGGGCTAGTATCCAATGACTTCACTTGGTGAAATCACGATATATATATACTTACCCTCTAATCTCTGTCCAAAACACATCCAATAGTTCCGATGACACACAGGCAAAAGCTCTAGAGCAAGTAGCCAGCAGCAACGACAAAAGTTTTGACAAATTCAATAGCATCTAAAAGATTAAGGAGTACAGAATAATAAGACATAAAAAGTATCGACAGATTCCTAGTTCATATTCAGCAGCACTTGACCAATTCAGAAGTATTTCAAAGTGACTGATTCATCAATACAGACACTGAAATTCAATAGCAGTATAGAGAGTGCAAGTTCTTATTTCAGCTCTAAAACCCATGTCACACGATCAGTTTGCCCTTTTCTCCAAACACACTTGATCACTAGAACACAATCATTGTCATAATATTGGGTCATATAGGGAACCATCATATAGATACAGATATATCATACTAGTACATACTACTCATAGCTCCAATGCAGCAAAAGGTTATCATAGTTTTACCACCCATATATGATTACTTCAGATAAGGCAACCACATAATTAATTACAATAGCATGCGACCAAAGAGCTAGACAGTTAGGAAGTTCATGAATAGCATGCGGCATTCGGGACAGCCAGATACATCAATCTTGACTGTTCTTCCAATGGTAAGTTTGGCTGCTTTCCGGAACTCGATCCACCTAGAAGTTGCTGCCAAGCGCCCATCAGTCGAGTTAATGGCATAGCATCCCTCGATTTGCAGTCCTTTGCTCTGCATCGTGAAGACTATTGTGCCCTTTCATCTGGCCTGGAGTTGCTTTGTGGCACTCTTAGGAAATTTCTGAGTCAAAGCAAGAGATAGACGCATAATTACTAAGAGCAATGGACTAAATCATGTGAAACTTGAGAAGACATTCAGGGCAGTTTTTCTATCGCCATATACTCACAAACATAATCCGGTGGAACCTTGTAATGACACAAGTGAAGGATATGCTTTAAGAAGGCACTGCCCAGGGTGATGAAGGAGCTTGTGTCGCCGTCTATTCTGGGGCAGGTGCGGTAGCTGGTGCTGGTGAAGGAGATGTTTCCACTAATTATATAGGGGCTAGTGCAGGAGCCAGAAGGCCTAGAACCGGGGTCGTTGCCAGTAGCTTGATGCTAGATTCCTTCTGAGGGTAGCTAAGCTGACTGTAGGGATGGTACAGGAAGATGAGATGTGTACAAGCAAAATGGTCTCTTATACAACAGTTACTCACAAGATAGTGATCAGAGGATATGATGCGTATACAAGGAAATTAAGTGACTACATACATTCTTTCTCCTCAGGTCAACAGGTGCTGGAGAAGGAACTAGGGATAGTGTCGGTGCGGGTGCCAGCAGCTTGATGTTGGTTACCTTTTGTAGGGTAGGTAATGGGCTACAAGAGTGGTCAGAGAGGCATATGAGATGTGTACAAGCAAAATGGTTTTTATACAATAGTTACTCTTAGACAAAGATGAGAGAATACAAGTGAATTAAGTTACTACCTCTATTCTTTCTCCTACTAAGGTCAACAGGTGTCGTTGTAGGAACTAGGGCCGGTGTCGGTGCCAACAGCTTGATGCTAGCACCCTTCTAGAGGTACATAAGGGGAAGCGGACTTGACAAGTGGTCAGGGTCATATGATGAGTAAACACAATGGTGCTAAACAGTTAGTCGCAAGAAAACCATTAGAGGTTGTGATGAGTATAGAAGCAAATTAATTAGTACTACCTCTATTCTTGGTCCTTAGGTCAACAGGTGTATGATGGCATGCAAGTATCTGCCCAAGCTTGCTAAAATCGAATGTCACCTCACATACATACTTGGACCAACCTCGTCCACCCAAATAGGTGGTGCCCATCGTCTGGAAGACATCCAGATCATATAGTTGCCACATGCCTTTAGGGCCCTCGCTATATAGAGTTAGAAACTTGTTGTTTCCGAACATCTTGTTTATAATGGGGCAAGCGACACAAGGGACAGCCTTCATGAGAAAATTGATAGAGAAGTAAGGCGACAGCAAAAAAGTGAGATCAGGTCGGTCTAAACCACTTGGAATCCATACTTGATACCATCGGTACCCTTTGTGAAGGGTGGTCATGCACCATTTTTATTCCCCCTGTCTTTGGAAGGGCATACAGGGCCCCCCTTTCAATCCACAAGCTTAACAAGACGACGGTAGCAGAAAGGGCTGAGCAGCTAGTGCGTGGTACTAATTGAAATTAAGTGGAAAGGTCAAATTATGTAAACAACAAGTAAATATAATACTATAAGACAAAACCATTGATTGTAAAGCAAACCGAATTTAATTTTGTGAACTTCTGATGAGCTTAAAGATATAGTACTAGACGGTAAAAATAACACAAATAATCATAACATGTGAAATTGTGGATTTCCAAATTATACCCACTTCTTAGAGAGGTCACTGTCCACCTGGGTACTATGTTGGCGCTTCCTCGTCGTGTGATGGCTCAAGATATCTCGAGCTCATTGGGGAACCCCAAGAGGAAGGTATGATGAGCACAACAGCAAGTTTCCCATAGTTATGAAACCAAGGTTATCGAACCAGTAGGAGCAAGGAAACACCTCCAAGGTGTTGTTGCCAACTTGGAATCCTGCACAACACAACCACAGAACTTTGGCCCCAACTTACAGTGAGGTTGTCAATCTCACCGGTTTTGCTGAAAACAAAGGATTAAACGTATTGTGTGGAAGAAAGTAAAAGATTGCAGAAAGTAAATAGAAAGCAGTAAACAGTTGTAGATTGATGGTAAAAGAAAGGTCCGGGGTCCATAGTTCACTAGTGGTGGTTCTCCTTAAGATAGATGACATGTTGGGTGAACAAATTACAGCTGGGCAATTGACAAACATCGAGAAAGCATACATGCATATAGTAATCATCTTGACTCCTATGAGATTTGATTGGGCATTACAACATTATACATAGACCATAATCTAACTGCATCTATGACTAATAATCCACCTTCAGGTTATCAATCCGAACCCCCTCCAGTATTAAGTTGCAAGCAACCGATAATTGCATTATGCATTGCGTGTAAAGTAAACAATTTGAGTGTTCTATGAACAAAGGATTGCTGTTTTCTCCCTAGTAGCAACAACACATCTAGTACCTTAGAGATTTCTATCACTTCCCCGGATTACTAGAGGCATGAACCCACTATCGATCATAAATACTCCCTCTTGGAGTTGCTAGCATCTACTCGGCCAAGATATCTACTAACAACGGAGATCATGCAAGATCACAAATAACAAAGACATGATAGAATCGATAATCAATCTGAAATAGCATCTCAATATCCATCGGATCCCGCAAACACAACATGTAGATTACAAATAGATGATCTTGATCATGAACGGAACTCACAAGATCTAAGCATGGTAACACAAAGGACCATCCAGCTACTACATGGACCCATAGTCCAAGGATGAACTACTCACGCATCACACCGAAGGCTTGCATGGTAATGAAGAAGGCCTCTAGGGTGAATTCTCCCCTCCGGCAGGGAGCCAGGAAGAGCTTCAGATCCCTCCCGATCTAGGGATGGAGATGACGGTGGCTACAAACTCTTTCGTGGATTTTTGATCGGGTACTTAGGGTTTCTGTATCGGAGGATTCTTATAGGTGAAAGGGGATGCCGAGGGGGTGCCCTAGGCGGCCACACCACCCCCTCGCACGGGCCAGGCCTGGTCGCGCGGCCAGGTGGTGTGGCAGCCCTCTGGCCCCTCTCCGTCTCGTATTCTGGCTCAGTGTCCCCCTCGGTGAAATACTGACTTTGGCTTTTGTCCCGTCCAATTCCGAGAATATTCATTTTCTAACTTTCCTAGAACCAAAAACAGCAGAAAACAGGCAACTAGCACTGTGGTATCTTGTTAACAGGTTATTCCAAGAAAGTTTATAAAAATTACTCAAAAGTGTGGACAAAACATAAGAAAGCATGGAACATCAAAAATTATTGATACGTTTGCAACATATCAACATCCCCAAGCTTAACTCTTGCTCGTCCTCGAGTAGGTAAGTGGTAAAAAGAAAGAATAATTTTTTAGGTGACATGCACCATCATAAACTTGATCAAAGTATTTGTAAAACATTGATAGCTGGGATCATAGTAATTCAACATAGCATGAAAGATAAATTTCTAACAATAAGGCATAGCAACTATGTTGCAACATGAAAAGGCACAAACAAAGGATTCATGAATAACAATGCTTTGCAAGACGTTTGTTTGTTTCACATAAAGAAAACATAGCATAGTAGCATTCAGCTTGTCCCTCACAGAATAGCAAACATAAATGCATAGGACACCTTCAAAGTTTATAAGGGTGACTAGATACAAATAGTTTAAGAATAAGCAATATCAAAGTTAGGCATCAATCAACAAGTCTTGGGACGATGCACATAGAACTAAGAATGGCCACTGTGCTCTCAAAATAGGTGCATAAAGATAGAAGGTGGAGACTCAACATAAAAGTAAAAGAAAGGACTTCATAGAAGGAAGCAGGGATTCAAGTCTCATAAAGAGCTTCCAAAAATTATGGTACTTATTAGCTTTCAGCTCTCATTGCCCCTATCATAAGCATCTTGAAGTGATTAAGGTTAAAGTGAACAAACTATGGAGTATATGCTTGACAAAGTATAAGTTGGAAATCTCATGTCCCTTGAATACGAGGGCTGCTCCTCATGCTACTCAAGTTTAGTTACAAGTAAGTGCTTGCCATAGTAAGTACATGTGTATCTAGAGAACCGCCAACGGGGTACCCCTTGCCCGATGATACGGAAGAATCTCCATATCAATATGACAAGGAAAGCAGACAACGAGCATCTCAGCAATCTTCTTATTTACCATGGGAAAATGGTGCTTTTTTATCTTTTTCTCAATATCTGACTCTTACAAGCTATTTCTCTAACAATGGATTAGACCGGCGACCCAGGCATTTCTCTAACACACATACATAACTCCATGGACTTACAAGCTCCCCTTTCATTTCACACCGACGGCATCCATAGACAAAAGAACATGATATCAACTAGGTACAAAGTACAAGTGCAATGTTGAAAGCATTCCCCATGACAGCATGGTTCTGCTAATCCCCAACATATAAGTGCAAGCATATACAACATAGACGAGACAATGGTTCAAGTTTAGTAAGGGCAAGAAAAGTAAAGTGTGCCATCAAGTTCGTGAGAGATTTTAATCACTAGTTTCTCATAACAAGTTTAATTCGGAAGGTAGATAAAAACATGAATATACTTGGAATAGAAAATGCTAATAGGTAGGTATGGTGGAATCTTTGGAATAACTTGGTTTTAGGAGTTGGATGCATGAGTGGAACTCATACTTGGTTATGGAGGCTAGCAAAACACTAGGAGCGACCAACTAAGACAACAATAATGGCCATAATCATGCAAAGCGACAAAACATCATTAATTAAAGCATAAAGTGATATTACAAGTCGAAAACCAAAGGATCATAAAGGCTATGGTGACTTGGGATAGTCATAACATGGTGTGAGCATGCGCCAAGTCAACCCAAACAAAGCATCAAAGGAGAATACCCCAATACTATGCTTTAATATGCTAAAACAACGCATGATTCTTCCAAGGCACATTAAGCAATCTCAATTGTTTATAACATGTCATGCTATAGAAAAGATCACTAAGCATAAAGCCAAAACAATATCAAGGATGGCATGACAAAGTATAGGCCACATTCAAAAACAAGCTCTCTTTACCACTTAAGCATGAACTTTTTTTTGAAGCAATTACTGTGAGGGAGCCCCCCACAGCCTCATTTTATTAATAAAGCGAAATATTTACAGAGAAAAGAAGGCTATCTACAAAGGGAAAAATATAGGGGTTTACAAAAGATTGTCAATCCATCTAGCTAGAAGAGGAAAATCTGAGGGTTTCACTGTTGGACCACGTAGAGATAAACAAAACTTTTTCCCTACGCGGTGATCCCAAGATCCAGCTCAGGTAGAAGGCCACGAGGATTACCACTAGACGCGCAGTTGCGGAATTGATGAAGCATGTCGCTTGATGCAGTGCAGTCCTCGCGATCCGTTCTGGTTCCAAGATCCACGATTCGTACTTTCTTCACGATCGTCGAAGTGCTAAATGTACAGCACCTCCGCCGGTATCCACACGTACGAGGAGGAGCGGCGGCGATGGACTACTAGGTCTGGTACGGCGGCAACAGGACGGACTGGGGCTAGGGTTTCCAACACATGGAGTGACCTAACCTTGTGCTCTAAGCACCTGCGCCCCAGCTTATATAGGGAGTGAAAGTGGGCTCCACTCACTTGTGGCCCATTCACCAAAAGGCCTATATTAGCCACTTCAAGTCTCACTTGCTGACTAAGTCCATGTCACTATTTGGGTCCAACCCAAATAGGTTTCCTGTTTGGGTCTAACCCAAACTTGCTCCCGCTCTTAAGTGTGTGACCCGACAGGCTCATGGTAACCCGGACACGATTCCGAGTCTCACTCGTGATCGATCAGTTGGTAGCGCCTCCTAGCAGAACGTGCCAACTCCCAAGTACCAATGAGTCATGACGACATACCTTCCAATGCGACTTTCGTCTGAGTCCCTTTTGCCTCGCGATATACCTTGTCGGACTATAGGCGAATGATCGTCATCCCTTAAATAGTCCGACTCTCTTTCTCGATCCGAGATAAGTGATTCATCCGACTAACTCTTAGTCGGCTGCCTCGGTTAACACTTAACCGTGACGCGCATGGCCATGCTTTCCGAATCATATCTTCCGAGAGGGCCCAGAGAATATCTCTCCGGATGGAGGGGCAAAATCCTGTCTTGATTATTCACATCACGCTGCTTGATTCTCAGTCGACCCGAACTCCACCTTTATAACTGCCCAATGACGGAACAGCGTTTGACAGAACCTAAGTCGGAGATCCTCAACTCGGATTGTGCAATAACCTCAGGTCTAAGGATTACATTGATTGAGACATGCAAATGATGACTTGTTCGTTGCATCTCAATATGGGTCAGTCCGACTCGCTAAACTCTTTAGTCGAATCCGTGTAAGTCGGAATAGCATCTCCATGCCCATGACAAGTGGAACCTAGTCATCTGCCGACTTTCACATTGGTCTAAATTGTGTGTCCGGCACAACCTCAATGATCAAGGACAATTAGTATGAATAACATGAATATGTAGTTCCACAATCAAATCACATATTCGATGATACATATCAGTAGTTCATACATGGACCATAACCTTATGAATACACAGGAATATCATCATACACGATTGCCTCTAGGGCATATTCCCAACATTCACTCTATGCTTAAGCAAGGTGATTTCTTGGAAGAAAGTAGCCTTCCACCCCCGGAAGGTGGGCCTAATTCCTTTGAAAATCCAGCCATTCCTCTGTTTCCAAATACACCAGCAAGTGATGATAACCACCTCATAGAAAAAGGGCCTTTGAAGATTTTCTTGGCCCAACGGATGGTCTCCTCAAACTCTCCAGGGATCCATGGAATCTGTAGGTAATTCCAAATATGATACTATACACACAGTTAAAGAAAAGGTGTCTCCAGTCTTCTAACACAAGAGCATTGCAGAGGACACAACTGTGACCATTAGTCACCTGCCAATTTCTTCTGATTAGCATTTCCTTTGTATTGATTCTATCATGTAAAATAAGCCAGGCAAAAAACTTAAGCTTCGAGGTGCAATTGCTTTTCCAGATCCAAACAAATGGAAGATGGTTATTTATATGCTCAAAATGGTCCTTGTAAATATTACTTGGTTTAAATTCTCGTTTGCCTAGTGTACAAATCCACTTGTCACTCAGGTGCTCATTCAAAGTAATAGACTTAACCATCTTTTGCATTTCTCATAATTCCTGGTGAGCCTGAACAGAAAGAGGGAGATGAAAGCCATCCAAAACATTGCCTAATTGTTTATATTCCATAATCGATTGGAATTTGTCCTTAGCATAAGAGAAAAGCCTCGGGAATCTCAATGACAAATGCTGATCCTGCCAAAGATTAGACCACAGAAGGATCGAAGAGCCACAACCCACCTCACACCTAGTGATGGCCCTATAATTATCAGCCAATTTAGAGACATCTTTCCACCAAAAGGAACCAACTTGTCTTGTAGCATAAGGCACACTATTGTAACAATAAGAGTTCCTAACCAACTGCACCCAAGGTGTATCATCATTATTATGAAACTTAAGGAGATGTTTCATGAGAAGAGTTGTATTTTGAACCTTCAGGTCAATAATACCCAGGCCACCTTTATTATTTGGTTTGCAGATCATGTCCCAAGCTGCCAAAGAGTGAATCTTATCTTTATCTTTCTTTCTCCCTAAACAGTGCCTTCTTCCTCTAACCACCACATTAATTACTCCAATAGGTAGATGTAGGGTAAGCATGAAGTAGGTGGGTAAAGAGGAAAGAACAGAATTAACTAGGACTAATTTGTCTCCATAAGAGAGGAAAGAGGAGGTAGCATTCAATCTTCTTTCAACTCTGTCAATTAAAGGTGATAAGTCTTTGATTGTGGGTCTAGTGGTTCCCATTGGAAGACCCAAATAAGTGAAAGGCATATTACTAAGTTGGCAATCAAACTCAGTGGCATGCTGGGTTGCCTCCTCATTAGATAGATTAATGGGAATCATGGAGGATTTATGAAAGTTAATCTTTAGGCCAGTGAAAGCAGCATATTGTTGGAGGTTTTCTTTGAAAGCATAGATCTGTCCAGAATCAGCAGGCAATACGATGATGGTGTCATCAGCATATTGTATAATAGGAAAGTCACCATCAACAGGGATAGGCATCTGAAGAATGCCACTTTGGTAGGCAAAATTGACCAAAGCTTGCAGCAGATCAGCTCCTTGAACAAAAAGAAGAGGGGATAGAGGATCACCTTGCCTAACCCCCCTCTTACAATGGAAAGCTCTTCCAGGGACACCATTTAATAAAACAGAAGAGGAACCATAGGATAACACCTCCCTTACCCAGGAGAGGAATAGGTCAGGGTACCCCTTAGCTCTCATGATTTGAATAATAGAATCATGGTCCAGAGTATCAAAGGCCTTTTCAAAGTCAATTTTGAGAATTACAATTTTGCTCTTGGATTGCTAGCATTCATGAATAAATTCAAAGGACCAGGCAAGGCAATCTTGGATGGTTCTGTCCTTTATGAACCCATATTGATTAGCATGAATAGTCTATTTAATGATCCCCTCCATTCTATTAGTAGCCAACTTGGTAAGGAATTTAAGACTGGTGTTGGTTAGGGAGATGGGTCTGAAGACACTAATGGATTCAGGGTTCTGCCCTTTGGGAACCAAGGTTGTCGTGGTGGTGGCACGGCAGATGCCATGGATAGGCTAAAGATGGGGTCAATGAGTGCTAGGGGAATCTAGGGAGGGAGAGCATGGTGATTCAATGCACGGAAGTTCTTGTATATTATCTATCAATGGTGTTTACAAGTGCTCCTCAGGCTCTCAACAAGAAGGAGACGATGTCTCTTACTCCCTGTTCACTAGCCCTAGAGTTCTACCTTAGACCGAGAATGATTCATCTATTGGCCGTCCCTCTCTATGGAGGCCCCGATGCTCCTTATATAGGGGAGCCTGGGTTACAATTCTAGGGCATAGGTGGTGTAACATCCCAAAATTTAAATCCAAGTTTATCAAGATCCAGATCATTAAAATTAGGATTAACAAAAACTTTTCCAATTAAATATATGAAAGCATTCATGTGTATGTGCATTTAAATTAGGAATTGATTTGAATTGCCATGGTTCTGTGATTCATTGCTTGTAAAATGATTCTAAGGTGAAATAAACATCATCTAAATCATTCCCAAACTTTTCGCAAAGAAAAACAACTCAAAAAGAATAAATGAAGTGAAAGGTCATTTTGGCCAAATTAACTATCATGCCTAGTTTGGCTATTCCTAGTACTCAAAACTTAACATAAACAGTTGTGGATCTTTAAACCCCTTGCTAGTACACATAATGAGGTACCAAGGCCTACTTTGTGATCTGCCAAAAACATTCAAATACTAATTTTAAATGACAGTTTAAAATTGAATCTATTTCATTCGGGAAGATCCCACTATTTCAAAAACCACTCAAACAAGCTCAAATTTAAAAACACAAGCAACCACACAGTCTCAAGCTTATGCCTAGCACACCCACCAAAAATCTTTTCAAAATTCCAAAGTTTATTTCTTGCGGCCATTTTCACAAACACTTGGCAGGCAAGAATCAAAGTCTAAACATAGCTCACTGTTTTGTACAAGGTTTTGCCCCCATTTGATCTCCAATTAATCCCTTTGTCCCCTCTTGATCAAACCAGACCATTAGCACCTCACCCCCTTGTCCCTAGCAATAGTGCCGAGCCACCTCGAGCACCAACTCGCCGGCCAATTTGGTCACCGCCGCAGCAGACTGTCCCCCTCTCTCTCGCCATGTCTAGGAGATAGCCAGCACCTCACCGCCGCCCACTGTCCCCTCCTCGAGCCAGGCCCAGTCGTGGACCACCGAGAAATCCCCGCGCCCAGTGCCACCGCGCCATGACGAGCACACGCCAGAGCGCCACGCTAGACACGTGTGCACAAGCCGCCGCTCAACCACAGCCCGCGCCCACCGCGTCGCCATGACCCAGGGAGCATGTCGAACATGCCCATTCGCCGCCCAACGCACCACACCCATCGCTCGCCGTGGACACCGCCGTCTCTGCCGCTCAGAGCGCCAGCTCCGCCCGACCGCATACCACTGCCCCTAAGCCCGCATTCAAGTCCTAGAGCACCTCCAGGAGACCGTGCGTCGATCGCCACCCGCAGCCATGTCGCCACCGGCGCCTGCCCATCCGTCTCGGTCTCGCCGTCGAGCCTATAAAAGGAGGGCACCCCGAGCCATTTGTAGCACACCACTCCACTCCCCTCACCTCACTGATCGTCCCACACCTCTAGCCAAAGCACGGGGAGCAGCAGTTCGCTGGAATTGCACCGGAGCAGGCCGCCTCTGGAGGAGAAGGGCGCCGCTGATTGCGACCACCCCTGGAGTGGCCTCGACTGTCCCTGAGCTCGCCGTTGACCACCAGTCCGTTGGCCCGCCTCACCGTCGTTGCTGGAGCCCTGGTATGCCTCCTATGCACCCCCACCGAGCCACTAGGGTTAGAGCTCGCTGACGACAGGTTCGTCGTCGACGACGATCCCCAGTCGTTGATCCCCACTCTAATCCAACGCCCCACATTGCCCTGTACCGCTTCGCGCGTTATGAATCGCTGACTGGTGGACCCCCTATCAGCTGAGCCCCGCGCTGTTGAGTGACACTGAGTCGTCTCGTTAGTGTTTCCCGCGTGACCCAGTTAGTTTGAATTAGGATTTTCCTATTTAGTTTAAACTTAGTTCTATCTCTGAGTTTGAAAATCAATTCAGAGAGATTTACAAATCCAAATTGCATGAAACCAATTTCTCCTGAAAGGTATTGAAATGATATATCCAAGCACGTTGGATTTAATTTAATTAGAGTTATAGATCTCTCCTAGTGAAAATAACAAAACAGAAGCATTTGCAACTTGCAACATTTTTATAAAATCAACCAAGATATGTTTTGAGTTGATTCCAACTCTCAAAAATCACATTTCATCATGTCTATCAGAATATGTAATAATATTAAAGTTTACATGCAGTGACTTTGGACTAGTACCAAAATAATGCTATATAGGCATTTCTAGTCACTTTAAATCATTAAATAATGAACCTAAACCAAAGTAATTATGATCCAACCCTTAAATCACATTCCCACATGTTAGAATATGTGGTGATGACATGTGTCCACATGATCCCATATTTGAAGTGGTGAATATTAAATCTTAGTTAATTTTTAAATGAGTAGAAATTACTTTTCTAAAATAAAAAGGATGAAACTGTTGAATTAAACTTGTGATGCTTGTGATGATAATAGATCATCAAATGTGTGCCTTAGAGTACTAATTAGATTAGTTAAGTATTGTTTGGTGATTGTGTACTCCGTATGTATTTATAAACGATGCTACCGACCAAGTCTACGAGCAGGAGGAGTTCTACCAAGAAGAAGAAGAAGAAGAAGAAATCTTCAACCACTGCACTAACCAAGGCAAGCCACCATTAACAATGCAAGATAACACTTGCAAGTTTAATGCTTAGAAAGCTAGGATCAAACTATATGGTTTAGCAAAGATGCTTTAGGCATGCTTTGATTATACCACTTTGACTAGTATTTACCCCAAGTCTTATTTACAAGCTTTACTTCCTTTACTTTACAGAAAGTTCTCTACTTGTCTTGAAGGTAGCATAAAGAGTATAAAACTTGACCTATTTAGAACCCTTTAGATGTCGTACTATGGCATGAGATTGAAGCCATCTTTCCCACCTTAGTGAACACTCTTAACTTAGTAGTTTAGAGTAGATCAAAAACTTGAGTCACTTTAGATGGGCACACTTGGTGAAAATGAATTATGAAAACCTTGGAATGATGAGTCATTCTATTGAGATGTTTTGACATGTGTTGAGAAGCACAAATGGTTTATGATGGTGAAATGTTGAGGCATGAGTCTTAACCCTTTTATAAAACTGATGGTTGGATTCGGATGAGATACCATTCCAAATTTACCGTACAACCACACTACCTGAATTGGGTAAGGCTTAGCTGGAAATTTATATGCATTAGTATTAGTTCCCTCGCGGGAGAGGTTTGAGCTGAGGCTACCTCTCAATGTTTTCCACCTATGCAGTGCCCAAGATGACTGATGGTCATGGTTGGGAGGCCATACTCATAGGA
The DNA here is from genome assembly GCA_910589775.1 of Avena eriantha. Lineage (NCBI taxonomy): Eukaryota > Viridiplantae > Streptophyta > Magnoliopsida > Poales > Poaceae > Avena > Avena eriantha. Next base: position 528,259,259 of record OU342743.1, read on the forward strand.
GAGGTGCTTATACTAGGGTGTGTAAAGGGAAGGTTATGTTTGATTATCTACATACTAAGTATGATGATTCAGCGTTGTCCCTGACAGATGTATCGAATATTGTGGTGAAAGTGTACTACCTCTGTAGAGTGTCAAACTATTCGAATAGCCGCGTCTGCGTTTATGGATAGTTGGAATGGCCATATTATTTCGTTGTCAGATGTTTTCAAAATGACTTATGAAATGAATGATGAATCTTGACTTGACCACAACAGGGTTGTGTTTATGACAATAGCTTCCCAACTTAAGTGATTCTAGAACTTTATTTTATCTTTCTTTGTTTCAGAACCTAGCTTAGGTTTCAAACTTAACTTTATAGTTAAACTTAGATTTAGCACTTTAACTTGGAACTATACTACTTGTTAGTGGTAGTTTGCGAGTACTTAAAGAGTACTCATGGCTTTTGTCCCTGGCTATTCTCATGGCCAGACTATGAAGGAGATTACCAAGATGATGGCCAGCAGGACGGCTATGATAACTAGGACTATCTGCCTTCGTTACATTGCATGTGCCCCTGAAGATGGACCCCACCGTTATGCTTATCTTTTATTTCCCCTGCTTTTTGTATTAAGACTGGATCATGAGATCCTTATTTGTGTTAGACCTTATGTATGGTTTGTAATGGATGATGTACTATGATATCCAATCCGTTATGTCTCGCAAAAATGGTAATCCTGGGATTGCGAGGTATGGCATAACGGGCATCTGGGATTAAAAATCTGGGTGTTGACAAGTTGGTATCAAAGCCATCCTGACCATAGGAGACCCTAGTTAGAATGGACGTCCGAACAAAAACATAGTTTCAAAACCAAAGGGAGTATTTATGAAAACTATCTCTTCTCTTACCCTTGGGAATTCTTTCTTTCTCAAAAATTCATGTTCCTCAAAATTCTTACATTAATACTTAAAATTTGACACACTTGATCACTTCACTAACTTCCTCATCCTAAATTCTTGTAGATGGAGACTCGGTTCAGCAAGTTTAGCAGTTGGGAAACGGAGGTCAGCTGATCTTCAAGAGGGATCTGGATTCACTGTCGGAGTTACTGGGACACCCACATCCGGAGTTTCTTGGAGCTCAACTTCCAGGAACCCCCGGAGGAGACCTATAGTGGCTAGTCACCGCGGATCTTAGAGGAAGCATCGAAGCACCAACGTCCGGGAGAATTCAGTTCTCCATGAGAGAGAACAACTGGCCAGATGGATTAGCCAGGGCAATGCATGAAGCTCTCGCACGTCTATGTGCCCTCAGCGTCAACCAACTCCAAGGAACCCGTTTTGTTCACTATGCAAGACGTGACTTCATGGGAATGCCGATGGAGATGCCAAGTCACCCAGAGTTGAGGCGTCAAGTGGAGAATCTTGACTTCTTGCTGCACGACAGACATCAGGAACTGGACAATGCTAGAGAGTTAGCAAACCAAAACCGTGCCATTGCTGACCAGAAGGCCCAGACTTTCGCACTACTCGTCCAGGATCGCCAGTCTCTTCGCCGCCAACGTGCAAAGAAGGATCGCACCATCGCCCGTCTTCGCAAGAAGGTGGCCGACCTTGAGAAGACAGTCAAGGAGCAGGAAGCTCAGCTTGCAGCAAAGGAAGAAGAAGAGGAGGGTGAAGACATCTAGGGAGACATGGATTCTTACCTCAGCAACAATGATGACTTTCTGGAGGAGGATGCCGTGGACTTCTACACTGACGATGAGGACTCTGACTTCATCGACGATGAGTAGATGCACTAGAGCACTATCGTAGCATGAGATGTATCGGTCCCACTGTATCGTAGCTTGCAGAATGGTTCTTCAAACCATCTATTTTCCTTTGACTGTTGTGGTGTGTGTTGTATCGTGTGCTTGTTTGCATGAATGGAATGAAGTTAGTGGCAAAACCTGAGTCTAACTCAAAGTTTTAGATTTGAAACCCAAAACCATGAACCTTAGAACTTTCCCTCTTACCCCTGTATCTATCTCATTCTTCAGATGACTCGTGGAAACCAAGGAGGGAGCAGCTCGTCGCAAGAACCAATGCTGCAGATCTTGCAGAATCTCATCGCAGACCATGAAGCAAGCAGGGCAGAGCACCAAGGCAACTTAGCAACACTTCAACAGATCGCCCAGATGGCTCTCAACATACAAGGGCATGGAAATCAGGATCACCAGGGATCCAAACTCAAAAAAATTTAGAACACCAATCCCCCAATCTTCAACCAATTTGAAAACCCATTAGATGCTGATGACTTGTTACAGACAATGGAAAACAACTTAGAGGTTGCAAGAGTTGATGAAAAAGAGAAAGTTCTCTTCGCCAGCCACTATCTGGCAGGAGATGCAAGAGCTTGGTGGAATAGTATCCGCAATATGAATCATGGTCAAGTGATGACATGGGAAGCATTCAAAGACAAGTTCAGCCGCACCCACGTACTGCAAGGTTTAGTCAACAGGATGAGAGATGAATTCCGCGAATTGAAGCAAGGAAGAATGACTGTGGTAGAATACCATGACAGATTCCTGTCACTTGCCAGATATGCACCTGATGAGATCAACACGGAGGCCAAGAAGAAGGAGAGATTCCTGAACAGACTCCATGATGAGATGCAGATTGTCCTCTTCAACATACGTTTCGAGGATCTCGAAGAGTAGTCGACTCTGCCATTCAGATGGAAGGGAAGATTAACCAGGCAAACGACAACCGCAAGCGTCGTATGATGCAGCAATCAGGATCCAGCAGTCACCAGAAGTACCGTCCCAACCCATCATCGGGATATGCACCAAGGAACAATCGACCCCCAACGTCTCGCCCAAGCTACCCCAACCGTAGCGGAGGCAATGGGAAGTCCGGAGGAAACAATCACAACTCCGGCAACACCAACAATTTCAACCGTGCACCTCCCAAGAGCAACAACAACAACACAACAACATTGCACCCAGAACTGGCAGCAATGCTATGCTTGTCGCAGTCAAGGACAAGTCCTAGATCACTTGTTTCGAGTGTGGAGTGAAGGGTCACTACTCCAATGAGTGTCCCAAGAAGACTGCCGCCAATGCCAATGTAAATGCCCCAGCTCAGCAGCAACATCGTGTTCAACGAGGAAGAAGATTTGCCCCAGGGAATCCTCACAACCACAACGGTCGTCTCTTCCACATGAACGCAGAAGAAGCCCAAGAAGCGCCAGATGTAGTGCTGGGTATGTTTTCTGTCAACTCAGTTTTAGCAAGAGTGTTGTTTGATTCTGGAGCATCGCATTCATTTGTCACCGAAGAATTTGCATGCACTACTAAGATTCACCCAACCAACCTGAAGCATGTCATGGTAGTTCAAATCCCCGGTTCAACAACCAAAGCTAGGAAAATTTGCAAACCTGTGCCTATCAGAATACATGGGATAGATTTTTATGCCAACCTAATTGTACTCAGAACCAAAGGATTGGAAGTAGTACTAGGTATGGACTGGATGTCAAGGCATAAAGGACTGATAGACTGTGCTAAGAAAGCCATCACCATGACCAGTAGCTCTGGAGTAACACTAGAGCATATTTCTGAAACCTTACCTCGTCAATTCAAGTGTAACAAGAGCCTAGGCCTACCCACCATAGACAAGTCAGAGTAGTCTGTGAATACCCCGACGTATTCCTAGATGAATTGCCAGGTATGCCCCCGGATTGGGATATTGAGTTCATCATCAAACTAATCCCCGAAACCGGACCCATAGCCTAGAGACCCTATAGCAGGAACCCCTCAGAGTTAGTGGAACTGAAGAAGCAGTTGGATGCCATGTTAGAGAAAGGCTTGATTCAACCAAGCGCTTCGCCATGGAGATCACCAGTGTTATTCGTCGACAATAAAGATGGAGGCAATCGTTTGTGCACAGATTACAGAAAGTTGAATGACGTCACCATCAAGAATAAGTACCCCTTGCCAAAGATAGAGGATCTATTTGACCAGCTGACTGGAGCCCAGGTATTCTCAAAGATTGATCTTAGGACTGGTTATCACCAACTTAAGATTCGTGCAATGGATATTCCGAAGACCGCCTTTACTACTCGCTATGGTTTATACGAGTATACGGTTATGTCTTTTGGATTAACCAATGCCCCTGCTTATTTCATGAATCTCATGAATAAGATATTTATGAATTTCCTAGATAAGTTTGTAGTCGTGTTTATCGACGACATCCTTATCTACTCCAAGTCAGAAGAAGAGCATGAGCAACATCTGAGAGTTATCCTAGCAACCCTGAGAGAGCATCAGTTATATGCCAAGTTCAGCAAGTGTGACTTCTGGCTGAAAGAAGTAGTATTCCTAGGACATATTGTGTCTGCCGGAGGAGTCTCTATTTATCCCGCCAAGATCAAGGACGTCGAAGAATGGGAAGCTCCAACCACTCAAACCCAAGTCCGTGCATTTCTCGGATTAGCGGGATACTACCCCAAGTTTGTAGAAGGATTCTCGAGCATAGCCCGACCCATGACCCAATTGTTGAAGAAGGACAAGAAGTTTGAATGGATAGACAAATGTGAAGCCAGTTTTCAGGAGCTGAAGAAGAGATTGATCTCAGCCCCAATATTGGTCATGCCAGACATCAAGAAGCCGTTTGATGTGTATTGTGACGCATCCAAGATAGGTCTAGGATGTGTATTGATGCAAGAAGGCAAAGTCATCGCGTATCTGTCTCGACAACTGAAGCAGCATGAGCAGAACTATCTGACCCATGATCTTGAATTAGCAGCCATAGTGTTGGCATTGAAGACATGGCGTCATTATCTAATGGGTAATCGTTATGAGATTTACTCAGATCGCAAGAGCTTGAAGTATATTTTCACTCAGAAGGAGCTGAATATGAGGAAAAGGAGATGGATAGAGTTAATCAAGGATTATGACCTTGACATTCACTATCACCCCGACAAAGCCAATGTGGTAGCGGATGCTCTTAGCAGATTGCCGTGTAGGCTAAGCACCATGCTCAAGGAGAAGCAGCCAAGTCTATATGAAGAGTTGGAGCAGTTCATGACTGAATTGGTTAGCAAAGGATTCTTAGCTAGCATTGAACTGCAACCCACTTTGATTAGCCAAATCAAGGAAGCCCAAAATGGGAATGAAAGTATCGACGGAACCAAATGCATATTGGTACAGGAAAGGTACCTGGATTCACGGAAGACGAAGAAGGAGTACTGTGGTACAAAGGACGTATCTGTGTGCCAAAAGATTTGGAGCTGAAGCAAGTTATCATGAAGGAAGCTCATGATACCCTCTATTCTATCCACCCTAGAGGAACGAAGATGTATCAAGACTTCAAAGAGAAATTTTGGTGGCACAAGATGAAGAGAGAAATCGGAAGCTACATCGCCAAGTGTGATATCTGTCAAAGAGTTAAAGCAGAGCATCAAAGACCTGCAGGACTGTTGCAACCATTGCAGATTCCGGAATGGAAATGGGATTCTGTCGGAATGGACTTCATCACCGGTTTGCCTACTTCTAGTAGGGGAAATGACCCAATCTGGGTCATAGTTGATAGATTGTCCAAGGTAGCCCACTTTATACCGGTCAAGGCAACCTACTAGAGTGCAAAACTAGCAGAGCTATATATTGCTAGGATTGTTAGTCTGCATGGAAACCCCAAGACCATTGTATCAGAACGAGGAACTCGGTTTACCTCAAGATTTTGGCAGAAAGTCTAGGAAGGATTAGGAACCAAGTTGAACTTCAGTACCGCTTATCACCCGCAAACTGATGGACAGACTGAGAGAGTCAACCAGATTTTAGAGGATATGCTTAGAGCTTGTCTGTTGGAGTACGGATCAAAATGGGAAGACTGCCTGCCTTTCGCAGAATTCTCATATAACAACAGTTATCAAGCTAGTTTGTAGATGGCACCATTTGAGTTCCTATACGGAAGGAAGTGTCGTACCCCTTTCAATTGGTCGCAAGTAGGAGAGAGTCAAATCATTGGACCCGACATTCTCCGAGAAGTGAAGATAAGGTTCACAAAGTCCGTGAGCACCTCAAGACCGCCCAATCCAGACAGAAGAGTTATGCTGACAAGAGAAGGAGAGACCTGACTTTCAATGTCGGAGACTTTTTATATCTCAAGGTTTCACCATTGAAGGGAACTCAACGCTTTAGTCTAAAAGGAAAGTTAGCCCCCAGATATATCGGGCCATTCAAGATTCTGAACCGTCGAGGAGAAGTATCGTATCAACTGGAACTACCTGAAGAGATGTCAGCCATCCACAGTGTGTTCCATATCTTGTTACTTCGCAAATGCTTGGAAGTTCCTGAGAAGACTGAAGTTTTCAAGAACATCGATCACAGAGCTGTAGAGATCAACAATGACCTGACCTATCAGGAAGTGCCCATCCGTATCTTAGAAGAAGCATACAGGACCACCAGGACCAGGAGCATCAAGTTTCTCAAGATTCAGTGGAGTAACCATACCGAGGAGGAAGCCACTTGGGAGCGCGAAGATTACATTAGGACAGAGTTCCCAGATCTCTTTAGTTCCTAGATTTCTTTGTGAATCTCGGGACGAGATTTTGTTTAAGGGGGGAAGCTTTGTAACATCCCAAAACTTAAATCCTAGTTTATCAAGATCCAGATCATCAAAATTAGGGTTAACAAAAACTTTTCCAATTAAAAATATGAAAGCATTCATGTGTATGTGCATTTAAATTAGGAATTGATTTGAATTGCCATGGTTCTGTGATTCATTGCTCGTAAAATGATTACAAGGTGAAATAAACATCATCTAAATCATTCCCAAACTTTTCCCAAAGAAAAACAACTCAAAAAGAATAAATGAAGTGAATGGTCATTTTGGCCAAATTAACTATCATGCCTACTTTGGCTATTCCTAGTACTCAAAACTTAACAGAAAAAATTGTGGATCTTTACACCCCTTGCTAGTACACATAATGAGGTACCAAGGCCCACTCTGTGATCTGCCAAAAACATTTAAATACTAATTTTAAATGATAGTTTAAAATTGAATCTATTTCATATGGGAAGATCCCACTATTTCAAAAACCACCCAAACAAGCTCAATTTTCAAAACCCAAGCAACCACAGAGTCTCAAGCTTATGCCTAGCACACCCACCAAAAATCTTTTCAAAAAATTTAAAGTTTATTTCTTGCGGCTATTTTCACAAACACTTGGCAGGCAAGAATCCAAGTCTAAACATAGCTCACTGTTTTGTACAGGGTTTTGCCCCCATTTGATCTCCAATTAATCCCTTTGTCTCCTCTTGATCAAACCAGACCATTAGCACCTCACTCCCTTGTCCCTAGCAACAGTGTCGAGCCACCCCGAGCACCAACTCGCCGGCCAACTTGGTCACCGCCGCAGCAGACCGTCCCCCTCTCTCTCACCATGTCTAGGAGATAGCCAGCACCTCACCGCCGCCTACTGTCCCCTCCCCGAGCCAGGCCTAGCCATGGACCACCGAGAAATCCCCGCGCCCAGTGCCACCGCGCCATGCCAAGCACGCGCCAGAGCGCCGCGCCTGACACGCGTGCACAAGCCGCCGCTCGACCGTAGCCCGCGCCCACCGCGACACCATGACCCAGGGAGCATGCCGGACATGCCCGTTCGCCGCCCAATGCACCACAGCCATCGCTCGCCGTGGACACTGCCGTCTCTGCCGCTCAGAGTACCAGCTCCGCCCGACCGCATACCACCGCCCCTAAGCCCGCATTCAAGTCCTAGAACACTGCCAGGAGACCGCGTGTCGATCGCCACCCGCAGCCATGCCACTAGCAGCCCGTAGCCATGTCGCCACCGTCGCCTGCCCATCCCTCTCGGTATCGCCATTGAGCCTATAAAAGGAGGGCACCCCCAGCCATTTGCAGCACACCACTCCACTCCCCTCACCTCACTGATCGTCCCAAACCTCTAGCCGGAGCACGGGCAGCAGCAGTTCAACGGAATTGCACCGGAGCAGGCCGCCTCTAGAGGAGAAGGGCGCTGCTAATTGCGACCACCCCCGGAGCTACCTCGACCGTCTCTGAGCTCGCCGTCGACCACCAGTCCGTTTCCTGCCTTCCGTCGTTGCTGGAGCCCTGGTACGCCCCCTATGCACCCCCACCGAGTCGCTAGGGTTAGATCTCGTTGGTGACAGGTCCGTCATCGACGACGATCCCCAGCCGTTGATTCCCACTCTAATCCAACGCCCCACGTTGCCCCGTACCGCTTCGCGCGTTATGAGTCGCTGACTGGTGGACCCCCTGTCAGCTGAGCCCCGCGCTGCGGAGTGACACTGGGCCGGCCCGTTAGCGTTGCCCGCGCGACCCAGTTAGTTTGAATTAGGATTTTCCTATTTAGTTTAAACTTAGATCTGTCTCTGAGTTTGAAAAGCAATTCAGAGATATTTACAAATCCAAATTGCATGAAACCAATTTCGCGTGAAAGGTATTGAAATGATCTATCCAGCCCGTTGGATTTAATTTAATTAGAGTTATAGATCTCTCCTAGTAAAAATAACAAAACTGAAGCATTTGCAACATTTTTATAAAATCAACCAAGATAGGTTTTGAGTTGATTCCAACTCTCAAAAATCACATTTCATCATGTCTATCAGAATATGTAATAATATTAAAGTTTACATGCAGTGACTTTGGACTAGTACCAAAATAATGCTATATAGGCATTTCTAGTCACTTTAAATCATTAAATAATGAACCTAAACCAAAGTAATTATGATCCAACCCTTAAATCACATTCCCACATGTTAGAATATGTGGTGATGACATGTGTCCACATGATCCCATATTTGAAGTGGTGAATATTAAATCTTAGTTAATTTTTAAATGAGTAGAAATTACTTTTCTAAAATAAAAAGGATGAAACTGTTGAATTAAACTTGTGATGCTTGTGATGATAATAGATCATCAAATGTGTGCCTTAGAGTACTAATTAGATTAGTTAAGTATTGTTTGGTGATTGTGTACTCCGTATGTATTTATAAACGATGCTACCGACCAAGTCTACGAGCAGGAGGAGTTCTACCAAGAAGAAGAAGAAGAAGAAGAAATCTTCAACCACTGCACTAACCAAGGCAAGCCACCATTAACAATGCAAGATAACACTTGCAAGTTTAATGCTTAGAAAGCTAGGATCAAACTATATGGTTTAGCAAAGATGCTTTAGGCATGCTTTGATTATACCACTTTGACTAGTATTTACCCCAAGTCTTATTTACAAGCTTTACTTCCTTTACTTTACAGAAAGTTCTCTACTTGTCTTGAAGGTAGCATAAAGAGTATAAAACTTGACCTATTTAGAACCCTTTAGATGTCGTACTATGGCATGAGATTGAAGCCATCTTTCCCACCTTAGTGAACACTCTTAACTTAGTAGTTTAGAGTAGATCAAAAAGTTGAGTCACTTTAGATGGGAACACTTGGTGAAAATGAATTATGAAAACCTTGGAATGATGAGTCATTCTATTGAGATGTTTTGACATGTGTTGAGAAGCACAAATGGTTTATGATGGTGAAATGTTGAGGCATGAGCCTTAAATCTTTTATAAAACTGATGGTTGGATTCGGATGTGATACCATTCCAAATTTACCGTACAACCACACTACCTAAATTGGGTAAGGCTTAGCTAGAAATTTATATGCATTAGTATTAGTTCCCTCACGGGAGAGGTTTGAGCTGAGGCTACCTCTCAATGTTGTCCACCTATGCAGTGCCCAAGATGACTGATGGTCATGGTTGGGAGGCCATACTCATAGGAGATGTGCTTATACTAGGGTGTGTAAAGGGAAGGTTATGTTTGATTATCTGCATACTAAGTATGATGATTCAGGGTTGTCCCTGACAGATGTATCGAATCTTGTGCTGAAAGTGTACCACCTCTGCAGAGTGTCAAACAATTCGAATAGCCGCGTCCGCGGTTATGGACAGTTGGAATGGCCATACTGTTTCGTTGTCAGATGTTTTCAAAATGACTTATGAAATGAATGATGAATCTTGTCTTGACCACAACAGGGTTGTGTTTATGACAATAGCTTCCCAACTTAAGTGATTCTAGAACTTTATTTTATCTTTCTTTGCTTCAGAACTCAACTTAGGTTTCAAACTTAACTTTATAGTTAAACTTAGATTTAGCACTTTAACTTGGAACTATACTACTTGTTAGTGGTAGTTTGCGAGTACTTAAAGAGTACTCATGGCTTTTTTCCCTGGCTATTCTCATGGCCAGACTATGAAGGAGATTACCAAGATGATGGCCAGCAGGACGGCTATGATAACTAGGACTATCTGCCTTCGTCAGCATTACCTGTGCCCCTGAAGATGGACCCGACCGCTACGCTTATCTTTTATTTCCGCTGCTTGTTGTATTAAGACTGGATCATGAGATCCTTATTTGTGTAAGACCTTATGTATGGTTTGTAATGGATGATGTACTATGATATCCAATCCGTTATGTCTCGCAAAAATGGTAATCCTGGGATTGCGAGGTATGGCATCACAGGCATCTGGGATTAAAAATCTGGGTGTTGACAGGTGGCAGCATATTCTACGAATATGCTCTTCTTTATTCCTCTTTAACGGCTTGTCCGAGCTTTGGACGTAACCTGCAGCGTCATCCTTGCCTTTTGGCGTCTCCCTACATGGGCTACATCATCCGGCTTTGCCCGCGTCACCTTGGTCACCCTGACCTGCTGGTCCTCTTCTTTACTTTACTTTGCACAGGTTTCAGCTAATAAAGCCACCTTTTGACCAGCGGGGGATTGCTTCTCTTGGAATCTAAGATAATCCAGCTTGCATATTGCTAATCCGGCTTACCCATTTACCTGCAAAATAGATAGACATGGCCGGCATAAATCTTATGCCGGCCAGACCATTGTCAAGGAAATGCCCCATGGGCCGGGTCACACCATGATTCGGCCTGCCTTGAGGTGACCCGGTCAGCACTTTGCTTTGACTGCGCCGTACCTTGGCTAACTCGGCCCTTATACCTCGGTGTTACCCTACCTGGGGGTATCCCCCAACATTAGTCCCCGAAGCTGGTGCGGTCTTAGCAACTTTTAGTTGTTAAGGGCACAACAGGTTCCCTTATCTGGATCTTTCGCTCCTTAGGCCGAGTTACCTCGTAGCCTGGAGTTTCTCTTCTTGCAACCCCTTTTGCTCTTTCCGAGTCATTCCTTGTTAGCTAGGTCTTTTGCTTGCTTAGCCGGGTTACCTTTCCTTCTCCCGTACGCTTCTCCACATCCTACGTGGAGGGTAATCATCATTTGTCTCATTTTAAGGGCCATGCGCATTTACCGCACCGGTTACTGTCGTTGCGTGAGGCATAACTGGTGTAAACGTCCCATCACTTCAGTGCCTCGTTAACTCTAACACCGTGTCATGTCATGGGATCGCTTGCTCCCATGGCCCCTTCTATGGCCTTGTTCTGATTGGCTGCTTGGGCCGCATACACGCTCGTTGCGTGTGGTACATCACCCTCAAGGGATCCCAAGACACGCGTGCGGCACGGTTAAGTAGGGGGTGTGGGGCACTCCTAGGAGAAGTTCCCCCCATTTGCGTCGCTCTCCATTGCTCTTTCTCTCCTTCACAGCGACGCCACCGCCGCCGCCAGTTCTCTGCTTCACGAGCGCCACCGCGACTACAACCACTCACATCCGCGCCGCCGTCCCCATTCACAGTTTCCATCATGGGGACTTGCGCTTCCTGCATTCCTTCCTCTGGCTATCTCTATTCTGATTTTCCCGTCAAAAGATTCGAATCCACCATGTCCGAAGCGGAGGCAGTGGTGGCGCAGCAGGAAGAAGGAGTGGAGGGTCGCGAGCGCGGTTGCTAGGATGGCTCCACCATCCACAAGGAGGACTTGGCTTGCCTCCACGCCTCCCGTCGCATCCCCGCCGGCGTTGCCTGCCGCCTCGCTGCCGGTGAAATTTCTCGTTCGCCCAGAGAGGGGGAATACATTGTGTTTCTTTCCCATTTCCAGCGCGTCTTCGGCCTCCTACTTCTGATTTTTTCTTCGATTTCATTTCCACTCACAAGCCGCAACCGCATCACCTCCCCGCAAACGCTATCACCTCTCTATCTTCCTTTGCCGCCGGCATTGAGGGATACATTGGCCTCTGGCCAACCAAAGAACTTTGGATTAAGTTCTTTGGTCTGCGGAGGAATGTTGTTCCGGATAAGGAGCTTGCCCCGGAAGACAAGCACCTGACCCAATGCGGCGCTGCCTCCATCTCCTCGCACAAGCAGTCCGTGTTTCCCTAGGTCACCGGGCTCAAATCCTGCAAGGGCTGGTCCCGGACCTTCTTTTACGTCTGGAACACCACCAAGGAGGACCAGATGCGGTTGCTCCATTTCAAGCTTGGCCCTCCAGATGCTTCACTTTGGGAAAGCATTCCCAAGTGCGCCATGGCCCTGCCGAATCAAGTGGCACGCCGGATCACAAAGCTTCTCAAGGAGCGTCTCTAGCAGGAGGATATTATGATTACTTTTATCCGTAGCCGGGTCTCCCCCCTCCAGAAGCGAGCCCACGAGATCTGCTACCTTAGCGGCCCTCTTGATCCTCACTGGACCTCGTCTTTTGAGCTGGATAACTTGGAGGTTTACCACCGGGTTAAGCCCATATTCAACGTGGAGAAGGAGTTCTCCGAGGATTGGGAGTGGGGACTCGAGCCCTTCAACCGTGCCAACCCTCCTCCAAAGGTAAATTAACCCTTCTTTGTTTTCTGAATCTTCTTCGTATGTCGGTTTTCCTTTGTAACTTGGCAATTATTCTCTCAGAAATTTATCCATAACCACTGGAGGATGGCGAGGTGCTGGCATGCAAATGGTTGGAGGACCACACCGAGGAGGACGAGGTTGAGCCTGATCCGGAGGCCTTCCTGCCTATCCCGGAAGTCGTCAAGCGCAGCGCTGGTAAGGCCTCTTCTTTCAGGAATTGGCCAGACGATGATGATTCTGACATTGAAGTCCTTGAGGTACTTGATCCAGTTCTCATCTCTTACTTGCACCTGGCTCATGATCGACTGTTCAGCTAACCCGGATGATCAGGTCCATGAGGTTCCTCCCCTTGCCACTGGTGGCCCGGCCCCGGCTCCATCCCAGAAGCATGCAGCTACCTCAGCCACAGCTTTGGAGGCGTCGCCGTCCAAGAAGAGGCAAAAGAAGTCTAAGGTTAAACCCTCGGCCAAGCCTGCCACCAAGAGCACAGTTCGGAGGGCACCCAATCCTCGGGCTCCTCCTACCGCAGACGAGTAAGTCCTTTTAGCATTGCTACTTCGGACTTTTTTCTTTGCTTGCCTTTCTGGTTGGTTCTCTCTTTTTGAATCGCTGTCCTTCCCTTCTTCTTAGAGCTCTTGTGGATATTTCTGAGAGCAGTTCTGGCATAGCCTCCCCACTCTGGAGTAGTCCCTCTCCCCCCGCGACGATGGTTATCGCCCGCTCAGCCCTATTCAAGAGGGTTCTATGGTTGCGCCTGACGAGAACCTACCTCGCCAAGAGGAGGGCAACGTCGGCGCGGGGGATTGTGGGGCAGCTCGTGACACGGTGATGCCGGATCTCCCCAACTCCTCGGACTCTGTTCCCAATGTTGAGGGACTAGTTTCATTGGCGCCGCCCCCAGTATCTCCAGTACCAGTACCAGTACCAGCACCAGCAGCACCAACATCAACAGCAGCAACAACACCAGCACCAGCAACACCAGCAGCAACAGTGACAACAACACCAGCAGCACCAGCAACAACAGCACCAGCAGCACCAGCAACATCAGCACCAGCAGCAAGAGCCTCCAAGCCTCCCAAGGGAAAAGCTCCTTCAGCTCCCACTGGGTCTATTCCTTCAATCGCTGATATCTTTCAACAAGCTCCTCAATCCTCATCCGGCAAAGCCAAGAAGACCTCCGTGTCAACCAAAGATACTTCTTCCGGGTCTGCTCCCTCCGGATCAGAGGGCGGCCAGCAACTGGTTTTGCATACCAGCCCCGCTGCAGCTCAATCCGCCAGGCAAGAGGCCCACGTGAAGGGCATTGTGGTGAGCTATACTCTGAGCCTTACAGTCCACAACTCCTTGAGTATGTGAACAACTGGAACAACGCCGAATTCGTCGATCCTCAAGATGATTTGCCGGAGAAGTTCAGCCCCGCCGAGTTCAGCGCCCAGATGAACTCCGCTACAAAGGCTATCTCCTTGGCTAGCCGGATGATGGAGGTAATTCTTTTTCTCTGCTGTTGATGTTTTATGCAAATTGAACGCTTGTACATATAGCCCCTAGTCCCCGAGCCTCTGAGGGAATAACTTGTTATTCGGTTGGATGCTTCTCGTAGAGCTTAGTTTTTGTTCATAATGACATTAATTTGGAATAAATTTTGGGCCGGGTCTAGTTCCCTTGGCCCGTATCTTATGTACTTCGAATATCCACACACCTAGAGTTGGGTTAAGTTCCACTTGGCTCGGGTCTTGTAGACTTCGAATATCCACACACCTAGAGTCGGGTTAAGTTCCACTTGGCCTGGATCTTGTAGACTTCGAATATCCACACACCTAGAGCCGGGTTAAGTTCCACTTGGCCCGGATCTTGTAGACTTCGAATATCCACATACCTAGAGCCGTGTTAAGTTCCACTTGGCTCGGGCTTGTAGATTTTGAATATCCACACACCTAGAGTCAGGTTAAGTTCCACTTGGCCCGGGTCTTATAGACTTCGAATATCCACACACCTAGATCCGGGTTAAGTTCCACTTGGCCCAGGTCTTGTAGACTTCGAATTATTTCTACATTGCCTCTGAACTTTTGTCTCTTCCTTGCTTATTTCAGATTACCACTAACCGCTGAACTGCTGAGTTCCAGCGCTTGCATGACTCCTACAAAGACATTCGCGGGCGTTATGGTAAACCCCTGGTGGAGTACCAAAAGAGGGGTTAGTTTCCATTCCTTTTCATTCAAACTTCTTTGGAATGATATGAATGTCTTGTCCGAATCATGCAGCCGAGCTTGAAGCTGAGAATAAAATCATGAGGAAGAACCTTGCGGAGATCAAAGGTAAACTCATCCCTTTCATATAATCATTGTACTTTCCTTGCCCCATCCGGTGGACACACATACTTTGGGTCCTCCGGATCATGTTGCAGTTGTTCTCGATGACAGTGTCACCATGCCTGAACTGATGACCCACTGCCTCGAACAAGCAGGTAACTATGAAGCTGAACTGAAAAAGAAAGATGAGGAAATATCTCGGCTCAGGCAGCAGGACTCAAAAATCATTCAGCTGAACGCCGAAATTCAAAATCTTAAGAGCTCCCATCAGTTCGCGCTGGAGAAGGTCGACTAGGAGTTTCCCAAGGAGAAAGAGTGTTTAACCACGCAAATCTCCAAGGACAAGAGCCTACTGGAGGAAGCCGACGTCAAGCTTACGTCGGTGACCACCGAATACGAAAAACTCTAGGTCCACAATGCCAATGTTGATTCCAAGATATAGCGACTGCTCTTCCAGATTGCGCATAAGTTTTCTGCCCTTGCCTGATCTGCTATCATTTGGATTTAGTCCTTTTGCTCACTATTTTTCTTCTCATCCTCAGGGAATTTCTAGAGAGCGATACGCTCGCCGCCTCTGCCGTACGCCAATCCCGTGAACGACGTGGAATTCTTGCTGGCCCTAATGCCGAGCCAATCCCCTATACGACAGAAGATCTCCTGCCAAGTCTCACCGCTCGTCTTGAGGTAGTAAAGAACCATGGTGCGGACATCCTCCCAGCGGCAACACGGATGTTCAGCTGCCTCTGGCCTAGTGAAAACATTCCCAAAAAAGGCTTGGCTTTTATAGCCAAACTCATGGAATGTGACACGCAGCTGCATTTGTGGCGCGAATCTGCTGCCCGGGCTAGGGCCAACATTGCTCTGAAATTTGCGCTCTCATGGTATGAAGGAATTGACTTGGCATTGCTCAATCGCATGCGCACCGGGTCTAAGTGGTGCGAGGATCCGGAGTGGATCGCGCGCCGCCAAGACTGTGCCAACAAGCTCATCCAATACTCCTGCTGCCATGCTTGGAACGAGGGGCCGAGTTATCTTGATGTCATTGATGACGAGATTGTCTCTAGAGCTGAAGAGGGAGGGAGCAAAAACGAGGGCTCCGAGCTAGGCGACGAGGCTGAAGACCCGGAGGACAACAAAGTTTACCCGGAGGACGAAGCTGAAGCTAACGCTCCTCCCCCACACTCCGGAGTACCTCCCTCCTCGACAAATGATTCATCCGCTGCTCCTGCTCCTTGAGAAACACTTGTTCAAATTTATCAAATCCCCGGAATGCCGGCGCAGATGTATTTAAATACTTTGGTTTGTTTGTGCTACAATTTTATGTTTCGAACTAAGTTTTATTTTCGGATTATCGTGGGAGAAGTCCTCGAGTTTCATTTTCTTGTTCCCCCAATTTTTGACTCGGCTCGCGTCTACCTTGATTCGGTTTTTCGACTTACGAGTCTGAGGTTCAAAAAATTGACTTAACAATACTTGAAACCTTGAGATTAGCTCAAAATGATTCTGCACTTTAGTGAAGAAAATAAACTAAGGGTTAGCCAAAAAACCAATGCCAGCCCGCTTAAGTTCTTTTACTTAGTCGATTTTCGTGTGCTTTGCCATTCCAAACTTGTTCTCTTGCTTGCCATGAAGCCAATTATTGTTGGACAACAGCAAAGTCGAAGAGTTAGGTTTTTGGTACTCACATATTACTAATCCAACTAAGACATAAGCGACTTAACCCAGCCGACACAAAAATACGGAAACAAGAGGCAAGTGTTGTAGCAGTCCCCGAGTCTCTGCTCGGGGTAGTAAAGTTTTTATTGATAATCTCATTGCCGATATACATACCGACATGCGAGTAGTTTGGGTACATTCACCTCTTAGGTGTAGAAAGGATGAAGTAGTGCTACGTTCCATGGTCTTTTGGATTCTTCTCCGGACCTGTCCGCCTTGTTCTTTTGCTGGGGCTGTGCATCAATAAGATAGTAGGAATCATTGCGCAAAGCTTTGCTCACAATGAAAGGTCCTTCCCATGGAGGGGATAACTTATGCATGCTAGCAGTGTGCTGTATTAGCCTTAGCACCAAATCACCTTCCCGGAAAACTCGGGGGTTTACTTTCCGGCTATGGTACGTCAGAGATTTTGCTGACATATGGCGGATCTAGACAAGGCCAGTTCTCTCGCTTCTTCCAGCAGATCAACATCATTTTGTTGGGCTTCGCGCACTTCGGCTTCTGTTTATTGGTTGACCCTTAGCGAATCATGCTCTATGTCGGTTGGTAATACAGCTTCTGCCCCATATAACGGAAAGAATGGTGTATAGCCTATTGATTGATTTGGAGTGGTTCTTACACTCCATAGTACCACTGGTAGTTCTTCTATCCAGCACCCCGCTGATCTTTGCAGCGGCTCTATGAGTCGGGGTTTTATCCCGGATAGTACCAGTCCGTTGGATCTTTCCACTTGCCCGTTCGATGCGGGGTGGGCGACTGAAGCAACATCGAATTGGATCTTATTTTCTTGGTAGAATCTCGCGAACGCTCCTTCAGGGAAATTCGTCCCATTATCAGTTATGATGCTATGGGGGTAGCCGTACCTTAGGATTATATCCTTGAGGAATCTTACCGCCGTTACCCCATCACATTTCCGAATCGGTTTCACTTCAATCCATTTCATGAATTTGTCAACCATGACCACAATATGGGTCATCCCTCCTTTGGCCAGCTTAAATGGTCCTACCATGTCTAGGCACCATACAGCAAATGGCCATGTAATGGGGATAGTTTTCAGCTCCAACATTGGTAGGTGAGTTTTCGTGGCGTATCTTTGACAACCATTACACTTTCTCACCAAGTCATATGCCTGCTCCAAAGCACTGGGCCAACAAAATCCATGTCGGAAAGCTTTTGCTACCAAGGCCCTTGAGGAGGCATGGTGGCCACATTCGCCTTGGTGAATATCACGGAGTATCTCAAGTCCTTCCTCCGGATCAACGCACCGTTGTAGCACCACAGTCACACTTCTTTTGTATAATTCAGCGTTGATAATGGTATAGGCCTTTGCCCTTCTCTGAATTTTCCTTGAACTTACTTCATCGTCCGGCAAGATTCCCTCTTTCAGGAAATCAAAAATTGGCTTTGCCCAAGTTGGTATAGTCCGGACGGGGAATGGTTCCTCATTAACCTCCATTGCACCCACCGACATAACTCCTGCCATATCAAGTTGTACAGTCCACGGGTTTGCTGAAGTAGTCCCCGGGTTTGCTGAAGCAGTCCTCGGGTTTGCGGAGGTGCTTCCCCATTCTATCTCCACAGGTGCAGCTCCTGATCCAGGAAGTGATGGGATATAAATTGAATCTGATTCGGGTGATGGTGGGAAAGATGGTTTTCTCAAGTGCTCCAAAGCCACGTTTGGCGGAATGGGTTGCCGGGATGAGCCCAACTTGGACAGTGTATCTGCTGCCTTGTTTTTGATCTGAAGTACGTGATGGAACTCACACCCTTCGAAGAACCCGCTTATTTTCTTAACATGGAACCTATATAGGGCCATGTTAGCATCTAGGGCATCCCAATTCCCAAACACTTGCTGCACCACCAAATCCGAATCTCCAAAGAATTGTATCCGACGTATTCCCACTTCCTTTGCCACTTTGAGACCATGTACCAATGCTTCGTACTCCGCCACATTATTCGAGGCACTGAAGTGGATTTCATGGACATACTTCAGTTGATCCTTCTTGGGCAAGGTAAGCACTACTCCAGCGCCTAATCTATCTTTCAGTTTCGATCCGTTGAAGTGCATTTACCAATAATTGGAGTCCGGCAAGGGTGGATCGTATTGCATTTTAGCCCAGTCCACAAAGAAATCCGCCATAGCTTGTGACTTGATCACATCCCTTCTGTCGAACTGTGGTGCGTATGGAGCTAATTCGATAGCCCACTTTGTTATTCGGCCGCTTGCGTCTTTGTTACTCATGATCTCTAAAATGGGTGCCTCACATATCACCTTGATGGGGTGTTCCTCAAAATAGTGTTTGAGTTTCTTGGCCGACATATATACGCCGTTTGGCATCTTCTGATAATGAGGATAATTCTGTTTTGAGGCTGATAATACTTTGCTTAGATAATACACCGGCCTTTGCACTGACTTTCCTTCCTCCTCGCACTCCACTATGATCACTGCACTTATGACTCGGTTGGTCGCGGCTACATAGAGCAACATTGGCTCCTTAGGCAGTGGTGCAGCTAGGATTGGCACGGTAGATAAGATCTTTCTCAATTCTCGAAATGCAAGATCCGCCTGTGGTGTCCATGTGAACTTATCTGCCTTTTTCATTAGCTGATAGAGGGGCAAGGCCTTCTCTCCCAACCGACATACGAACCGTCTTAACGATGCCAGGAAACCAGTGAACTTCTGGACATTGTTAAGACACTTTGGCAGTTCCATTCTTTCTATGGCCCGGATTTTCATCGGGTTAGCTTCAATGCCACGACTAGATACCAAAAAACCGAGTAACTTTCCTGCAGGTACGTCAAAAGTGCAATTCTCTGGGTTCAGTTTCATTCGGAACCTTCTCAAGTTCACGAATCTCTGCCGGATATCCTCAAGGAGCGTATTGCTTTCCTTGGTTTTTATTACCACATCATCTATGTAAACTTGCACATTCCGACCTATCTGATTATGTAAGCATTTCTGCATGCATCTCTGGTACGCTGCTCCTGCATTACATAACCCAAATGGCATAGTTCGATAGCAATAAGCCCCGTATGGGGTAATAAATGCAGTCTTTATTTGATCATCCGGATTTAGGGGTATCTCATGGAAACGAGAATACGCGTCAATGAATGACAGTAGCTCACATCCGGCCATTGAGTCTATGACCTGATCTATTCTAGGGAGTGGAAATGGATCTTTTGGACACGCCTTATTCAGGTTTGTGTAGTCGATACACAGACGCCATACCACAGCTACGTTCGGATCATCTTTCCTTTTCTCCACCAGCCCCGGATTTGAGAGCCAATCTGGATAGAATACCTCCATGATAAATCCGTTCGCTAGTAATATTGCTATCTCATGTCCAATAACTTTTCATTTGTCTTCTGTGAAACGCCTGAGAGGCTGCTTTACCGGCTTAGCCCCGGGTCTTACATTCAATGAGTGCTCAGCCAACTCCCTCGGTACAACTTGCAGATCTTGCATAGACCAAGCAAAGATATCCCGATTCTCACAGAGGAAATTGACAAGCTCGCTTTCCTATTTGCTGCTTAACCCGGCACCAATGGTGACGGTGTGCTCTGGGAACTGATCATTGATTGGCACTTTCTTCATGTCCTTTGTTGCTTGGAACGATATGCTCCCGTGCGGGTTGGTCAGGGCCAGCATATGTTGTTGCGCAGATTGAGCCAATGCCGCTACTTCTAGTATCTTCCTTTTTTCTTGAGCTATCACGAGTGACTCGGCTAAATTGGATCCGGCTGAGGCGCACTCGATTGAACGCCGGAAGTCCCCTGATATAGTTATCACGTCCTTGGTCCGGGAAACTTCATCTTAAGGTAACTGACGTGGGTAGTTCCCATGAATTTGCTCAGCGCTGTCTCGCCGAGTAACGCATGATAAGCGCTTTCTAGATTCACCACCTCGAATTCCAAGTTCTCAGTGCGGCAGTTGTCTCTTGTGCCGAATAACACGTCAACCCGGACCTTACTAATTGGTTCACAAGAAATACCCGGCACAATGCCATGAAAGGTGGTCCTTGTTGCTTGCAACATGTTCTCTGTTATCCCCAACTTGTGCATGGTATCCTTGTACATAATGTTGATACTGCTGCCATTGTCAATCAACACCTTGGAAAATCTCACATTGAGATTTGGCCCGATGAACGTCGGATCTAGGACCAGAGCGTAGGTTCATGGGCTTGGCATTATCTTTGGGTGATCCTTGACACTCCATGTAAGCTCCTGGTCCGCCCAAGGCATATACCTCACCACCGCTGGCATTACTGCGTTTACCTCCATATGCCAGCGCTGCAAGCTTTTCTGGTCATTCTCTTCCATGGTGAACACACAGTAGCTTTGATGATGTTCCATGTACTCATTTCGTCTCTCATTCTCTTTGTAACCTTGGCCTTGTTGTTCGTTATTGCCCACTTGATGTACCGCATCCCTTCTTTCTGGATTCTCGTACCTCGGTGGAGGTGGTGGCGGCATCAGTTGTTGTCCATTTCCCCCTGTTAGTAATGGTGGACGGGGTGTTTCATTTCTAGGTGCTTCATTCCGAGGTGCCTGAGCATTCCCTGAATTCCCCTGTTCTAATTTCATCATCCATTCACACTACCGGGTCGTATGATTCACCGGACTATTCGGACTTGGCGTATGAAATTTGCAAGGTTGATCTAGCATAAACTGGAATGTATACCTCGGCCTATCCTTTCGTTCCTGCCATTGCTTTTTCTGCTCCGGGGTCTAAGGCTTTCTCCCTTCGTTTTTTTGTTGCCAGCTCTGCCCTCCAGTTTTTTGGCATTGACTGGCTCCGGCATTGGGTTGATCCCAGTCCACTGCTGCGACTTGCTGCGAGTTATACCAATAATCCGGGAGCTCATCCCTTCTTTTTCCTCAGAAATCATTCCTCCTTGACGATCCGGGGCCATCTCGGCCGTAATACTCTTCGTTTGCTTCGCTAGACATTAACCGGGGTTGTGTTGGATCTCCCAAGGCATACGAATCTGCGATCTAGATCGTCTCAGCCAAGGTAGTTGGCATATCTCGTTGTAATCTTTGCCACAACATACTTCCATATCTGCACCCCTGAGCGAACCACGCAATAGCTTGTGATTCAATCACACCTTCGCACGAGTTTCTCACATTCCACCACCGAGTCAGGAAATCTCTATCTAGCTCATTCAGTCTCTGCTGGCACAACGCAAGGGTTTGCGGTCTATTGGGTCTCTTGTAGGTGCTTGAGAAATTGCTAACGGACAACTCCTGGAAATCCAACCAGCAGTTAATGCTTCCTGGTGGCAAATTGTTCAACCAAACTCGCGCTGGTCCTTCCAACATCTGTGGTACATATCTCACCACCCATCTCAAATTTCCTGTTGCGATCTTGACCGCTGTGGCTGTTGGAGATATGCCCAAGAGGCAATAATAAAAGTGGTTATTATTATATCTTTATGTTTATGATAAATGTTTACATCCCATGCTATAATTGTATTAACCGGAAACATTAATACTTGTTTGTTTTGTAAACATAAGAGAGTCCCTAGTAAGCCTCTTGTTGAACTAGCTTGTTGATTAATTGATGATCATGGTTTCCTGATCATGGACATTAGGATGTGATTAATAACAAGGTTATATCATTAGGAGAATGATGCGATGGACACACACCCATAGTAAGCGTAGCATAAGATCAAGTCATTAAGTTCGTATTGCTGTAAGCTTTCAAATACATAGTAACCTAATCCTTCGACCATGAGTTTATGTTAATCACCATCACCAGATGGATACTTTGATGACATCAAACACCGCTTCGTAACTGGGTGGTCATAAAGGTGTCATTGGGTATTCTGAAAGTATGTGTTGAAGCGCATGGACCAAGATTGGGATTTGTCCATCCATATGACGGATAGATATGCTCTGGGCCCTCTCGGTGGAATTTCATCTAGTTAGCTTGCAAGCATGTGACTGGGTCACAAGGGATGACATATCACGGAACGAGTAAAGAGTACTTATCAGTAACGAGGTAGAACTAGGTATGGAGATGCTGACGATCAAACCTCGGATAAGTATAGTATCGCGTGACAAAAGGAATTGGTTTCGTATGTAAATGGTTCAATCGATCACGAAGTCATCGTTGAGTATGTGGGAGCCATTATGGATCTCCAGGTCCCGCTGATGGTTATTGATAGGAGATGTGTCTCTGTCATGTCTACATATTCACGAACCGTAGGGTGACACACTTAAGGTTCGAAGTTGTTTTAAGTAGATATGGAATGTGCGTTGGAGACCGAATGTTGTTCGGAGTCTCGGAATGGATCCGGGACATCACGAGGAGATCCGGAATGGTCCGGAGAATAAGATTCATATATTGGGGATCATTTTCTAAGTTAGGAAATGTTCCGGAGTGTTTGTATGGAGATTCTAGAAGGTTTCGGAATGTTCTGGAAGGTTCTAGAGGATTTCTTGGAGTTTGCTTGAAAACCAAGAAAGGGTCAAAGGAAACCTAGTGGGGTAAGACACGGAATCGTGGGGGAGGAGGACTCCTCCCCCTTCCCACCGCCGGCCATAGGAGGGGAGTCCTACTAGGACTCCCCCTCCCCAGGCGTGCCTTCCCCCCTTAAATAGAAGGGCAGGGGCGCCCCCTCTTGGCCCTCTCCGATAACACCCAATCTCTGCCGCCTCTCTCCTCCACCTTTCTTCTGCACAGGCATAGGCAAAGCCCTGCAGAATTCTCTACTCCACCACCACCACCACGCCGTCGTGCTGCTGGGATTCCGTGGAGAAGATCTACTACCTCCGTTGCTCACTGGAACGGGAGAGGAAGGTCTGCTTCGACTCCGCACGTGTGACCGACTGCGGAAGCGCTGCCGAATCGCGGCGCCGGAAGGATCGTCCACTTGACCGACTGCGGAAGCGCTGCTGGAACGCGACGCCGGAAGGATCGTCCACACGATCTTGAGATCGGCAAGTGATCGACTACATCAACCACGAGATATAATCTCGTTAACGCTTTCGGATCTACGAGGGTTAGTTCCTATCTATCTCGTTGCACATGTCTAATAGATTAGATCTTGGCTTTTATCTAGATTAGATCTGGGTTTTGTTCGTTCTTGCCGTAGAAAATTTTTGTTTTCCATGCTACAGACCCATCAGTGGTATCAAAGCCGTATCTATGCGTAGATCTGTTGCACGAGTAGAACACAATGTTTTTGTGGGCATTGATGCTTTTTTTGTCGGTGTCTTAGCGTGTACTTTGCATCTTGCGGCATGATGGGATGAAGCGGCTCGGGCTAACATTACATGTCATCTCACATGAGACTTGCTCCACGCTTGACGTGCAACTTGCTTTGCACAAGTGGCTTTGCGGGTGTCTGTCTCTCCCACCATAGTTAAGATTCAATTTACAATGAGCATCTGACAACACTTGTATGAACGTTGTGGTTCTTGTTCGTAGGTAAGATCGGTCTTATGCGAAAGCCCCAAACCACGTAAAAATTGCAAAGAAAAATTAGAGGCGTCTAACTTGTTTTTGCAGGGGTTTTGTGATGTGATATGGCCATTATGTGATTATGATTATATTTGATGTATGCAATGATCCTTATTGTAATATGGCAACCGGCAGGAGCCTAATGGTTATGTAATAGCTTTATTCCAAGTAGTTGTAATAGTTGTTGGTGGTGATGGATAACCATGGAGCGGCGCCACGGCCCTTGACGCCACGCTGGTGATGATGGAGATCTTGTCCATGCTTTGGAGATGGAGATCAAAGGCACAATAAGAAAGGCCATATCATATCACATATTATGAATTGCCTGTAATGTTAATCCTTTATGCATCTTGTATTGCTTAGATCGCGACGGTAGCATTATAAGATGATCCCTCTCACTAAATATCAAGTAATAAAGTGTTCGTCCTTAGTTGGCACCGTTGCTAAGACTCGTCGTTTCGAAGCATCTCGTGATGATCGGGTGTGATAGACTCTACGTGTGCATACAACGGGTGCAAGCCAGATTTGCACATGCGGAAACTAAGGTTAACCTTGACGAGCCTAGCATGTACAGACATGGTCTCGGAACACAGAATACCAAAAGGTAAAGCATGAGTCATATGGATGATATGATGAACATGTTGATTGTTCTCCTTTAAAGCTACATCATCTCAGGTGATGATCGGACTTGGTGTAGTGGATTTGGTTCATGTAATCACTAAAACAACTTGAGGGATGTTGTTTTGAGTGGGAGTTCATTTGTAATTTGGATTAGTCGAACTCAATTTATCATAAACACAATCAAAGTGAATTTGCATAGTTTGTTGTAGTCATTGGCATCCGTTCACCACCTTACGCTTAGTTATAGTTGAGATAGTGGAACTATAGAAATTCTGGATATTTACTTTACGAACTGGTATCCTATTGTTTTGAATGTCAATTTAAAGTTTATAAGTCCTATTGCAAACTTTCAGCAAACTCTATTTACTCCATGAAGTTTAATAAATAGTATTAAATCAAGAGTAACAATTCCAGTGTTAGTATCTAATGTATCATGTTTGCCTTCATGATTCTTGATACTCAAAAGATTGTTTTTAATATCAAGTTTATCTAAGAGCTGAAAGCAATGTTTCAGAAACCATCATATGTGAAAGGTATTGCGATATCTAAAACTATGTGTTGGTTACAACATGATAGAGTATACGTCCTCATATTTGATGAGAATTTGTGAAGGTTGGACACGCTGGTCGTCCTAATCCTCCAAAAGGTTTTGAAAAAGAAACATTATACTCACAATTCACCTTTATAAGCTATAGCAGCTTGATCATGAAAGTTGTCATGATAAGGATGAATAGAAGATGTAAGTAAAATGTTTACTACGCTAAAAGATTACTAAAGAATGGATTTTTGAAAGAATGCCAAACATTTGATGAAGGTGATCCACTTCAAAGTGCAAGTCCAAAGGTATTGGTATTTGACTATACACGCTTTGTACCATGTGTCATGTTGATGACATAGCTATTGATGTTGATAGATTCTTTTAAAAGAAAAGAAATTGCTGAAAGAGAATCTATAAAATATTTGGTAGAAAAGAAAAGATTGGAGATGTCCAACTTAGGCATATAGAAGATATACATGTTATGGTTGTATTCCTTGCTTGTTAAACAATGTGGTTCTCCGGTATTGGATACCGAATTGGTTGGTATGCTATGTCATACAGGACAACGCAATTCATGAACTGCAATGGCCTAAGTAACTAGCAAGAGAATAAGTGATGATGTTCATCAAAAACAAATAAAGTGTTATTGTGTTTTTCGTTGACATCAAACCTAGCCTTCAAGATTTGTTTCAATAATTGTTATTTTGATCAGGTATTATGACGACAAAAGGTTGTTCAAATAATTACCGTATTCCATAATAGATGGATGATATACAAGTCTGGTTGGAGAAATAACGACCATAAAACTAATGCTAAAATGTCGCAAGACAAATGATTGAAAGATCACTTGCGAAGTGACATCGCCGTTTAAATTATATTGAAAGGGATACATGAAGAAACTCCATGTTGATGGATTTTTGGAGTCTTTGATTTGGATCAAATGACGCCTGTGATACTTTCCTGGAGATAATTAAAACTCCATTCGTAGGCATAAAGAAGAACGGACGACTAACTGATTGGAATTTGTACATATTGATGTATATAGTCCATTATGTGTAGTCGTGGGTGATGGATTTCAACTTCATATGCTTTCTCCGAAGTTTTGAGTGAGTATATGTATATACTTACTCAATAAGGAAGAAGTATGAAACATTTGAAAAATGTTCAAAGACTTTCAAGATGAAGTGGAAAATCATTGTAACAAGAAAATAAAAGAGTTTATGATTGGATCATAAAGAAAGATGTTTGAGTTACAAGTTTAGCAAAACACCTAAGATTTGAGGAATCGTTCCATGGATTTGCATTTCCCAAAACACCATAGGAGTCTGGAGTGTTCAAGATATGTAATGAAACCTTGTTTGACATGGTAAGATCAAAGGTGTCATTTATAAAACTGCCATTATATATTAAAGATTAAAGCTTTAGTGACTACCGCTTTTACACTGAATAGAGCACCATCGTGATCCGTTGAAATGACACCATATAAGTCATGGTTTGGGATAAAACCCGAATTGTCTTTTCTTAAATTTTGGTATGCTATGCATAAGTAAAATGTTTACAAGCCAAAGTCGGATAAGCACGTCTTTATAGGTTATCCCAAAGAATTTGTTGGGAATTTCTCCATAACACTGAGGACAAAAGAGTTTGTTACTTGGAACGTCAAGTTTTTTGAGAAGGAAGTTTTCGTGAAAAGTAAAGTGGGAGGACAATAGAACTTTGATAAGGTTGTTGAACCTTAGCTATATGTGCTAAGTAGCGCAGCGCCGGAAAGTGTCCCGGTGACGGCCACAATGCTCATGGCTCTCGTGATTACAAAAGGTGTGATCTCGGAGATTAGAGTTCCTATAGAACCGTGTGGGTCGGTAAGAATCAAATAGTAATATTTGATAAGCAAGTCGTTATTGTTTTGACAATGATGAACTGACTACATGCAAAGAAGCGATGATGGGCCCTGACTCCATAAAATGACTAGAAGTCAAGGAATCCGTGATAGTATCCATACACGAGAAATCAAGTTTCTGAACTTAGAAGACCCTCCGGAAAGGCGTGAAGCCTATCGGTCGTGTTTGGATCTATAAAGAAATAGACATGGATGTTTTAAATCTATGAAATAGTCGACATGTCAGAAAGAGTTTACGACAATTTTCAAAGAATTGACTATGATAAGATTTGATCTTTCATAGCGATACTTAGTCTGGACAGATTAATGTAGCAACCACTACATATATTTTGGTATATGGTAGTTGAACAAACAAAACAAGTTCTTCTAATAGAATGGTTACCTAGGACGTGTAAATGACATGATCCAAAGGGTTTTGTTAATTCAAAGGATGCTAAAAGAGTATGCAAAACTTCAATGGTTAAAGTAAGCATAGCGGAGTTGGAATCTTCACCATGATGAAACTATTAAAAGAGTTTAAATTCATCAGAGATGATGAAGATGCTTGCATTTGCAAGAAATTAAGTGGGAGCGCTGAGACATATTTCTAATACATTATGTAGAGGACATATTGTTGATTGGAAATGATGTATCTTGTATTGACACAGGTTAAGAATTTCATTTCGATGAAAGACTTAGGCATAACCCAAGAATTAGGCATCAATGTCTATATGAATAGATTGAGGCGCTAATATGGTTTTGCCAAATGTACATAGATAAGATGTTGAATGAGTTCAATATGGAAACAACAAGAAAGGTTCTTGACGCACGGAAAGGACTGAATCAAGATTCAAGTGTGTTGACACGAGATTCAAGTGTTTTGACACTTGGTGAAATCACAAGAATATTTTGATCAATCATTCTTTGAGATGTACACATCCAGATATGTCCTATGCTCTAAATGTTATGAGTATATACTAGAATGACTCATAAGATGATCATTGGACAATAGTAGGGATATTCCTATGATCTTTGGAAGAACTAAGAATATATTATTTATATAGTGGTGGCAAGGTAGTTCATTGTAAAGTGTTACATTGATACTAGTTTTGTCACAAGATACAAATTAAATTTATCTCAATTTAGACTATGGGTGGCACAATATAATGGAAAGGATGTTCCATGATGGATTTGGATGAGTTCCAAAGTTGAGATATTCTGACGGATACTACAACAAAAGGCTAAGTATATAACTGCTATAGTAGCAGCAAAGGAGGGCATTTGTGTTAAGTAGTTTGTTATCAAACTAGGTATGGTTCAAAGTGGGCTAAAACTATGAAGGTATATTGTGTGACAATAATATCAACATATTTTGAGCCGAAGGAACTAAAGGTCTCACCAAAGTACCAAATTTATACAATGCCATCTCATTAGAGAATTAGTAATGCGTAGAGACACAAGGACATGCAAATACACACGGACCTGGAAGTGTCAGATCCGAAGATTTTGTTTACCACTAGCAATAGTGTCTATACAACACCAGAAAGCCATAGGTGTTGAATGCACAAGTTTTTAACTAGATTATTGACTCTAGTGCAAGTGGGAGACTGTTGGAGATATGCCCAAGAGGCAATAATAAAAGTGGTTATTATTATATCTTTATGTTTATGATAAATGTTTACATCCCATGCTATAATTGTATTAACCGGAAACATTAATACTTGTTTGTTTTGTAAACATAAGAGAGTCCCTAGTAAGCCTCTTATTGAACTAGCTTGTTGATTAATTGATGATCATGGTTTCCTGATCATGGACATTAGGATGTGATTAATAACAAGGTTATATCATTAGGAGAATGTGCGATGGACACACACCCATAGTAAGCGTAGCATAAGATCAAGTCATTAAGTTCGTATTGCTGTAAGCTTTCAAATACATAGTAACCTAATCCTTCGACCATGAGGTTATGTTAATCACCATCACCGGATGGATACTTTGATGACATCAAACACCGCTTCGTAACTGGGTGGTCATAAAGGTGTCATTGGGTATTCTGAAAGTATGTGTTGAAGCGCATGGACCAAGATTGGGATTTGTCCATCCATATGACGGATAGATATGCTCTGGGCCCTCTCGGTGGAATGTCATCTAGTTAGCTTGCAAGCATGTGACTGGGTCACAAGGGATGACATATCACGGAACGAGTAAAGAGTACTTATCAGTAACGAGGTAGAACTAGGTATGGAGATGCTGACGATCAAACCTCGGATAAGTATAGTATCGCGTGACAAAAGGAATTGGTTTCGTATGTAAATGGTTCAATCGATCACGAAGTCATCATTGAGTATGTGGGAGCCATTATGGATCTCCAGGTCCCGCTGATGGTTATTGATAGGAGATGTGTCTCTGTCATGTCTACATATTCATGAACCGTAGGGTGACACACTTAAGGTTCGAAGTTGTTTTAAGTAGATATGGAATGTGCGTTGGAGACCGAATGTTGTTCGGAGTCTCGGAATGGATCCGGGACATCACGAGGAGATCCGGAATGGTCCGGAGAATAAGATTCATATATTGGGGATCATTTTCTAAGTTAGGAAATGTTCCGGAGTGTTTGTATGGAGATTCTAGAAGGTTTCGGAATGTTCTGGAAGGTTCTAGAGGATTTCTTGGAGTTTTCTTGAAAACCAAGAAAGGGTCAAAGGAAACCTAGTGGGGTAAGACACGGATTCGTGGGGGAGGAGGACTCCTCCCCCCTTCCCACCGCCGGCCATAGGAGGGGAGTCCTACTAGGACTCCCCCTCCCCAGGCGCGCCTTCCCCCATTAAATACAAGGGCAGGGGCGCCCCCTCTTGGCCCTCTCCGATAACACCTAATCTCTGCCGCCTCTCTCCTCCACCTTTCTTCTGCACAGGCATAGGCGAAGCCCTGCAGAATTCTCTACTCCACCACCACCACGCCGTCGTGCGGCTGGGATTCTGTGGAGAAGATCTACTACCTCCGTTGCTCGCTGGAACGGGGAGAGGAAGGTCTGCTTCGACTCTGCACGTGTGACCGACTGCAGAAGCACTGCTGAATCGCGGCGCCGGAAGGATCGTCCACTTGACCGACTGCGGAAGCGCTGCTGGAACGCGACGCCGGAAGGATCGTCCACACGATCTTGAGATCGGCAAGTGATCGACTACATCAACCACGAGATCTAATCTCGTTAACGCTTTCGGATCTACGAGGGTTAGTTCATTTCTATCTCGTTGCACATGTCTAATAGATTAGATCTTGGCTTTTATCTAGATTAGATCTGGGTTTTGTTCGTTCTTGTGGTAGAAATTTTTTGTTTTCCATGCTACGAACCCATCAGTGGCATACTCAATCAGCCAATCCTCTTGTTGGGTCCGCAGCATAGAAAAAAAAAATTCCTATGGTGTGAACTACACGCCAAGATCTATGTACT
This sequence comes from Avena eriantha, assembly GCA_910589775.1. Classification (NCBI taxonomy): domain Eukaryota; kingdom Viridiplantae; phylum Streptophyta; class Magnoliopsida; order Poales; family Poaceae; genus Avena; species Avena eriantha. The sequence continues at coordinate 528,289,965 of OU342743.1, forward strand.
AGGTACAAAGCAACGGGTGGACATACATCCAATGAGAACTTACCCTCAAAGACAACGAGTTTTGTTAACGAGTAGGAACTCGTGGTTGATGTAGTCGTACACTTGCCGATCTCAAGATCGTGAGGAAGTCCGAGCGCCACAACTCAGCAGCGCATCCGCACTCGCACACACGTTCAAGCCACCGGACAACCTCCACCTCCTCGCTCCAGCGGAAGCAGCAACTCCTTCTAGACGAAATGCCACCGGGAACATGTATCTCCCTAATCCGAGACCATGGGGGAATAATTCTAGAGGGGGAGAGAGATCCTTCACAAGGAGGTGTGAGGATGAAGGAGGGAATGAGTGGCCTTTTATAGGAGGAGGGGCGGTGCCCCCTCTCTCCATGGCCGGCGCATGGGGGGGTGACCCCTCACCTCCCCCATTCATGTGGTGGTAACCCCTCCACATTAAAATGCCTCTTCACATTCCCTTTTAAAGTCTCCACTTTAAATGCATTAAATTTCTCCAAATTTAATGCTCTCTCATTTAATAAAACTCTTTTTATTAAATTTATTCAGAATTTTGTTAATTACTTTAATTAACAAACATTCACATATAGCCCCTTGCAATATTTCAATATCACATGCAGAACCACTTTCTGCAATTTCACCTGAAACAATTTCCGGTTTCTATTGAAACAATTCCTGCGCTCTGCAATTCTTTCATATGAAACTTATCTGCTCCAAAATGGTGTCCGGTAACTCTTAAGTGTGCCACCCTACGGTTCGCGAATAATGCCGACATGATCGAGACCCTTCTCCGATCAATAATCAGCAGCGGGACCTGGAGATCCGTACTGACTCCTACACATTCAACGATGATTTCCGTGATCGTGAGAACCTTTAACGCTTGTAACTAAATCCCTTTGTCTCTCGATATATTACATGTCCGAGATTCGATCATTGGTATCTCCATACCTAGTTTGATCTCGTAACCGACATGCACTCTTTTCTCGTTCCCGTGATATAACATTCTAGTGATCACATCACTTGCTTGCAACCTATCTTAATGTGATATCACCGAGAGGGCCCAGAGTATATCTATCCGTCATCTGGATTGACAAATTCCACTCTTGATCCATGAGCCTCAACATAACACCTTCGTAGTACTGAACCCATTTTTATAGTCACCCTGTTACGGTGTGACGTTAGATGTTATCAAGATACTCTTTCGGTGTTAGCAATTAACAAGATCTCATGGTCTAAGGATAAAGATTACTTCGTATGATGTTATAGCAATATAAACATAATGACTTGATCGTAATGCTATACTTCAGATGAATGTTCATCACACCATTCCACCAATGGTGTGACCTTGTTATTAACAACATCCAATGTCCATGATCAGGAAACCTTGATCATCTTGTTAATCAATAAGCTAGTCTATAAGAGAGGCATAACTAGGAACCCCTTTTGTTTATTAAACACACATGTATTGATGTTTCTAATCAATACAATTATAGCATGTAAAATAAACATCTATCATATATAAGGAGTATATAATAACAATTTTATTATTGCCTCTCTTGGCATATTTCCTTCAGTCTCCCACTTGCACTAGAGACAATAATCTTGTTCACATAGTGATAAATCTAACACCCATGGAGTTCTGGTGTTGATCATGTTTTGCCCTAGGGAGAACTTTAGTCAATGGATCTACTACATTTAGGTCCGCGTGTACTTTACAAATCTTTATATCTCCATCCTTGACATGCTCGTGGATGGAGTGAAACCGGCGCTTAATGTGCTTGTAATTCTTGTGAGACCTCGGTTCCTTTGCGTTGGCTATGGCTCCATTATTTTCACAATAGATCACCATTGGGTCCAACGCACTAGGAACCACACCTAGTTCCGTAATGAACTCTTTCATCCAAACCGACTCCTGCGCTGCTTCTAAAGCAGCAACATATTCTGCCTCCGTCGTTGAACCAGCCACCACAGGTTGTTTGGAACTCCTCCAACTAACTGCTGCTCTGTTGAAGAGAAATATATATCTGGCTTGAGACTTAGAGTCATCCGGCTCGGTGTCAAAGCAAGCATCGACATAACACTTAGCGACTAGCTCTTCTTCACCTCCGTATATAAGAAAAATATCCTTAGTTCTTCTCAAGTACTTGAGTATGTTCTTTACCGCTATCCAGTGTTCCGCACCTGGATCAGATTGCTACCTACTAGTCAAACTAATAGCATGTGCCACATCCGGTCTTGTACATAGCATGGCATACATAATAGAGCCTATGGCCGAGGCATAGGGGATCTTATCCATCATCTCTCTTTCTTCCGCCCTAGCCGGACTTTGAGTCTTACTCAATGTCTTGCCTTGCAACATAGGTAAGAACCCCTTCTTACTTTCATCCATATTAAACTTCTTTAATATCTTATCAAGGTATATACTCTGCGATAGCCCAATTAGGCGCCTTGATCTATCTCTATAGATTTTAATGCCTAATATATATGATGCTTCACCAAGGTCTTTCATCGAAAATTTGCTGTTTAGATAACTTTTAACACTGTTTAAAAGATCTATATCATTTCCAATCAATAATATGTCATCCACATATAATATCAGAAATGCCACATTGCTCCCACTCACTTTCTTTTAAATACAAGCCTCTCCATAAGTTTGGACAAATCCAAACTATTTGATCACCTCATCAAAGCGGAGATTCCAACTCCGGGATGCTTGCTTCCGTCCATAGATGGATCGCTGAAGTTTGCATACCTTATTAGCATCCTTAGGATCGACAAAACCCTTAGGTTGTATCATATACAACTCTTCTTCAGTATTACCATTGAGGAACGTAGTTTTGACATCCATCTGCCATATTTCATAATCGAAATATGCAGCAATTGCTAACATAATCCTAACCGACTTAAGCATCGCTACGGGAGAGAATGTCTCATCGTAGTCAACTCCTTGAAGTTTGTCGAAACCCCTTTGCGACAAGTCGAGCTTTATAGATGGTCACATTACCATCAGCATCAGTTTTTCTTTTGAAAATCCATTTATTCTCAACGGCCTTTCGATCGTGAGGTAAGTCCACCAAGTTCCAAACTTGGTTCTCGTACATGGATTCCTTCTCGGATTTCATGGCTTCTAGCCATTTGTTGGAATCCGGGCTCATCATCGCTTCTTCATACGTCGCAGGGTCATCCATTTCATCAACCATGAAATTCACAACAGGATTGCCGTACAGTTCAGGAGCTGCACGTGTCCTGCTTGACCTGCGAGGTTCGGTAGTGTCCTCTTTCGGAGTTTCATGATCATTATCATTAGCTCTCTCTTCATCAGGTGAAGTCAACTCCGAAACAACTTCCAGTGCTGCGCCACTCGCCATTCCATGAAGAGAAGGTTCAATAACCTCTTCGAGTTCTACCTTCCGACTACTCACACCTTTCACGAGAAACTCCTTCTCAAGAAAGGATCCATTCTTGGCAACAAAAACCTTGCCCTCGGATCTGTGATAGAAGGTATACCCAATTGTTTCCTTAGGGTATCCTATGAAGACGCATTTTTTCACTTTGGTTTCGAGTTTATCCGGTTGAAGTTTCTTCACATAAACATCGCATCCCCAAACTTTAAGAAATGACAGCTTAGGTTTGTTTCCAAACCATAATTCATACAGTGTCGTTTCAACGGATTTAGATGGTGCCCGATTTAAAGTGAATGCAGTTGTTTCCAGTGCATAACCCCAAAATGACAGTGGCAAGTCAGTCAGAGACATCATAGATCAAACCATATCCAATAAGGTACGATTACGATGTTCCGACACACCATTACGTTGTGGTGTTCCGGCAGGCGTGAGTTGTGAAACTATTCCACACTCTTTCATGTGTGTGCTAAACTCGTAACTTAGATACTCTCCTCCACGGTCAGACCGTAGAAATTTGATCTTTCTATTACGATGATTTTCCACTTCATTCTGAAATTCCCTGAACTTTTCAAAAGTTTCAGACTTGTGTTTCATCAAATAGATATACCCATATCTACTCAAATCATCTGTGAAAGTAACAAAATAATGATATCCACCTCGCGCCGACACACTCATTGGTCCACCCACATCAGTATGTATGTTTCCAATAGATCTGTCGCCCGTTCCATTGAACCGGAAAACGGCGTTCTAGTCATCTTGCCCATAAGGCATGGCTCACATGTATCAAATGATTCAAAATCAAGTGATTCCAAAAATCCATCAGAATGGAGTTTCTTCATGCGTTTAACGCCAATATGACCTAGACGGCAGTGCCACATATATGTAGACATATCATCATCAAGTTTAATCTTTTTAGCATTAACATTATGAATGTGTGTAATATTACTGTCGAGATCCAACAGAAATAAACCATTCAACATAGGTCCATGACCATAAAAGATATCATTCTTATTAATTGAATAACCATTGTTTTCAGATTTAAAGGAATGACCACTTTGCATCAAACACGATCCAGATACAATGTTCATGCTCAGTGCAGGCACTAAATAACAATTATTTAGGTTTATAGCTAATCCCGATGGCAAATGGAGAGGTAGCGTCCCGACGGCGATCACATCAACTTTTGATCCATTGCCAACCCGCATTCTGACCTCATCCCTTGCTAGTTGTCGCTTGTTCTGTAGCCCCTGAACCGAGTTACATATATTAGGAACCGATCCCGTATCAAATACCCAGGTGCTACTGCGAGTACTAGTCAAGTACACATCAATAACATGTATATCACATATACCTTTGTTTGCCTTGCCAGACTTCTTGTCCGCCAAATACTTGGGGCAAATGCGCTTCCAATGGCCAGTCCCCTTACAATAGTAGCACTCAGTGTCAGACTTAGGGCTAGCTCGGGGTTTCTTTTCAGGCGTGGCAATAGACTTGCCACCCTTATTTCCCTTGTGCTTGCCTTTCTTGTATTTCTTGAAACCGGTGGTCCTATTGATCATCAACACTTGATGTTCTTTCCTAATCTCCACTTCTGCAGTCTTAAGCATGGACAGAAGCTCGGGAAGAGACTTCTTCATGCCCTGCATATTATAGTTCATAACGAAGCTCTTGTAGCTAGGTGGAAGAGATTGGAGAAGACGATGTATGCCTAAGTCAATGGGAATCGTTATTCCCAAGGACACAAGCTTATCGGCGTACCCAGACATTTTGAGTACGTGCTCACTAACGGAGATGTTTTCCTCCATCATGCAGCTAAAGAACTTTTCTGTAGCATTATAACTCTCTACGGTAGCATGGGTATCGAAAATCATTTTCAATTCTCCCATGGTATCAAAGGCATTGCCATTTTCGAAACGTTTTCGAAGTTCTGGCTCTAGCCCATACAGTATGCCGCAATGAACTAAGTTGTGGTCCTCCTGACGAGTCACATAGACATTCTTTTCCTTGTCAGGGGCATCAGGAGTTGGTGGGGGGGGGGGGCCTAGCAGCGCATATAGCACATATTGCTTTTGTGCAGCAGTGACGAGAATCCTCAAATTCATAGCCCAGTTGGTGAAGTTGCTACCATTCGCAGCCAGTTTCTCTTTCTCCATGAACGCATTGAAATTAAAAGCAGGTGGTGCCATCTACAATAGAATTTGTAAAGTTTATTTAGACTAAGTTTATGATAGATTGAGTTCAACTAATCCAAATTACTAATGAACTCCCACTCAAAAACGACATCCCTCGTGTCTTTTTGGTGATTACATGAACCAAATCCACTACACCAAGTCCGATCATCACGTGAGTTGATGTAGCTTTAAAGGCGAGCATCTATATGGGCATCATATCAACCATATGACTCATGCTTAACCTTTCGGTCCGTGTTCCGAGGCCATGTCTGTACATGCTAGGCTCGCCAAGTAAGAACCTTAGTATTCGCGTGTGTAAAACTGTCTTACACTCGTTCCTATGAAAGCTTAGACTCGAGTACACCCGATCATCACGTGATGTCTCGAAACACTATCCACAGAACGGTGCCTACTTAAGGAAGAACACATTTTTATCTTGATATCTAAATGAGGGATCATCTTATAATGCTACCAAAAGCGCCAAACTAGCAGTATAAGATGCTAACATCTAATGTGTAAAGTGAGATGATATGGTCCATGCATTTGATCTCTATCACTTGCATCGTGGTATGATCTCTATCATTCCTTTGTATGTAAGGTCAAGGTCTATGGAACTTACACATTGAGTGTGTTGTAAGAGTATCTATCATACATATACTTACAACAATACCATATCAATACACTAGCCCAGCAACGATCTAAACTAGACGCCTCTAATTTATCAATTGCAAGTTTTACGTGTCTTAGGTCTTTCGGAGATAGAACCGTTCTCACCTACGAAGATGAACCACAACGAGGATAACTAAGTTATTAGCAACTCGTTGTAAATCAGATATTGACTATAGTAGGAGAGACAGACACCCGCCAGCCACTTATGAAAAACAAGTTGCATGTCAGTCGTGGAACCGGTTTCATGTACGATGACATGTAAGGTTGGTCCGGGCCGCTTCATCCCACTATGCCACCAATATCCAAAATACATAGAAGATGTAATAACATGATCATCATCGCCCACATATAAACATATGTGTACTACCCGTGCAAAGCACCTACGCATAGATCAGGCTCTGATACCACTGTTGGGTCCACAGCATAGAAAACAAAAAAAATTCCTACGGTGTGAACTACATGCCAAGATCTATATACTAGGTACAAAGCAACGGGTGGACATACATCCAACAAGAACTTACGCTCGAAGACAACGAGTTTTGTTAACGAGTAGGAACTCGTGGTTGATGTAGTCGTACACTTGCCGATCTCAAGATCGTGAGGAAGTCCGAGCGCCGCAACTCAGCAGCGCATCCGCACTCGCACACAAGTTCAAGCCACCGGACAACCTCCACCTCCTCGCTCCAGTGATCTAGCGGAAGCAGCAACTCCTTCCAGACGAAATGCTACCGGGAACATGTATTTCGCTAATCCGAGACCATGGGGGAATAATTCTAGAGGGGGAGAGAGATCCTTCACAAGGAGGTCTGAGGATGAAGGAGGGAATGGGTGGCCTTTTATAGGAGGAGGGGGTGCCCCCTCTCTCCATGGCTGGCGCATGGGGGGGTGACCCCTCACCTCCCCCATTCATGTGGTGGTAACCCCTCCACATTAAAATGCCTCTTCACATTCCCTTTTAAAGTCTCCACTTTAAATGCATTAAATTTCTCCAAATTTAATGCTCTCTCATTTAATAAAACTCTTTTTATTAAATTTATTCAGAATTTTTTTAATTACTTTAATTAACAAACATTCACATATAGCCCCTTGCAATATTTCAATATCACATGCAGAACCACTTTCTGCAATTTCACCTGAAACAATTGCCGGTTTCTATTGAAACAATTCCTGCGCTTTGCAATTCTTTCGTCTAAAACATATGTGCTCCAAAATGGTGTCCGGTAACTCTTAAGTGTGCCACCCTATGGTTCGCGAATAATGCAGACATGATCGAGACCCTTCTCCGATCAATAATTAGCAGCGGGACCTGGAGATCCGTACTGACTCCTACACATTCAACGATGACTTCTGTGATCGTGAGAACCTTTAACGCTTGTAACTAAATCCCTTTGTCTCTCGATATATTACATGTCCGAGATTCGATCATTAGTATCTCCATACCTAGTTTGATCTCGTTACCGACATGCACTCTTTTCTCGTTCTCATGATATAACATTCTTGTGATCACATCACTTGCTTGCAAGCTATCTTAATGTGATATCACCGAGAGGGCCCAGAGTATATCTATCCGTCATCTGGATTGAAAAATTCCACTCTTGATCCATGAGCCTCAACATAACACCTTCGTAGTACTGAACCCATCTTTATAGTCACCTTGTTACGGTGTGACGTTTGATATTATCAAGATACTCTTCCGGTGTTAGCAATTAACATGATCTCATGGTCTAAGGATAAAGATTACTTCGTATGATGTTATAGCAATATAAACATAATGACTTGATCGTAATGCTATACTTCGGATGAATGTTCATCACATCATTCCACCAATGGTGTGACCTTGTTATTAACAACATCCAATGTCCATGATCAGGAAACCTTGATCATCTTGTTAATCAACAAGCTAGTCTATAAGAGAGGCATAACTAGGAACCCTTTTTGTTTATTAAACACACATGTATTGATGTTTCCGATCGATACAATTCTAGCATGTAAAATAAACATCTATCATATATAAGGAATATATAATAACAATTTTATTATTGCCTCTCAGGGCATATTTCCTTCACCTCTGGCCTAGTACTACCATCATAAGTTCGGGTTCCTCTAGCCAGCTGAAAGTTCGGCACTGGTTGCTCATTCATGATCCGTGGCCCGAAACATGCTGGACCCGGTGGACCTTATAACTCGATTTGCTCCGACCTATAAATCCTATCCAACTTCAACCTCGCAGCATCTGGCTGCAAGTTCCTGCTTCCCAACCATGATCCAATTACTTGGTGGTCCGGTCTAGGGTATCCATCGTTGACCATAGCTGAATAACCATCATTGCACCTTTCCTGATCCGGATGCGCATGATGTTGTTGCGCCGCTTGTCCCGCACTTCCTTCTTGCCGAGGTACGCGTTGTTGCTGTGTTCGAGGTACATTTTGCCCCGCTCCCACGGGATCGCGCTGTCCAGCATTGCCGTTGGCAGCATTTCTTTGACTGGCATTTCCTTGGTCACGGTTACCTCGAGCAGCCACACCTCGGCTGGTACTATGCTGGTCCTCATCAACTCGCACCACTTTACCTTTTCCAGCCCTTACCGGGTCATAAGGGACCATTTTCTTGTCTCTTCTCCGGGAGTCCACTACCTCTTCTCTCCTAGGATTGTGACCCGGAGATGACGTGGCTCCTCTGGATCTTGCCGGGTTATTTCTAGCCGAATGTACCACCTGTGAGGCCCCTGGTGGTGCCGGGTTAGCCTTATTTATTTCTCCATTTTGTTGGCATGCAACTCTCAACAGGTGATTTACTCTCTCTTGCTGCCTTTGTCAGGCCTCTCCGGTTAAACCTTCTAACTCGGACGCGGCCGCATTTGCTGCTCTGAGGTTCTTTGTCGGGGTACTATACCGATCCAACCCTCCTGTTACTATCGTAGCTGTCTGCCCCGGCCTAGGCTCGTACTCCTTGTCAATCTCAGTGATCAGGTTCCTGCACCGAATTTTCACTCCATCGACACGGTTTGCCTTAGCATACTCTCTCAAGGTGATGTTCAGCAACTGATGCAGCTTTGCTACTTTCTTTGCTCTAGCTAACATTTTCCACCTAGTTTCCTCTAACTCAACTTGCGCCTGAGCCAAATCTACCACAGGTGCTATTGGCATTGCTAAGATATCTATCACTTGCTGGAGAACATTTTCTGGCCATTCTAGCGGGGGAAACCTTGACCTGGTCTGTTTTGGTGTTACCTCTGGCTCTGGCGCCAGATCTTTGCTCGGTCCCACATCTAGCACGGTCATTAGGACCTCAACGCTGCTAGTGGGGCGAGTGATACGCACTCCACGAGCGGTGCTGAGAGGTGGTTCGCCTCACTCGACGATGTGCCACAGGTGAACGCAGCACTCATCCACCCCGATGTAGATCTTGTGCGCGCCAAGCTTGAGGAAGACGCCGTTGCGTGGTGGAGGGTGCCTGCTGAAGCTTCCCGCGTGGTCGCTGACATAGTCCAGCGCTCCAAAGCGCCGAACTAAGCCCGAGACGATACGCTCGCCGGTGCTTGAGAAGTTTCCCGTCTGAATTTTCACCCCTGCTAGCACCGCTAGCCCCGCGGTGGGCGCTAACTGTCGTGGTGGTGGCACGGCATATGCCATGGATAGGCTAAACATGGGGCCAATGAGTCCTAGGGGAATCCAGGGAGGGAGAGCGTGGTGATTCCACACATGGAAGTTCTTGTATATTCTCTATCAATGGTGTTTACAAGTGCTCCTCGGGCTCTAAACAAGGAGACGATGTCTCTTACTCCATGTTCACTAGCCCTAGAGTTCTACCTTAGGCACATTTACCATCATCCATATGAGCTACTATGAATTTCGACTGACCCGATGAACTTCCGGGCGAGTGCTTCGCACTCGACACAATTGTCGACTCCGACATCCTAATGCAAGACTCAAGACTTCTGAGTCTCCACCCGAATCTATGATTCGCATGGACACTGGGGACTACTGACATGGGTATGCCCAATAGGCACTCGACTACAGCCTACCTGGTGTAGCCCGACGGAAGACCCACTCGACGAATTGCTAAGGTCCATGACACCCATGACGGTTCGACTGATATGAAGCCCATATGGACACGGACTCCCAAACGCACAAGACAAGGAAACCTCAAGACTAGAGTTTGAATACAACTTGTAACCAACTCGTATTGGTACCTAAGACCTAGTCTCCCCATATATAAAGGCTAGGAGGGTCCAACTAGGAGGACACGACATAACTTCTATCCTCTCCCCCAACACGCTATGCTACAATAGATCTAGACATCGCGACTCCCACAATAGACAATAGATAGATCTACGATCTCTCATACGCCAGATCCAATCTGCGCGACACCGCCATCGGCGACATTGTAATCCTTCGGATCCTTCATCAATCAAGAGCAGACAAGCAGGAGTAGGGTCCTCTACGAGGCCTGAACCTGGGTAAACCTTGCGTCCCTGTGTGCTTGTTTGCTAGCCGTACCGAGATTTCCAGCGCTTCTCAATTCCTCGAACCTAAGTCCATAACAATGGGCATTGATGAGTTAAACCCTCGTCACCATTTTTTTCGAAAACCTGCTGAAATCGATAAGTGTTGAACTAACGAAAGTTAGATAACAACTTGGGGCAGAAGCACAAAAAATCACGCCTCAAAACGAGGTACAAATATTTTACACGAATTTTTACAGTGAAGCACAAAAATCTGTTTCTGGACAGCATCTTTCCCAAGCATTACTTCTCTCTCATTAGAGGTTACTCTTGGCACAAAAAGCAAATAAAAAGGATAAGGAGCGGTTATTACAGAGGTAATAACTTCCAAGACTCATCTAAAACTTTTGGATTATCTCCCAATAAGTACTTTTCTTTAACGCCTTTAAGTTAGGCATGATAGTTTCAGAAGATGCTCACATAGGAAATATGATTTGAAGTAAAAGAGAGCATCAAGAAGAAAAGTCAAAACACATTTAAGTCTAACCCTCTTCCTATGCTAGGAATCTCATACGCAAATAAATTCACAAAGAACAAAGCGACATGCATAGGATGATAAAACGAGAGTAACTTCAAAACCTTCAGCAAATAGAGAGGTGTTTCAGTACCATGAAAACTTTTACAACCATATTTTCCTCTCTCATAATAATTTTCAGTAGCCTCATGAATAAACTCAACAATATAACTATCACATAAAGCATGATTTTCATGATCTACAAACACTAGATCTTTATTATAAACATTTTCAAAAGAATCCTCAGGAACATAACATTCATCCTCCTTTAGTAAGCATGGGGGACAATCAAATATTGTAGGGGTAAAGAGTTACTCTCATTAGAAGGTAGGAATGGGTAGATCCATTCTTCATCCTCTTGATCATCACTCTCCTCCTCTTTTTCATCCAATGAGCTTCCAGTTTTAGCAATTTCTTCTTCCATAGGCTCCTGCAAGGCATTAGTATCTTCCGCTGGTGGAGAGCATCTATTAAGATATTCAAGAATATAGCCATTTTCTTCCTTGTAATTATCAAAGAAAAATTGAAGTATATCATAAACCTCATATTTATAAGGTGCATCATCAGTATTTTCAAGAAAATAAGCTAGTTCGAATGCACCCCTCCAAGCAATAAATTCTTCAATTTGTTCAACATCATAAAAGTCATAATTTCCCTTAACATAAGAAGATATTGTAACATCATCAATATACTCGCATTGAAAAGAGAGGTGTTTATACCTCTTGCAGCAACAAGATTTATCAAAGCAATAAGTAACATTATAAGTAGAGCACATGTTTCTAGCAATGGTATAAAATTTATCAATTTGTTCCCATAAGTGTTTCCCTTTTTGTGACAAGCGGTGCTCCTTATAATAATTTTTTTGTTCTTCCGTGAACCCACCTTGCCAATTAGATTCAGTTTCAAGGAAACCAACCATTGATAGAAAGCATGATAAAGCAATACAATAACAGACCAACGAAAATAGCAACTATAGTAGGAACTTTTTTTTGTATTTTTGATAAAGTAAACAAAGCAAACAAGGCAGAAATAAACTAAGCAAAACAAATAAAACAAAGTAAAGAGATTGGTTATGAGGGACTCCCCGTGTGAAGATGTCCTTGATGTTGGAGATATGCCCAAGAGGCAATAATAAAGTGGTTATTATTATATCTTTATGTTTATGATAAATGTTTACATCCCATGCTATAATTGTATTAACTGGAAACATTAATACATGTGTGTTTTGTAAACATAAGAGAGTCCCTAGTAAGCCTCTTGTTTAACTAGCTTGTTGATTAATTGATGATCATGGTTTCCTGATCATGGACATTAGGATGTGATTAATAACAAGGTTATGTCATTGGGAGAATGATGTGATGGACACACACACCCATAGTAAGCGTAGCATAAGATCAAGTCATTTAAGTTTGTATTGCTGTAAGCTTTCAAATACATAGTAACCTATTCCTTCGACCATGAGGTTATGTTAATCACCATCACCGGATGGATACTTTGATGACATCAAACGCCGCTTCGTAACTGGGTGGTTATAAAGGTGTCATTGGGTATTCTGAAAGTATGTGTTGAAGGGCATGAACCAAGATTGGGATTTGTCCATCCATATGACGGATAGATATGCTCTGGGCCCTCTCGGTGGAATGTCATCTAGTTAGCTTGCAAGCATGTGACTAGGTCACAAGGGATGACATATCACGGAACGAGTAAAGAGTACTTATCAATAACGAGGTAGAATTAGGTATGGAGATACCGACGATCAAACCTCGGATAAGTATAGTATCACGAGACAAAGGGAATTAGTTTCATATGTAAGTGGTTCAATCGATCGCGAAGTCATCGTTGAGTATGTGGGAGCCATTATGGATCTCCAGGTCCCGCTGATGGTTATTGATAGGAGACGTGTCTCTGTCATGTCTGCATATTCACGAACCGTAGGGTGACACACTTAAGGTTCGAAGTTGTTTTAAGTAGATATGGAATATGCGTTGGAGACCGAATGTTGTTCGGAGTCTCGGATTGGATTCGGGACATCACAAGGAGATCCGGAATGGTCCGGAGAATAAGATTCATATATTGGGGATCATTTTCTAAGTTAGGAAATGTTCCGGAGTGTTTGTATGGAGATTCTAGAAGGTTTCGGAATGTTCTGGAAGGTTCTAGAGGATTTCTTGGAGTTTGCTTGAAAACCAAGAAAGGGTCAAAAGAAACCTAGTGGGGTAAGACACGGATTCGTGGGGGAGGAGCACTCCTCCCCCCTTCCCACCGCCGGCCATAGGAGGGGAGTCCTACTAGGACTCCCCCTCCCCAGGCGCGCCTCCCCCCCTTAAATAGAAGGGTAGGGGCGCCCCCTCCAAGCCCAGCTCCATACTCCCAATCTCTGCCGCCTCTCTCCTCCTCCTTTCTTCTGCACAGGCATAGGCGAAGCCCTGCAGAATTCTCTACTCCACCACCACCACCACGCCGTCGTGCTGCTGGGATTCCATGGAGAAGATCTACTACCTCCGCTGCTCGCTGGAACGAGGAGAGGAAGGTCTGCTTCGACTCCACACGTGTGACCGACTATGGAAGCGCTGCCAAAACGCGGCGCCGGAAGGATCGTCCACTTGACCGACTGCGGAAGCGCTGCTGGAACGCGACGCCGGAAGGATCGTCCACACGATCTTGAGATCGGCAAGTGATCGACTACATCAACCACGAGATATAATCTCGTTAACGCTTTCGGATCTACGAGGGTTAGTTCCTATCTATCTTGTTGCTCATGTCTAATAGATTAGATCTTGGCTTTTATCTAGATTAGATCTGGGTTTTGTTCGTTCTTGCGGTAGGAATTTTTTGCTTTCCATGCTACGAACCCATCAGTGGTATCAGAGCCGTATCTATGCGTAGATCTGTTGCACGAGTAGAACACAATGTTTTTGTGGGCATTGATGCTTTTGTTGTCGGTGTCTTAGCGTGTACTTTGCATCTTGCGGCATGGTGGGATGAAGCGGCTTGGGCTAACATTACATGTCATCGCACATGAGACTCGCTCCACACTTGACGTGCAACTTGCTTTGCACAAGTGGCTTTGCGGGTGTCTGTCTCTCCCACCATAGTTAAGATTCAATTTACAATGAGCATCTGACAACACTTGTATCAATGTTGTGGTTCATGTTCGTAGGTAAGATCCGTTCTTATTCGAAAGCCACAAGCCACGAAAAACATGCAAAGAAAATTAGAGGCGTCTAACTCGTTTTTGCAGGGGTTTTGTGATGTGATATGGCCATTATGTGATTGTGATTATATTTGATATATGCAATGATACTTATTGTAATATGGCAACCGGCAGGAGCCTAATGGTTGTCTTTAAATTTTGTTGAAGACCTGCGTGTCTATTTCATCATGTAATAGGTTTATTCCAAGTAGTTGTAATAGTTGTTGGTGGTGATGGACAACCATGAAGCGGCGCCACGGACCTTGACGCCACGCTGGTGATGATGGAGATCTTTTCCATGCTTTGGAGATGGAGATCAAAGGCACAAGAAGAAAGGCCATATCATATCACATATTATGAATTGCCTGTGATGTTAATCCTTTATGCATCTTGTATTGCTTAGATCGCGACGGTAGCATTATAAGATGATCCCTCTCACTAAATATCAAGTAATAAAGTGTTCGTCCTTAGTTGGCACCGTTGCTAAGACTCGTCGTTTCGAAGCATCTCGTGATGATCGGGTGTGATAGACTCTACGTGTGCATACAACGGGTGCAAGCCAGATTTGCACATGCGGAAACTAAGGTTAACCTTGACGAGCCTAGCATGTACAGACATGGTCTCGGAACACAGAATACCGAAAGGTAAAGCATGAGTCATATGGATGATATGATGAACATGTTGATTGTTCGCCTTTAAAGCTACATCATCTCACGTGATGATCGGACTTGGTGTAGTGGATTTGGTTCATGTAATCACTAAAACAACTTGAGGGATGTTGTTTTGAGTGGGAGTTCATTTGTAATTTGGATTAGTCGAACTCAATTTATCATAAACACAATCAAAGTGAATTTGCATAGTTTGTTGTAGTCATTGGCATCCATTCACCACCTTACGCTTAGTTATAGTTGAGATAGTGAAACTATAGAAATTCTGGATATTTACTTTACGAACTGGTATCCTATTGTTTTGAATGTCAATTTAAAGTTTATAAGTCCTATTGCAAACTTTCAGCAAACTCTATTTACTCCATGAAGTTTAATAAATAGTATTAAATCAAGAGTAACAATTCCAGTGTTAGTATCTAATGTATCATGTTTGCCTCCATGATTCTTGATACTCAAAAGATTGTTTTTAATATCAAGTTTATCTAAGAGCTGAAAGCAATGTTTCAAAAACCATCATATGTGAAAGGTATTGCGATATCTAAAACTATGTGTTGGTTACAACATGATAGAGTATACGTCCTCATATTTGATGAGAATTTGTGAAGGTTGGACACGCTGGTCGTCCTAATCCTCCAAAAGGTTTTGAAAAAGAAACATTATACTCACAATTCACCTTTATAAGCTATAGCAGCTTGATCATGAAAGTTGTCATGATAAGGATGAATAGAAGATGTAAGTAAAATGTTTACTACGCTAAAAGATTACTAAAGAATGGATTTTTGAAAGAACACTAAACATTTGATGATGGTGATCCACCTCAAAGTGCAAGTCCAAAGGTATTAGTAGTTGACTATATACGCTTTGTACCATGTGTCATGTTGATGACATAGCTATTGATGTTGATAGATTCTTTTATAAGAAAAGAAATTGCTGAAAGAGAATCTATAAAATATTTGGTAGAAAAGAAAAGATTGGAGATGTCCAACTTAGGCATATAGAAGATATACATGTTATGGTTGTATTCCTTGCTTGTTAAACAATGTGGTTCTCCGGTATTGGATACCGAATTGGTTGGTATGCTATGTCATACAGGACAACGTAATTCATGAACTACAATGGCCTAAGTAACTAGCAAGAGAATAAGTGATGATGTTCATCAAAAACAAATAAAGTGTTATTGTGTTTTTCGTTGACATCAAACCTAGCCTTCAAGATTTGTTATTTTGTTCCGGTATTACGAGAACAATGGTTGTTCAAATAATTACCGTATTCCATAAAGGATGGATGAACTTTTACAAGTCTGGTGGGAGAAATCACATCCATAAACACTATTGCTAAAATGTCGCAAGACAAATGATTGAAAAATCACTTGCGAAGTGACATCGCCGTTTAAATTATATTGAAAGGGATACATGAAGAAACTCCATGTTGATGGATTTTTGGAGTCTTTGATTTGGATCAAATGACGCCTGTGATACTTTCCTGGAGATAATTAAAACTCCGTCCATGGGCCAGAGAGGAACGGATGACTAGCTTATTGGAAATTGAGCATGCTGATGTGCATAGTCCATTATGTGTAGTCGTGAGCGATGGATTTCATCTTCATATGCTTTCTCCGAAGATTTGAGTGAGTATATGTATATACTTACTCAATAAGGAAGAAGTATGAAACATTTGAAAAATGTTCAAAGACTTTCAAGATGAAGTGGAAAATCATTGTAACAAGAAAATAAAAGAGTTTATGATTGGATCATAAAGAAAGATGTTTTAGTTACAAGTTTAGCAAAACACCTAAGATTTGAGGAATCGTTCCATGGATTTGCATTTCCGAAAACACCATAGGAGTATGGAGTGTTCAAGATATGTAATGAAACCTTGTTTGACATGGTAAGATCAAAGGTGTCATTTATAAAACTGCCATTATATTTTAAACATTAAAGCTTTAGTGACTACCGCTTTTACACTGAAAAGAGCTCCATCATGATCCGTTGAAATGACACCATATAAGTCATGGTTTGGGATAAAACCCGAATTGTCTTTTCTTAAATTTTGGTATGTTATGCATAAGTAAAATGTTTACAACCAAAGTCGGATAAGCATGTCTTTATAGGTTATCCCAAATAATTTGTTGGGAATTTCTCCATAACACCGAGGACAAAAGAGTTTGTTACTTGGAACGTCAAGTTTCTTGAGGAGGAATTTTTCGTGAAAAGTTAAGTGGGAGGACAATAGAACTTTGATAAGGTTGTTGAACCTTAGCTATATGTGCTAAGTAGCGCAGTGCCGGAAAGTGTCCAGGTGACGGCCGCAATGCTCATGGCTCTCGTGATTACAAAAGGTGTGATCTTGGAGATTAGAGTTCCTATAGAACCGTGTGGGTCGGTAAGAATCAAATAGTAAGATTTGATAAGCAAGTCGTTGTTGTTTTGATAATGATGAACCGACTACATGCAAAGAAGTGATGATGGGCCCTGACTCCATAAAATGTCTAGAAGTCATGGAATCCGTGATAGTATCTATACACGAGAAATCAAGTTTCTGAACTTTGAAGACCCTCCGGAAAGGCGTGAAGCCTCACGGTCGTGTTTGGATTTATAAAGAAATAATACATGGATGTTTAACATCTATGAAATAGTCGACATGTCAGAAAGAAGTTTACGATAATGTTCAAGGAATTGACTATGATAAGATTTGATCTTTCATAGCGATATTTAGTCTGGACGGATTAATGTAGCAACCACTACATATATTTTGGTATATGGTAGTTGAACAAACAAAACAAGTTCCTCTAATAGAATGGTTACCTAGGACGTGTACATGAAACGATCCAAAGGGTTTTTGTTAAATTCAAAGGATGCTAAAAGAGTATGCAAAACTTCAATGGTTGAAGTAAGCATAGCGGAGTTGGAATCTTCACCATGATGAAACTGTTAAAAGAGTTTAAATTCATCGGAGATGATGAAGATGCTTGCATTTGCAAGAAATTAAGTGGGAGCGCTGAGACATATTTCTAATACATTATGTGAAACACATATTGTTGATTGGAAATGATGTATCTTTTATTGACATAGGTTAAGAATTTCATTTCGATGAAAGACTTAGGCATAACCCAAATTAGGCATCAATGTCTATATGGATAGATTGAGGCGCTAATATGGTTTTGCCAAATGTACATAGATAAGATGTTGAATGAGTTCAATATGGAAACAACAAGAAAGGTTCTTGACGCACGGAAAGGACTGAATCAAGATTCGAGTGTGTTGACACGAGATTCAAGTGTTTTGACACTTCGTGAAATCACAAGAATATTTTGATCAATCGTTCATTGAGATGTACACATCCATATATGTCCTATGTTCTAAATGTTATGAGCATATACCAGAATGATTCATAAGATGATCATGGGACAATAGTAAAGATATTCTTATGATCTTTGGAAGAACTAAGAATATACCATGTATAACTGACAAATAGTTAAAGGTAGTTCATTGTAAAGTGTTACATTGATACTAGTTTTGTCACGAGATACAAATTAAATTTATCTCAATTTAGACTATGGGTGGCACAATATAATGGAAAGGATGTTCCATGATGGATTTGGATGAGTTCCAAAGTTGAGATATTGTGACGGATACTACAACAAAAGGCTAAGTATATAAACTGCTATAGTAGCAGCAAAGGAGGTCATTTGTGTTAAGTAGTTTGTTATCAAACTAGGTGTGGTTCAAAGTGCGCTAATACTATGAAGGTATATTGTGTGTGACAATAATATCAACATATTTTGAGCCGAAGGAACTAAAGGTCTAAATAAAGGACCAAATCTATACAATGCCATCTCATTGGAGAATGAGTAATGCGTAGAGACGCAAGGACATGCAAATACACACGGACCTGGAAGTGTCAGATCCGAAGATTATGTTTACCACTAGCAATAGTGTCTATACAACACCAAAAAGCCATAGGTGTTGAATGCACAAGTTTTTTTTAACTAGATTATTGACTCTAGTGCAAGTGGGAGACTGTTGGAGATATGCCCAAGAGGCAATAATAAAGTGGTTATTATTATATCTTTATGTTTATGATAAATGTTTACATCCCATGATATAATTGTATTAACCGGAAACATTAATACATGTGTGTTTTGTAAACATAAGAGAGTCCCTAGTAAGCCTCTTGTTGAACTAGCTTGTTGATTAATTGATGATCATGGTTTCCTGATCATGGACATTAGGATGTGATTAATAACAAGGTTATGTCATTGGGAGAATGATGTGATGGACACACACACCCATAGTAAGCGTTGCATAAGATCAAGTCATTTAAGTTCGTAATGTTGTAAGCTTTCAAATACATAGTAACCTATTCCTTCGACCATGAGGTTATGTTAATCACCATCACCGGATGGATACTTTGATGACATCAAATGCCGCTTCGTAACTGGGTGGTTATAAAGGTGTCATTGGGTATTCTGAAAGTATGTGTTGAAGCACATGAACCAAGATTAGGATTTGTCCATCCATATGACGGATAGATATGCTCTGGGCCCTCTCGGTGGAATATCATTTAGTTAGCTTGCAAGCATGTGACTAGGTCACAAGGGATGACATATCATGGAACGAGTAAAGAGTACTTATCAGTAACGAGGTAGAACTAGGTATGGAGATACCGACGATCAAACCTCGGATAAGTATAGTATCACGAGACAAAGGGAATTAGTTTCGTATGTAAGTGGTTCAATCGATCGCGAAGTCATCGTTGAGTATGTGGGAGCCATTATGGATATCCAGGTCCCGCTGATGGTTATTGATAGGAGATGTGTCTCTATCATGTCTGCATATTCACGAACCGTAGGGTGACACACTTAAGGTTCGAAGTTGTTTTAAGTAGATATGGAATATGCGTTGGAGACCGAATGTTGTTTGGAGTCTCGGATTGGATTCAGGACATCACGAGGAGATCCGGAATGGTCCGAAGAATAAGATTCATATATTGGGTATCATTTTCTAAGTTAGGAAATGTTCCGGAGTGTTTGTATGGAGATTCTAGAAGGTTTCGGAATGTTCTGGAAGGTTCTAGAGGATTTCTTGGAGTTTGCTTGAAAACCAAGAAAGGGTCAAAGGAAACCTAGTGGGGTAAGACACGGATTCGTGGGGGAGGAGGACTCCTCCCCCCTTCCCACCGCCGGCCATAGGAGGGGAGTCCTACTAGGACTCCCCCTCCCCAGGCGCGCCTTCCCCCCTTAAATAGAAGGGCAGGGGCGCCCCCTCTTGGCCCTCTCCGATAACACCCAATCTCTGCCGCCTCTCTCCTCCTCCTTTCTTCTGCACAGGCATAGGCGAAGCCCTGCAGAATTCTCTACTCCACCACCACCACCACGCCGTCGTGCTGCTGGGATTCCATGGAGAAGATCTACTACCTCCGCTGCTCGCTGGAACGAGGAGAGGAAGGTCTGCTTCGACTCTGCACGTGTGACCGACTGCGGAAGGGCTGCCAAAACGCGGCGCCGGAAGGATCGTCCACTTGACCGACTGCGGAAGCGCTGCTGGAACGTGACGCCGGAAGGATCGTCCACACGATCTTGAGATCGGCAAGTGATCGACTACATCAACCACGAGACCTAATCTCGTTAACGCTTTCGGATCTACGAGGGTTAGTTCCTATCTATCTCGTTGCTCATGTCTAATAGATTACATCTTGGCTTTTAACTAGATTAGATCTGGGTTTTGTTCGTTCTTGCGGTAGAAAATTTTTGTTTTCCATGCTACGAACCCATCACTTGACTCCCTAGCAACGACGCAAGAAAAGATCTTGATGGTCAAGATATCTCGAGCTCGTTGGGGAACCCCAAGAGGAAGGTATGAGGAGCACAGTAGCAAGTTTCCCTCAGTTATGAAACCAAAGTTATCGAACCAGTAGGAGCAAGAAAACACCTCCAAGGTGTTGTTGCCAACTCGGAATCTTGCACAACACAATCATAGAACTTTGCCCCCAACTTAAAGTGAGGTTGTCAATCTCACCAGTTTTTTTGAAAACAAAGGATTAAACGTATTTTGTGGAAGAAAGTAAAAGCTTGCAGAAAGTAAACAGAAAGCAGTGAACAATTGTAGATTGATGGTAAAAGAAAAGACCCAGGTCCATAGTTCACTAGTGGTGATTCTCCTTAAGATAGATGACATGTTGGGTGAACAAATTACAGCGGGGCAATTGACAAACATCGAGAAAGCATAGATGCATATACTAATCATCTTGACTCCTATGAGATTTGATTGGGCATTACAACATTATACATAGACCGTAATCCAACTGCATCTATGACTAATAATCCACCTTCAGGTTATCAATCCGAACCCCCTCAGGTATTAAGTTGCAAGCAACAGATAACTGCATTACGCATTGCGTGTAAAGAAAACAATACGATTGTTCTATGAACAAAGGATTGATGTTTTCTCCCTAGTAGCAACAGCACATCTAGTACCTTAGAGATTTCTATCACTTTGCCATATTACTACAGGCATGAACCCACTATCGAGCATAAATACTCCCTCTTGGAGTTGCTAGCATCTACTCGGCCAAGATATCTACTAACAACTGAGAGCATGCAAGATCACAAATAACAAAGACATGATAGAATCAATAATCAATTTGAAATAACATCTCAATATCCATCGGATGCACGCAAACACAACATGTAGATTACAAATAGATGATCTTGATCATGAACGGAGCTCACAAGATCTAAACATGGTAGCACAGAGGAGAAGAACCAACCATATAGCTACTACATGGACCCGTAGTCCAAGGATGAACTACTCACGCATCACACCGGAGGCTTGCATGGTGATGTAGAAGGCCTCCAGGGTGAATTCTCCCCTCTGGCAGGGTGTCGGGAAGAGCATCAGATCCCTCCCAATCTAGGGATGGAGATGACGGCGGCTACAGACTCTTTCATGGATTTTTGATCGGGTACTTAGGGTTTCTGTATCGGAGGCATCTTATGGGCGAAAGGATAGGCCGAGGGGGTGCCCTAGGCGGCCACACCATCCCCTGGCGCAGGTCAGGCCTGGCCGCGTGGCCAGGTGGTGTGGGCAGCCCCTGGCCCCTCTCCGTCTCATATTCTGGCTCAATGTCCCCCTTGGTGAAATACTGACTTTGGCTTTTGTCCCATCCAATTCCGAGAATATTCATTTTCTGACTTTCCTGGAACTAAAAACAGTAGAAAACAGGCAGCTGGCAATGTGGCATCTTGTTAATAGGTTTTTCCAAGAAAGTGTACAAAAAGTACTCCAAAGTGTGTACAAAACATAAGAAAGTAGATATAAACCAAGCATGGAACATCAAAATCTATAGATACGTTTGCAACAAAGTCCAAGAAATTGTGGATATAAAACAAAGTCCAAGAAATTGTGGATTTCCAAATTATACCCACTTCTTAAAGAGGTCACTGCCCACCTAGGTACTATGTTGGCGCTTCCTTGTCGTGTAGATGATGTCTTCTTTTGGTGTGGGCATCAGCAATCTACTAGACTCTACAGCAGCATCATCCTCCGGAGCTCATGGCTCTGAAATATAGCCATCCACGTCCACACTTAAACTGGATATTATTCATATTTTTGATGAAATATCTCTCTAAACCCTGCCACTAATGCCTAATATTCAAAGGGGTATCCAATCCTTTCTTTATATTTTTTCCTACGCAGATAATGTCGTTTGAAGATGGGAATCACTACATTATAGTTAAAGATATGAGATTTCCAACAACCAGAACAAACCAGGAGCCGTGAAGCGGAGGCATATGCTTTAACGACCAACTATACGACCGGAACAAATTTACGGTCGTATAGTTCCAATCGTATAGTTGGCGCCACCACCGTTAGGTCAAACAGAACAACTTTCGTGAAGGGACCCCTATATAAAGAAGCCTCGGGCAAAGAGAAAACAAGCCAGCCTCGCCCAAAAGTCTCTTCCCCCCATCACCAGTCGCCTCCAGATCTCAAAACCCTTCTCCATCTCCATAGCCATATTCCACCACTTGTAATAGTAGATCTCTTCTTCGATTGGCAACATTGTAAGACTATTGCTATAAATCTCATGATTTTCATTACAATGTTTGTGATTGTTGATCTCATCTCTATGTGTGAGTAATTCTCCTTGGTCCAAGGGCTTCAGCCTAGCCATGTAGCGTTTGTGCATGTTATTTATCATAGATGGGATCATGCATTAATTCATATGACATGATGATTATTGTATCCTCTTTTTCCTCAATCTAAGGACTTGTCAGGTACCCCAAGACCCCGAGGGTTGAGCCAGGTATACGGAGTATGAGTAATGACTGATCTGCAGGTTGGAAACCTAGTGACAGAAGGGGTAGTACAGCTATATGTGAGGTATTTACTTGGGATTAACGGTGACATCACTATGCATATCATTAGTTCTCTTTCTTCCATGGATGAGACTAGTACATTATTGCTATAAGAGGTTGCAGAGGCAATAGCAATTATGGATGCACTGCCCACATACAATTTATCTTGCTATAACAATTACATGCACACTTTATCTT
The DNA here is from genome assembly GCA_910589775.1 of Avena eriantha. NCBI lineage: Eukaryota > Viridiplantae > Streptophyta > Magnoliopsida > Poales > Poaceae > Avena > Avena eriantha. Next base: position 528,313,653 of record OU342743.1, read on the forward strand.
TATCTTTTATTCCCATCAGATGTTTTGCACAGCTACAGGTGTAACCGAACGCCCTAGGCCCTCTCTCTCCATCATCGAGAACAACAAAAAGACGCAAACTCTTGGTCCGGTAAAAACACAAAAGGAATTCTAGAACTCCCGAAGGTCCGTTAAAGTAACTTCACTACGCATCTGCTTCCCGACGATTCGATAACATAGGTCTAGTAGGGAAAAAGAAGATATACTACATCCGTAATCTGGATCGAATGTATCCGCAACAGTACCTTCAATCTGCATAAAGAGCAATAGAGTTCAACAGTTCAGTATAGTACATAGTAGTCATATACTGACTGTATGAGACAGTCAGACAGATCCACATCTGGATTCACATAAACATAATGCCAGAATTAATAAAATCACACATATGTTTCTGAACATCTGATAAGCATTCATGACACCATTCGGATAATAATTAAATCAGACTACACCATGGTAATAAGGGTATTAATAAAAAATACCTTTCTCTTTAAGCTGGGCCCTCCCAGCTGGTCAGTGGCCTTGCGCTTGTTTGGTGAGTAGTGGTATTGGCCGGATCCAGTGACATGTGGGGTACCATCATGTTTGCCGCACCTAGAGCACCGCATGTTCGTAGGTACTCCCTCTGTTTCATAATATAAGATGTTTTAGCTTTGTCAAAAGAGTGTATCTAGCCCTCTTTTAGTGTGTAGGTTCACTCCAAACCTTGATGAACCTACACACTAAAAGGGGCTAGATACACTCCTTTCACAAAGCTAAAACATCTTATATTATGAAACAGAGGAAGTATGTACCACCGTGCTACAGTAAATAAAAAAGAGATGGTGTCACAGAGGCTTCCACAAAAACAGGATGCAGACAGAGACAACTTTTAGCACAGGGATACATCCAGGTTGCAGCCAACCACTTTCAGCATTGGAAAGAATGGAAGAACGCAATGAATATACTGCTACATTACCTTTTTAAGAAATTTTTAAGGGAATTCACGGGACCATTAATTTTTGTACTGGTCGTGCGCGCCACTGACCCATAGTTCTCCAGACAGAATCTGACGCAAAATCCACTTCACATTAGGAGTAGCAATTAAATGTTACAAAAGTGAAGAACATCGAAATCGAACCTGACCAAATGCCCCAATCAGAATAGTGGTGACCATGCCCCGATCCTGAATCCATACGAAATTCGTACCCCCCCAAACCCCCCACCTCCACCCCACCCAAATGACCCAATCGATAAGAGCAGAGGGAAAATATCTTGATTAGGTGATTCCGAGGTGAGCAATAAGCAAGAACTCCACAATCAAAGCATACCGAATACTACTACTAGTGCTAATAGTACCCCCAATGGCCCAATCGGAAGCAAATTAAACAAATACAGAATTCAAGGTGAGCAAATACACCCACCTATTTTAGCAAGAACTCCCCAATCGGAGGTTGCACCAGTTCCAACAGTTGCTTGCTAGATGGAAGCTAGCTAGTGGTGGTTTCTTGTCTTATCGTTGGTAGAAAAGCATGGGTAGGGGAGTAGTAGTACTAGTAGTAGTAGGGCTGGGCGGTACACTTTTTCTACAGTAAGTATTTTTAAGTGGCAGTGGCGGGAACATTTTGTCGGGAGAGATTCCCAAATTTTTGATCCCAGCTATGACGTGGGGTCTACAGCTATTTCAAGCGGGACCCACGTCAGGGGTCAGTTAAAGTGGGTCCCACATAAGGGGGTGAGATAATTGACCGAGCCAACCTCCTCCTTCCCTTGGTACTCCTTCCAAGGACAAAGAAAATCGCCCCTCTTCGAATCAAATTGATCCCAGCTTATATAGTATATCCTTTTGCTGATTTGGCTCATAGAGGATTGAGGGAGGGGAAGGGCTAGCAACATAGGGCACCAGTGTTGGGGCCTCAAATACCGTTTAGGAACTAATAAAATCATAAGCTCGGATTTTAAACTAGAAACACACACAAACACACATATATATACTAATATACGGAATAGTTTACAATTATAGTTCTGCTAACAAAGGCCTAGAAATCATAAGGTAGCTCCATATTACAGAACTACGATAGTAGCGAACCAACCATGGGACAACTCTACACCCCAAGAGTTTTGCCGCTGGGCTAGTGGTCATGAGACTACCCAAACGACACCAAAAGTACACCCCTGATGATCAGCAGCCCTGCATCAAATCCATCCAGAAGTAGTGTACCCGATCGGCAGCCTCAGGTGCAGGCTCATCAATGAACAGGTCATCATCATTACCATCGAAGTCCTCTTCGGTTGTCTGCTTCTACGATTAGTAGATTAACATATACGTTTATAGAGAAACATCAAAGACACACAACCTAAACATTTGTCGTTCTACAGATATACCTTGTCATCTGGCATAGCGGTAGTACCAAAAATGAAACCCATTTAATGCAGCTTGCGCTTTTTCTCTCCTCCCCTTCTCCAAGTTGATCTAGATGCTCAGGAGCTGCCTCTGTCAATTGATCTAGTTGATCAACATCTGCTTCCCCTACGTGATCTTGATGATAAAGATGTGCTTCCCCCGGTTCATATGGAGGATCATATGGTTCACCATGAAATACCCATCTAACATATGTGCTTAGCATCCCAAAAGTAAAAATATGGTATTCCATTATACTTTGAGGCAGTAACCTATGATTCACACACAACCGGTAGGGGCAATGTACTTTTGAGTTGTCATAATGAGGTCTAACAAACCCCATAAATCGTAGAACACCAAGGATATGTTTAGCGCTGCCTAATTGAGCAATCTCTATCCAAAATCTGCCCATCTATTTAATTATGACATACAAGGTTGGTTATTATTAAAAGAAAAGCAGGAAACATATAGATGGAGTACAAAAACTATATATGCATATGCATTTCAGCAAACATATTGACAGCAAAAATTGCCAAAGGCATTTAGGAACATAGATCGAGCGCAGGATAAACTATGACCATGCATATTGAGGACAAATTAAACTACGTATTTGACGAGGAAGATCGGGTGAAAGGGCAATAAAATGCCAGCCAGATCGAGCTAGAGATAGAAGGACTACCATGGGATCAATGTGCCCACCGTTGTGTCTCAAGAAGACCGATGGGTAGGGAAAGCTTCTTCACGAACTGTGGTGATGAGGAGCAGTCGTGATCATGTATGTTTTACGAGCGAGGAGGTTAGGACATATACGGTGGAGGGTTGAAGTTATTATACAGTGTAGAGGGGTGGGGAGGGATAATTTTGGAAATTCTGACCAACCCTGCTTTGGGAACCACCATATACGTGGCCCACCTGCTAGTCACCGTGGATCAAAATTGATCCAAAAGTTGTCAAAATACAAGTTTATGTTTTACCATGGAAACTAATGCACATAGCATTGCACTTTGCGAATGAATGGCTTTATTTCAACATATCTTTAATTGCGTCCCTAATTTTTTCAAAAGGGGCCAAATTTGGAAATTCGAAAGTAAACTTCAAATTTTGAACCAGACATATTGGTTGATTTGCCAAGATGCACCGATATACCAAATGCGGACATGTCATCATAAATTATGGCCATGACCTTGGTCACCTCTTTTGGACGATGATCATCTTTTTGAAAGCCTTGAATTGTTCGATAACTTCAGCAAATGCCTAAAAACTCATTTAAATGTTGGAAAGCAACTCTCATTGTCATGCGGGTCTAGAGTGTAATAGCACATCTGAGTGGACCCATGTCGGAGTAGTGTATGGTTCAAGCTTCGACCACAAAATTTTGGTACTGCGCCCAAACATCGCACACAACCATTCAAATATCCCATGCATCCATTCATGCATACTTCACATTTTTTAGAATGCATAATTCCTCTTTTATCCCTGCTCCTCTTGTTTGAAAGCCTTGAAATAATGTTCATTAATTTCGGCAGATGTCTATCAAGTCATTAAATACTGGAAAGCATACAGGCCTGTGGGCCTATCTGATGGGGACAACATCCCAAGTGGGAGTAGCGTACATTAGAACCTTCAACTTAAAATTTTCGGTAGAGCGTCGAAATATCCCGCCCACCCATTCAAACATCTCGCCCATTCATTCAAACATCCAGCCCCAAAAATTATTTTATTGCACAAATTTAGATGGAAGCTTGAAAGGGCGTTATACATTGTGTGAAAAAAGGGGCGGTGGCATTTTGAGCCATCATCTTTATAGTTGATCCACAACAAAACACATGGTTGTTACTTGGAAATTCGAAAACAAACTTCAAATTTGGAAACAGGCATATTGGTTGATTTGCCAAGATGCACTGATCTGCCAAATGCGGACATGTCATCACAAACTATTTCCATGACCTTGGTCACCTTTTTTTGGGACGATGGTCATCTTCTTGAAATCCTTAAATTGTTCGAAAATTCTAGCAAATGCCTAGAAACTCATTTAAATGCTGGAAAGCAACTCTTGCTGGCATGTTGGTGTAGACGTTGACAGCGCATCTGAGAGGCCCCACGCGGGAGTAGCGTATGCTAGAAGCTTTGACCTCAAAATTTTGGCATGGTGCCCAAACATCGCACCCATCCATTAAAATATCACGCGCATCCATTCAAACATGCTTCACCTCTTTCCAGAATGCAAAATTCCTCTTCTATCCCTTCTCCGGAAACAAGAATCCTAGGAGCACTGCAATAATAGAGAGATATAGGTCGTAATTTGTGTTCTCCCAAGTGCATCACCCCATCGATGTCTCCCAGCCCTTCTACAATATTTACCTGCCAGCCCACTCTGGCATACACTAACTTTTTGGACCCACCATGCAAGTGACCCACATGTTAGTGAGCCGGAATAATGGGAAGTAGAGATTCCCATCGCTTGTTGTTCAAAATTTGAACATTTTTCGCTAAACCGAATAAAATTGTTAAAATCATTGAACCTGGCTCGGAAGCTTAAAAATTCATGAAACTTGGGCATTATCCATCAAAAAATTATACTTTGTGAGAAAATTGGTGCGGTGAGATTTTGAACCGCATATAATCTTTCTAGTTGCTTCACAACGGAAGCCATTTTTGTCACTTGGACAATTTAAATTAACTTCGAATTTGGATGCACCTTTTTTGTAAACATTGTTTGAAATGCCAATATGTAGTTATGCACCGATCTACCAAACATGGACACGTTATCATAAACTATGGCAAACATATTTCCATGACCTTGGTCATCTTGTTTGAAAGCCATGAATGTTTCATGGAAACTAGGCAGTGCACATAACAAAATACTATGCAAAAGAAAGACATTTCTTCAATTTATATATTTTATATTTGGATTTTTCTTTCATAAGGTCCCAAATTAGGCTGCATTATTAGCATTCATATCAAGAAGTTGAGGGGTTGTTCAGTTAAGCTTATCTATCGCTTTTAGCTTTAGCTTTTAAGACACTTTAGATTTTTGCTTTTGGCTTATCCAACATTCAACTATGTCAGAGTAAAAGCTAAAAAAACAAAGCCAAAAACACGTTCCTCGCTTGATAAGCCAAAAATTAAAAGCCGGAATTAGAGCCCAACTAAATAGCACCTAAATCTCATGGAACTCTTAGTGTTTCTCCCTTGTTGTAGTACTTGGGTACCTTCAATTGTATTTAACAAAAAATATGACCAACTAAGGAATCATCGACTTGTAGATCAAATTTTGAGATACTTTCATTAAATTGCATTAAACCCATTTTATTCCACGAATATATATAACCATAAAGTCTAAACATATTATGGAGAATTCACGGAATCCTAAACCGTAAACTCTAAACCCTAACCAAGGAGGTACCGTGCACTTATAGATCAAAATTTGAGATACTTTCATTAAATTTGGTAACATCATTCTATTCCACGGATATAAGCATAAATCTTGAACATTATTGAAAATTCCGAAAACCCTAAACCCCTAAAACCCAAATCATAAACCCCTAAACCCTATTACCCTAAACCGTAAACCCTCACCAAGCACGTAGCATGTACTTATAGAACAAAATTTAAGATAATTTCATTAAATTGGGTAACACCATTCTATTTAACGAATATAAGCATAAATCCTGAGGAATATAAAAAATTCCCTAAACCCTAAACCCTAAACAACCCCTAAAACCTAAACCTAAACCCTAACCATTAGTGCCATGCACTCATTGATCAAAATTCGAAATGCTTTCATTAAATCAACTAACACCATTCTATTCTACGAATATAAGCATAAATCTTGAGCATTATTTAAAATGCGCTAAACCCTAAACAACCCATTAAACTAAACCATAAAACACTAAACCCTCGACCCATAAACCCTAACCAAGCAGGTATATTACACATATAGATCAGAATTTGAGATACTTTCAATAAATTGATGTAACCCCATTCTATGCCATGAATATAAGCATAAAGCAGCTTGAACATTATTGAAATTTCAAGAAACCCTAAACCCAAAACCCAAAACCCTAAACCCTTACCAAGCATGTAGCATGCACATATAGATCAAAATTTGATATACTTTCGTTTAATTGGTAACACCATTCTATTCGACGAATATAAGCATAAATATTAAGCATTATCAAAAATTCCCTAACAACCCCTAAAACCCCAAACCATCAACCCATAAACACAAACCAAGCAGGCATCATGCACTTATAGATCAAAATCAAAAAACATTTAGTGTCATTGCCATTCTATTCCATGAATATAAGCATAAAGCTTTAGGGTTTAGGGTTCATATTTTTTTCTTTGTATTTTTTAAAAATTGCAGAAATTTAATGTCATTGCCATTCATATAATAAAGTTGAATTTTGCGAAACTCTCGGTGGTTCTCTAATATTTGACTACTTGGTATCTTTGAATTATTTTTAAAAAGTCAAGAGCAAGGTATATCACACACTTTATAGTTCGGAATTAGACATACTTACTTCAGATTGTCAAAAATCTCATTTATTGCATAGATTTAGCTAGGAAGTTTGGAAAATCACGAAAGTTGGGCATTATCCATCAAATCTAGAATCTTCTTTTGAAATGCCAAGATGCAGTGATCTACTAGATATGGACACGCTATCATAAACTATAACAGAGATATGGTCATGACCTTGGTCACCTTGTATGAAAGCCTTCAAAATATAATGTTTATCAATTTTGGCAAATGTGTGGAAACTCATTTATATGTTGGTAAGCATACTTTCACTAGCGTGTGGGTCCAGACGAGGTCAACACGTGAGAGCTGCCGCGTCGGAGTAGCGTACGTCGGAAGCTTCAACTGCAAAATTTCCACAAGGCACCGAAAGATCCCGCACACGTCTATTCAAATATCCCGCGCATCTATTCAAATATCCTTCCTCGCTTTTGGCAAATGCAAAATTCCTCTTCTATCCCTGCTCCGGAAACAAGGACTGTGGGAGTACTGCAATAATAGAGGGGTATAGGTGGTAAATGTGCGTCATCCAACCTATATCCCCCCATCGCCTCTTCCCCGCCCACATGCCCCCAACCTCGACCTTCCTCCAACTGCTTCACCGTCAACCCTCTCTTCCACACCAGGGCTCCTTCACTGTCGGTGCTCTTCACCAGAACTATTTGACCAACTCCCACGCTACACCTAATCTTCTTCACCAACACCGTCGTCGTGCTTCACTGAATCATTCGTCGCTGACCCTGAAATGTCGAGCCCCCACCCCCGCTACCCTCTTGCCCGTCCCACCCGTCCTCTTCGTGCAGCGGTAATTTCTCTTGCATGTTTTCTATATTTTTGGTACTCGTAAGCTACAAAATCGTTAGAATGTTGCTCAATATCCTGCATTCTATTGCCATTTCATTTCCATCCCACATCTGGTAGGTCATATCCACATCATTAGCTTCTCACTTTTATTCCCTTTCTTACATTCTCACGCTACCGGTTTAATCCTCCAACACCAACTCATAGATGCTATTCATTCCGAGTGCTCGCACGGGTCATGCAAACAGCTGATAGAGGATCCAACACTAACAATCTGACGCCCAGCAAGGCTGAAGTGTGAGGTTTCCTTGTATTACTTAGGCTAGTTTATTGTCATGCTAATAATTTGTATAACATGCATGCCTAATAAGTTAATAAGTCATTCTACCTAAGACCTTTCCATGACATTTGGATTCATGTTCTATTGTGTTTCTATCCGTGAATGCTTAATTCAGAAAATGTCCATCTAGTTTGAATCATATATCTGGTCATTTTTAATGCTATATTTTGGTGTTTTCACCTACTTTGATCCTTCCAAACAAGCTATCTAATTCGAATCATACATCTAGTAATTTTTAATGCTATGTTTTTGGTGCTTTTCAAGAGTTTTCATCCTTCCAAACCAGCTAACTGGGTTTTCAATGTCACACCTTAATGCAGAGAAATGAAAATGGAGTACAAGGACCAGAGTTCCAACTGCTCGGCTCAGATTCTTCTAGTAGATTAACCAGGAGTCGCACCCGCTCGAGAAGGAGCTACTATCAGCCTAAACGTGCTATTGTAAGTTCATACTTACTTTAAATGATCTCTACTTTATATAATACTACTTGTTTCCCTTGTTCTTTGTTTTAACCTCTTTCACCATATTTTAGCAGGCTGCAGTTAAAACCAAGCAGGAGTCCTTTGAAGGCAGGACTAAAAGTTGTGATCCCTCTTCCCATTCATCCTGCCATTGCATTTCTAAAGAAAACAACTTACTTAATAGTCCACCTAGAACAACTCCTGCAGGTGATAAATATATAAACATTGTATTGCATGTTGTAGCTGCTCTTAGATCTGTAGCTGAAATGTTGAAGAAGAGGACAGATGATACATTGAAGCGAATTGTCATGTACCGATCTCTTATTGATGATACCGACACTTTGTAATATTTCAGAATTTTGATCTTGTTGTATAACCTATTGTAATAAACTTTTATTGTTGTGTAATAAGTAGTTTTAATTTGTGCGTGTCTATTAATTGAGGTCTTGATATTCCTTTGTTCTACCAAAAAGTAGGTGCTAGCAAAAAAGGCCAAAATAGTAACATGCCGAACATTGAAACAATGTGTGCATGGACGGCCCAAAACGTCCAGAACAGTTAAAGGCCAGAAGGATAAAAGGCCAGAATTGTAGAAGACCAGAACAGTAAAGGGCCAGAACAGTAAAAGGCTAGAATGGTAAAAGGCCTGAACGATAAAGGCCTGAACAGTAAAAGACCAAAATAGTGAATGGCCAAAATAGTGAATGGCAAAACAGTAAAACGCCAAAATAGTAGAAAACAAGAGCAGAGAAAGGCCTGAATAGTGGAAGACCGGAACCGTGAATGGTCTCAATAGTAAATGGCCGGAATAGTAAACGGCCAGAATAGTAAAAGGCTAGTATGGTGGCAGGCCACTACAGTATCAGGCCAAACAGTACCGTCCTGAATAGGAAAAAGCTCAAACTCTAAAGGTCCTAAACAATAACGGGGCGAAATTCCTAAAAGGCTGGAACAGTAACAGGACTGAACAGTAAAAGACTAGATTGACAATAGGCTTGAATAGTATCGAGCCATCTTGGTGCATGCCTCAAGTGGTAGCACAGTGTTGGGCTAACTTGGGCCTTAAATAGGCTGAAACAGTGTCGGGCCCAAAAGTGTATGGCCCGCTGCTAGCTGCAGTACTGGGACAATTCTAGACAGTGCATGACAAAACAGTAAAGGGTCATATTCCTATTAGGCTCTTCACATGGGCTAGCCCATTTAATTATTAGCAGCCCCTTGGCTAGGCCTGGCTTCTACCATGGTTTTTGCGACCATTGACGGTGGTAACCGGATGTTAACAACGGCTGCCACGTAGCAGTTTGTGTGACATCAGTAGTCAGTGTGGCTGGCAAACAGATCTACGACGGGACAAGTTTTCGTGGCCAAAGGGTGCGATCTGCCACGGTGGGAAAAAACGTGGTTGATTCATTTGTGACGGAGCTTTTTCCACGAAGGCCATCTATCGTGAAAGACTTTTTAGCCACAAAAAACGGGCCTTCAACCATGAAAATCATCCGTTGTAAAAGCCAACTTTTCTTGTAGTGAAAGTCAACAAAGGTATATACGATATACTTGTTATTGATGTGTACCTTACTAGTAGTCAAAGTAGTACCTGGGTATTTGATACCGGTTCGATTGCTAATATATGTAACTCAAAATAGGGACCAAGGAGTAGTCGACCACTAGCTAAGGATGAAGTGATGATGTGCGCAGGCAATGGATAGAAGGTTGATGTGATCGTCGTTGGGACACTACCACTTAATCTACCATCGGGATTGACAATAAACCTTAATAATTGTTATTATGTGCCTACATTGAGCATGAACATCATATCTGGATCATGTTTAATGCAAGACGGTTATTCATTTGTATCAGCGAACAAAGGTTGTTCCTTTTATATGAATACTATCTTTTATGGTCACGCACCTTTATTGAATGGTTTATTTGTCTTGAATCTTGATATTAGTAGTACACATATTCATAATGTGAATGCCAAAAGAATTAAGTTGACTGATGATATTGCTGCTTATTTCTGGCATTGTTGTTTGGGTCATATTGGTGCAAAGCGCATGAAGAAGCTCCATTCTGATGGACTTCTTGAAACACTTGATTATGAATCATTTGAAACATGTGAACCATGCCTTATGGGCAAGATGACTAGAACTCTGTTCTCCGGAACATTGAACGTGTGACTGACTTGTTGGAAATAATACATACCAATGTATGCGGTCCGATGAGTGTGTCGGCACATGGCAGATATCGTTATTTTGTAACCTTTACGGATGATTTAAGTAGATATAGTTATATTTACTTAATGAAACACAAGTCTGAAACATTTGAAAAGTTCAAAGAATTTTAGAGTGAAGTAGAAAATCATCGTAACCGTAATATAAACTTTCTACGATCCGATTGTGGAGGAGAATATCTTAGTTACGAGTTTGGCACACACATGAGACAATGTGGAATTGTTCCACAACTCACTCCTGCCGGAACACCACAGCGTAATGGTTTATCCAAATGTCGTAATCGAACCTTATTAGATATGGTACGATCTATGATGTCCCTTACAGATTTGCTATTGTTATTTTGGGGTCAATAATTAGAGACTATTGTGTTCACTTTCAATAGGGCACCATCAAAATCCTTTGAAACGACATCGTATAAATTATGGTTTGGAAACAAACCTAAGCTATCATTTCTAAAAGTTTGGGGATGTGATGCTTATGTGAAGAAACTTCAACCTAATATGCTCGAACCCAAAGTGGAAAATGCATCTTCATAGGATACCCAAAAAGAAACAATTGGGTACACCTTCAATCACCGATCTGAAGGCAAAGTGTTTCACCAAGAATGGATCCTTTCTAGAAAAAGAGTTTCTCTTAAAAGGTGTGAGTAGTAGGAAGCTAGAACTCGACGAGGTTATTGAACCTTCTCTTCCAAAAGTGGCGAGTAGCGTAGTGCCAGAATCTATTCCAGTGTTTACTCCACCCATGGAAGAAGGAAATGGTGATGAGGTATCCACCCCTCCTCATGAAACTCCAGGAGAGAGTACTACCAAACCTCAAAGGTCGGGCAGGATACATACAGCTCCAGAACTGTAGGGTGATCTAGTCCCCAATTTCATGATAGATGGAAGTGAGGACCCTGCGACGTATGATGAAGCGATGATGAGCCTAGATTCCAACAAATGGCTAGAATCCATGCAATCCGAGATGAAATCGATGTATGATAACCAAGTTTGGACTTTGGTAGACTTACCTCACGACCGAAAGGCCGTTGAGAATAAATGGATTTTCAAAAAGAAAACGGACGCTAAAGGTAATGTGACTGTTTATAAAGCTCGACTTGTTGCAAAAGGGTTCCGAAAAATTCAAGGAGTTGACTACCATGATACTTTCTGATCGGTAGTGATGCTAAAGTCTGTTAGGATTATGTTAGCAATTGCTGCATTTTTCGATTATGAAATCTGGCAGATGGATGTCAAGACAACATTCCTTAATGGAAACATCGAGGAAGAGTTGTATATGATACAACCAAAAGGTTTTGTCGATCCTAAGGATTCTAACAAGGTATGCCAACTTCAGTGATCCATTTATGGACTAAAGAAAGCATCCCGAAGTTGGAATCTCTAATTTGATGAAGTAATGAAAGGTCTTGGATTTGTCCAAACCATCGGATAAGCTTGTATATACAAGAAAGTGAGTGGGAGATCTATTGTATTTCTAATATTATATGTGGATGACATATTGTTGATTGGAAATGACATAGAACTTACGAAAAACATAAAGGATTACTTAAATAGTAAGTTTTCGATGAAAGATCTTCGTGAAGCTGATACATATTAGGCATCAAGATCTATAGAGATAGATGAAGACGCTTAATAAGATTATCATAGAGTACATATCTTGACAAGATTTTGAAGAAGTTCAAAATGGATGGAAGAAAGTAGTGGTTCTTACTGATGTTGCAAGGAACAATTTTGAGTAAGCCTCAAAGTCCAGCGACAGCAACAAATAGAGAAATAATGGACCATGTCCCCTATGCCTCAGCCATAGGTTCTCTTATGTATGCTATGTTATGTACAAGGTCATATGTGGAACATGTTGTTAGTTTGAGTAGCATGTACCAATCTAATCCAGATTCAGAACACTCGAAGGCAGTCTAGGATGTCTTTAAGTACTTAAGAAGAACTAAAGACATGTTTCTTGTATATGGAGGTGAAGAAGAGCTTGTCGCAAGGTGTTACGTCGATGCTAGCTTCAACACCGATCCGGATGACACTAAGTAACAATCCGGATATGTATTTTTGATGAATGGTGCACCAATGAGTTGGAGGAGCTCTAAGCAACCAGTGAATGCAAGATTTACAATGGAGGCAGAATATATCTCTGCTTCGGAAGCAGTGGCGGAAGCAGTTTGGATGAAGGAGTTCATTTACGAACTGGGTGTGGCTCCAGGTGCTTTGCATCCTATGGTAATCTATTGTGACAAAAATGGCGCCATATCCAATGCTAAGGAACCAAGGTCTCACAAGAATTCCATGCATATAAAGCGCCGTTTTCACTCCATCCAGGAACATGTACATGATGGCGATGTAGAGATTTGTAAAGTAGATATGGATCTAAATGTTGTAGATCCATTAACTAAAGATCTCCCAAGGGCAAAACATGATCAGCACCAGAACTCAATGGGTGTTAGATTCATGACTATGTAAACTAGACTATTGACTCTAGTGCAAGTGGGAGACTGAAAGCAATATGCTCGAGAGGCAATAATAAAGTGGTTATTATGCTATTCTAGGTTTATAACAGATGTTTATTTTTCATTCTATAATTGTATTAATAAGGAAACATTAATACATGTGTGAATTATAAACAGATAAGGTTCCTTGTAAAGCCTCTCTGTATACTATCTTGTTGATTAAAATATGATCAAAGGTTTCCTGATCATGAATATTGGATGTTGTTGATAACATGGCCATATCATTAGAGAATGATATGATGAATAGTCACCCGCAGTAGATGTAGCAATACGATGAATAGTCACTCGCAGTTGTTGATAACACGTCATCAAGTTTAAATTGCTATCACATTCGTAGTAACTTAATATCCTTAGACCATGAGATCACGTCAATCACTTTTACCGAAAGAGTACTTTGATTACATCAAACGTCACACTGTAACAGGGTGATTATAAAGGTGTCATCAGGTATTTGGAAAGTGTCCGTTGAGGCTTGTGGATCAATATTGGGATTTTTCCATCTGGATGACGGAGAGATATACTCAAGGCCCTCTCGGTGATATCACATTGACATAACCTTGCAAGCAAGTGATTTGATCACTAGAATGTCATATCACAGGAACGAGAAAATGAGTACATGTCGGAACGAGATTAAGCAAGGTATAGATGATACCGAGTGATTGAATCTCGGACAAGTAATATATCGCAATACAAAAGGAATTTGATTGTAGTGAAAGAGGTTCAGATGATCATCTGATTTTCGTGGAACTAGTGGGAGTCGCTATGGATCTCTAGGTCCCGCAATGATTATTGATCGGAGAATGTGTCGATCATGTCTACATAGTTCTCGAACCCGTAGGGAGACACACTTAAGTTTAATCGGCGCATTTGAGTGGATAGGGAACACACAAGGGAAGTCAATGAACATCGCAGAAAATTATTCTACTGTAGAAATTTTTTCTGCCGAAATATTTTCGGGGGTATCGAAACAAAGCAAGGGATCAAAATGTTAATGTTTTCATTAAATGAAGTGTTCATTAATGTAACATCCCAAATTTTTTCGTCTTAAAATCATCATTATTGCATTCAAATCATCATGGCATGTACTACTTTGCATTAGATTTGTCCTCCAAAAATTTGGTGAAATATTGAGACTTTTTGGAGCACTTTTGCTAAATTCAAACAAAACCTAAAAAAAGAAATCAAAAAAAGAAAAAGAAAAGGAGGGAAAGAATTTTCAAACAGCAGCAACAGCTTTTGGCCTTTTGGCCCAATCCGGCCCAGCAGCCCACCCGGACTCCCTCTTCCCCCTCTCTGTTTTTCCACACACCCCCTCAACCCACCCCCTCCCACTTACCTCCTGGCCCCACTCCCACGTCATCGCCACCTCATCTTCTTCCACGCGAGACGAGCCGCACCTCTCCCCTCCTTTGCCGTTTCGAATCGGCTCAAATTCGATCGTTTCTCGCATTAATCCTCCACGGCGATCACTCCTTCTTAATCCCCTCTCACTCCTCTTCTGTTTCCCCTCAGCCACTACCCTCGGAGAGCCCCCAGGCTTCCCAATTACAAGCTCGAACCGCCGCTGTCCGATGCAACTCCGGCGACGATTCCGGTGAGCTCCGACCACCTTGCGCCCTCCTCTATGCCCTATCTCCTTTGTCGTGCCCTGGCACATCTTTTAACCCTAGCCACGTGCTTCTTCTTGCCCTAGGTCGACGACACGATCATCGCCGGTGAACTCCCTCTGCCGCCGCCGTCCGTCGATTCTTCCGGTGAGTCCTGGGTTCCCGCCGCCACTCTGTGACCACCACTAGCTTGCACAGGACCTGGTGCACATCGCTGACACCTTCCTTTGCCTGTTCGAGCCCCAGAACACCGTCACCATCGCAGGGACACGAGCTCCGCCGTCGACAGAACTTCGGCGAGGAATCAGGATCAAGGAAGAGCACCCCTCTCTGCACCTCGTCCATCAACGAGACCGTCACGACCTCTGGTAAGAGTCCACGGACCCCCTGCCCCTTTAGAACCACCGGAACACCACCGTCCGACGAGCCTCCGCCGTGCACAGAGAGCGAGCGCCGCCAGTTCGTGGCTACGTGCTGAGCTCCCTTCGATCAAGTTTTAGCGGCTAGGATTAGATCTCTAGCCGAAGCGGTACGGGCTGATCTGGTCCATCCATTCCCACTTAAATCTGACGGCCCGCAGTGATCGATCCGACCGAATCGGTACGGACCAATAGGGTTGTGCCACGTCGGCTAGGATATATGTTTAATTAGAAAAATAGACATATTATATATTAAACTTAGAAATCCAATAACGTTTGATCCACAATTCAGAAAAATGCAAATTTGGTGTCTATGGATTCAGAAAAATGAGACCTTTATTGTTGAGGCCTTGTTTCACACTTTTGCTTCTGAAAAATTGAAATTATTGGCAGAACCTTTTCAGGAGTATTTTGCCTCTAAAAATTACTTCATAAATTGTTTTTAGGTATTTCTTATGCCTTTAGATAGGATATTTTAACCTATGTACTGTATACTCTATAAGTTTTAGAGTTGTGATCATATCATGGCATTTTTCATGCATTCATATTTTTGTGATGGTATATTGATTGAATTATTATTGTTGGATTGTTCTTTGTGTAGATTGTGTGGATTGTGAAGTTTGTTGCTGTGAGCATTGTACCTATTCCCCTAGCTACCAAGGCAAGTGATATTTCATCTCATGTCCTATTATTTTCACTATTGCACTAGTGTTATTTTTGGTAGATCTTAGCATGATAGGATTATTTATATGTTACTATGCTATGCTATCCTATAGATTATATCTTGGTAGTATCTCCTAGTTGAAAGACTTCGTATGCTAGAGTGCTTAGCCATGCTATTAGAATTCGTGGGTGGAATACACATATAAGATAGTATGGAAAGATATTATTTTGTTGACTAAGAAAACAACTATTATTAATGAAACACCTGGGTGGAATGGGACTTGCTTGGATTATGTTGAGTGGTTACTTAGGGGCCATGTCTATGGTCAGCTGGTGTATCATACTTGTGGATGGCCACCCAGGAACAAAGAGATTGGAGACATTCTTGTCATGAAGCTTCCAGTGCAGCCACATGGCATATGGGATCTGCCTGGACCAACTAAGTTGCAAGAACTCAGCCAGACGGACAAAAGGTGGTAGATGTGGTAGGATGGACGCGTCCGTGGTGGTCTGAGGGATTGCTCTGAAAAGTCTTGTCTCGATGCATGTCGAGTCTTGTGGGGAAAGTGCACCACCTCTCGAGAGGGTAAAACTAAGTACTTAGCCGTGTCCCCGGTTATGGACAACTTCTGAGCCTCAAGACAGTGAAGCAGTTCAATAATCTCCTCATCCAAATTTCTCTAAGTTAAAACTTGTGGGTGAACATGGGTAGAGGTTCAGTGATGTCTATCATTGGTACCTTAGTGTTGAATGAGAAAACTTACTCTTCAAAAACTATAAGTTAAACTAGCTTTTTGCAAAGCCAGCCATAACCCCACTCAGCCATATATTCATGTAGTTGTTGGATTATACTAAGTATATGGTATCACTTGCCAATACAATTCCAAATGTATTGACCCTTGTGGGTGTAACTTATTATGTTGCAGGATACTCTGATGATGAGTAGGGTTGCGGGACTACACTCGACATGCTTGCCTGTGGCACATGAAGACTAAAGACTCTATTATTATGCTATGTAATGTGAACTTGTGGGCTAAGTGAGTTGTAAGAACCATTATATTCCTAGATATGCGATGTAATAATGACCTTTTTTCTGTGTACTTCATCTCAAACTGTGGGTGCTAGCATTTCGATCCAGGGACTAGCACTGCAATCACATGGATCTTACCTTATTATGGTGAGATCTTACAAATGGTATGAGAGCACTGTGTTGCCTGTAGGTTCTTGACCCTAGAATGGATTAGACCAAGGAAAACCCTTAGGAAAAATAACTCTATATTCCAACCTTACACTTGTCTATTCATCTCGTAAAGCTTTCCCTAATCATCCTGCTCATCTATTTTTGTAGATTTCCACCATCAATGAATCTGTCAAGAAGGGACCACTGATGACTATGACACTGGAGTGTGAGATAGAATTTCCCAATGTACTCAAGAACCTCATGCTCGGCTTGGGGATGAATGGTGAAGCCGTGTGCAAGGGATTTCCTGTGATAGACGAAGGACAAGAGTATTGGTCGGTGCAACTCCATTTGTACAAGGACAAGGAGGATGATCCCAAGAGTACGGGATTCTGCATGTTCACCTACTCTGAAATGCACCCGTCATTCTTTGACTCTGCACGGAATGTTGCATGGAAAGCTATTGAGGAACTTGGGGAGAGACTCATGTATAGAATGCTCAATACTCAGGAAGATCTCAAGGAGGAGAAGCGTCTTGTCCAAGACTCAAAGGCCACTGTGAAACGCCTAAGTAAGGATATCATAGGCCTAGATTTGGAGCTATGTGACCAAGACAAGCAGATTGCTGCCAAGAATGCCCAGATTGCCACCTTGGTTAAGAAGGAATGAGTTATTAGTTGGACCACCACCTTGGCGTTTTATCACGTTAGTATTTTTATCATACCAACTTATGTGGTATGGAAAAAATAAGTTATGTCTAGAACCTTGAGTGCTTGAGTTGAATAATGTATTGCTACTTGGAGTGTTCTGTTGGTTGATTTTCATTTTGTGACTTGTGTTTACTTTCTTTATTGTGTGTTACTAATTTTCTCCATACTATGCAAAAGATGCCGAATTTTGTCTACAGCACGGCCGAGGATTTCAAGGGGACTCGCTTTGGGACTCGTATGTTGGAGCTAGTCCGAGTGCTCGCTCTTATAATCCCTACCATTCAGTGACTTCAGCTGAGGAAGTTTCAGACGAAGGACTTATGGGGATTCAGAGTTACCCAGCCAGGACGTGAGACAGAGCCCCAAACTAGGGAGATTGCCTTCAAGATACTCCATGATGACATGGAAAGGGGCCTCGACGTCGCTATGCAGGAGATGTTGGGACGCCTATGTGGACGTCACTCTTCTGAGATCAGGAGCCACTACTTCCATTTCTTTGGGAGGCGCAACGAGGATGGAGAGCCTATTGTGTTAGACGAGGCCACTAAGGAGTCTATCAAGCCCGTGCGTCACTACCTCCAGGACTTAGAGAGCCTTATTAGACACCTTGATACTGATAGGACTAATGTGATGCTTAGTAACGATGAACTACGAGTCCAACTTAAGGAGAAGGACAAGGCCTTCCTGGAACAGGAAAATCGAATCAAGGAAATGGAGAAGAAGTTTGAAGACCAAGAGAAGAAATTCAAGAGCCAAGAGGAGAGAGTTCAGGAGAAGAACAAGAAGATTAGAGACTTGGAGACCGAGTTTGACCTTGAGGACATTGAGCTGGAAGCGGATCATGAGGTGATAGAGAGGCTACGCACTCAGAAGAGAGAGTTACAGACAAAGATCGATGCTCTGACTACAAGCTTGGAGGAATACAAGGCAGGGTTCGCAGCAGCAGCACTTGCACTAGTGGAGGAGGAAGTCGACATGGAGGAGTAGTGATGTTGTTCCATCTACCTATCGTTCTATTATTATTGAGTGCATAGGTCATACCGACTTGTGGGTGACTATGCTAGTATGTTTATTTTCGCAAACTCTGTCATTGTTGTGATGTTGAACTTGCATGTGCTTGTTTGTTTGATTGTTGTTTTTATTTGGGTTATCTATCCTTACTTACCCTTATTAAACCCATAGATGCCTCCCCGATGCAACAACGAGGATGCCAATGGCAATGGAATGCAGCAGATGATAGCTGTGCAGACCCAACTGGTGCAAATGATGACTCAATTCATGGCAACCCAGAATCAGAACAACAATAATAACAATAACAACAACCAGAACAATCCACCACCTCTGGATATGCTGACCAGATTTCTAAGGCTGAGACCTGCTAAGTTCTCGAGTACCACTGACCCCATGGTAGAAAATGATTGGCTACGCTCTGTGAATAAGGACCTAGTCACGGTAGGATGCATGGATGCAGAAAAGGTCAGATTTGCAGCACACTTATTGGAAGGTCATGCAGCTGCTTGGTGGGATAATTTCCAAATTACCCACCCTATTGAGGAGGTGACTTGGGAAATGTTTGAGGATGGGTTTCGCACCACTCACATCTCTTCTGGAATAATGGGGTTGAAGAAAAAGGAGTTTCATAACCTCAAGCAACACCACCACAGTATTTCTGAATACATCGAAGAGTTCAATAATTTGTGACGTTATGCACCCGATGATGTTGACACTGATGCAAAGAGAAAGGAGAAGTTCCTAGATGGGCTGAATGATGAAATTTCTATGCAACTATCGGTTGCATATGTTCCAACTTATCAATCCTTGTGTGATAAAGCTACCATCCTGGAAAACAAGATGAAGCAAGTGGAGGGTAGAAAGAGGAAGCACCATTTTGATAAGTTTGGATCAGGATCTCCTCACAAGCGCTCTCATGGTGAAGGAAGTGGGAGTTCAGGATTCCACGAGAATGGGAATCATAATAACCATCGTAACAACAACCACCACCTTGATGGAAGCAACCATCGAGGGCATAACAAAAGTGGATTCAGAAACAACCACAACAGTCATGGCCATGGAAACCAAAATGGTCAGAATCGTCACAGTCAGCCAGCAAAGAAAGACATCACTCAGGTGGAATGCTTCAAGTGCAAGAAGACAGGGCACTATGCTAATAAATGCCCAGAGAAGAAGACTGATGGGGCTAAGCCAAACCCATTCCAAAAGGGTCATGTGAATCACATTAATGTGGAAGAAATCAAAGAAGGATCTGATGCCGTGATCGGTAAGTTCAAGATTAATTCCTTTCCTGCACTTATCCTTTTCGATACTGGCGCATCGCATTCAATCATTTCAAGAGCATTTGTAATCCAAAACGAGCTCTCCACTGAAACCATTGGATGTCCCATTAAAGTAAGCTCCCCGGGTGTAGAAATGATAGTAAATTCTGGGTGCCGACAGATAATCCTAGAAATTGGAAAGAACAAGTTTCCGGTTAGTTTAATAATCCTAGAATCCCAAGGATTAGATGTAATATTAGGGATGGACTGGCTGACCCGTTATGAAGGGGTGATTGATTGTGTCAAGCGAACTGTTATGCTCACCACCCCAGAAAAGAAAAGGATCAGGTTCAAGTCTAACTTTGAACCCAAGGGGAGCAAGGTTAATTCTCTTAAGGGGGTTAGCCTAGATAGTGTGCCAATAGTGAAGGAATACCCAGATGTGTTCCCCGAAGAATTACCTGGCATGCCACCAGATAGGGCTGTGGAGTTTCTGATAGACCTACTGCCAGGAACAGGGCCTATAGCAAAGAGACCTTACAAAATGTCGGTAGACGAGTTAAAAGAACTCAAGAAACAGCTAGCAGAACAGTTGAAAAAGGGATTTATCCAACTAAGTTCGTCGTCTTGGGGAGCACCAGTCTTGTTTGTTGAGAAGAAGGACCGAAGTCAAAGGCTATGCATAGATTATTGTTCACTTAATGAAGTAACCATAAAGAATAAATATCCCCTGCCTAGAATAAATGATCTCTTCGATCAGCTACAAGGAGCATGTGTGTTCTCAAAAATTGATCTTCGATCAGGATACTTCCAACTAAAGATTAGAGAACACGACATAACCAAGACCGCATTCACCACTAGATATGGGTTGTATGAATATACAGTGATGTCGTTTGGATTGACTAATGCACCTGCCTACTTCATGAACATGATGAATAAGGTATTCATGGAATTCCTTGACAAGTTCGTAGTGGTATTCATCGATGATATATTGGTATATTCCAAGAGCAGCAAAGAACATGAAGAACATCTACGCCTGATTCTAGAGAAACTCAGAGAACACAAACTTTATGCCAAGTTCAGCAAATGTGAATTCTGGCTGAATGAAGTGGGTTTTCTTGGGCACATAGTATCTGGAAATGGTATAGCTGTTGATCCAGCAAAAGTGGTAGCTGTGACAGAATGGGAACCTCCTAAATCGGTTAAAGAAATCCGTAGTTTCCTTGGCCTAGCAGGGTACTATCCGAGGTTCATTGAAAATTTCTCTAAGATACCAAAGCCCGTGACTGATCTGCTAAAGAAGGAGAAGAAGTTTAATTGGACAGAAGCTTGTGAAACCAGCTTTCAGGAATTGAAAAAGAGACTAGTGTTAGCACCAGTGTTATGTCTGCCAGACCTTGAGAAAGACTTTCAAGTATATTGTGATGCATCTCACCAAGGATTATGAGGTGTACTGATGCAGGAAGGTAGAGTTGTAGCTTACGCATCAAGGCAACTCAAAAATCATGAAGTGAACTATCCTACTCATGATCTAGAGTTGGCATCGGTTGTACATGCCTTAAAAACATAGAGGCATTATCTTATGGGAAAACGTTGTGAAATGTTTACTGATCACAAGAGTCTGAAATACATTTTTACACAAAAAGAACTCAACATGAGACAAAGAAGATGGCTAGAACTTATCAAAGATTACGACTTAAGTTTGCAATACCACCCTGGGAAGGCAAGCGTCGTAGCCGATGCATTAAGCCGCAAGGCTTATGTAAATGGCCTCAACAAAGGAGATCTGCCGGAGGAGTTGTGTGCCCAATTTAGAGAGCTGAGACTCGAGATTGTGCCTGAAGGGTACCTTGCATCCTTGGAAGTGCAACCCACGCTAATGGACAGAATCCAAGAAGCCCAAAAATTGGACAAAGAAATAGAGGAAATCAAAAGTAAGATTTGTGATGGCAAGGCAAAAGGATTTCATGTAGATGATCAAGGAATCTTATGGTACGAAAAACTTATCTGTGTTCCACAAGATCTTGAACTTAAGTAGTTGATCTTACAAGAAGCGGACAACTCACCATATTCCATTCATCCTGGCAATACTAAGATGTATATGGATGTTAAGGAAAGGTTTTGGTGGAATAATTTAAAGGACATAGCAGAGCACATTGCCTTGTGCGACGTGTGCAGTCGTGTAAAGGAAGAACATCAGAAGCCGGCAGGATTATTACAACCACTACCAATACCTGATTGGAAATGGGATAAAATTGGTATGGACTTTATCACCAGACTGCCCAGGACTAAATCTGGATACGATTCTATATGGGTTATCGTTGACCGCTTGACAAAAGTGGCCCATTTCATACCAGTGAAGACCACTTACACAAGTGCAAAGTTAGCCAAGATATACATGAATAGAATTGTATGTTTGCATGGAGTACCTAAAAGTATTGTGTCTGATAGAGGAACTCAATTCACTTCGCACTTTTGGCGACAACTTCACGAGTCACTAGGAACTCGGTTAGAATTCAGCATTGCATTTCATCTGCAAATAGATGGGCAGACAGAAAGGACCAATCAAATATTAGAGGATATGCTGAGAGCATGTGCGTTAGATTATGGATCCAGTTGGGATGAAAGTTTACCATACGCAGAGTTTTCCTACAATAACAGCTATCAATCAAGCATAGAAATGGCTCTGTTTGAATTTCTTTATGGAAGGAAGTGTACTACACCATTGCTGTGGAATGGAGTAGGAGAAAGAAATTTGTTCGGGCCAGACCTAATTAAGGAGGCTGAAGAAAAAGTCAAGATGGTAAGGGATAGGCTAAAGGTAGCCCAATCTCGGCAGAAGAGCTATGCTGATCCAAAACGTAGAGAGCTTACCTATGAGGTTGGTGATAGAGCTTATCTCAGGGTATCACCACTTTGTGGTGTGAAAAGATTTGGAATCAAAGGAAAATTAGCACCACGCTATGTAGGACCTTTCAAGATTTTGAGCCGTAAAGGAGAAGTGGCATATGAGATAGAATTACTAGAATCCCTGTTAGAAGTTCATAATGTATTCCATGTCAGTCAGCTAAAAAAGTGTCACCCAGAGATGGAAGAAACTTTGTTGAAAGACACTATACCATTAGAGGAAGTTCAGCTAGAGAATGATCTCACTTATGATGAGAAACCTATTAAGATTCTGGAGACAACAGAAAGAATTACCCGTACCAAGACAATCAAATTCTACAAAGTACAGTGGAACCATCACACTGAATCAGAAGCAACCTGGGAGCGAGAGGACGAACTTCGGAAAGATCACCCTCACCTATTTGCTAGCCAACCCGAATCTCGAGGGCGAGATTCATCCTAAGGGGGTTATATTTGGAACATCCCAAAGTTTTTCGTCTAAAAATCATCATTATTGCATTCAAATCATCATGGCATGTACTACTTTGCATTAGATTTGTCCTCCAAAAATTTGGTGAAATTTTGAGACTTTTTGGAGCACTTTTGCTAAATTCAAACAAAACCTAAAAAAAAGAAATCAAAAAAAGAAAAAGAAAAGGAGGGAAAGAATTTTCAAACAGCAGCAGCAGCTTTTGGCCTTTTGGCCCAATCCGGCCCAGCAGCCCACCCGGACTCCCTCTTCCCCCTCTCTGTTTTTCCGCACACCCCCTCAACCCACCCCCTCCCACTTACCTCCTGGCCCCACTCCCACGTCATCGCCACCTCATCTTCTTCCACGCGAGACGAGCTGCACCTCTCCCCTCCTCTGTCGTTTCGAATCGGCTCAAATTCGAGCGTTTCTCGCATTAATCCTCCACGGCGATCACTCCTTCTTAATCCCCTCTCACTCCTCTTCCGTTTCCCCTCAGCCACTACCCCTAGAGAGCCCCAGGCTCCCCAATTACAAGCTCAAACCGCCGCTGTCCGACGCAATTCCGACGACGATTCCGGTGAGCTCCGACCACCTTGCGCCCTCCTCTCTGCCCTATCTCCTTTGCCGTTCCTAGCACATCTTTTAACCCTGGCCACGTGCTTCTTCTTGCCCTAGGTCGACGACACGATCATCGCCGATGAACTCCCTCTGCCGCCGCTGTCCGTCGACTCTTCTGGTGAGTCTAGGGTTCCTGCCGCCTCTCTATGACCACCACTAGCTTGCACAGGACCTGGTGCACGTCGCTGACACCTTCCTTTGCCTTTTCGAGCCCGAGAACACCGTCACCGTCGCAGGGACACGAGCTCCGCCATCGACAGAACTTCGGCGAGGAATCGGGATCGAGGAAGAGCACCCCTCTCTCCACCGCGTCCAGCAACGAGACCGCCTCGACCGTCACGATCTCTGGTAAGAGTCCACGGACCCCCTGCCCCTTTAGAACCACCGGAACACCACCGTCCGACAAGCCTCCGCCGTGCACAGACAGCCAGTGCCGCTAGTTCGTGGCTGCGCGCTGAGCTCCGTTCGATCAAGTTTTAGCGGCTAGGATTAGATCTCTAGCCGAAGTGGTACGGGCTGATCTGGTCCATCCGTTCCCACTTAAATCTGAGGGCCCATAGCGATCGATCTGAACGAATCGGTATGGACCAATAGGGTTGCGCCACGTCGGCTAGGATATCTGTTTAATTAGAAAAATAGACAGATTATATATTAAATTTAGAAATTCAATAACTTTTGATCCACAATTCAGAAAAATGCAAATTTGGTGTCTATGGATTCAGAAAAATGAGACCTTTATTGTTGAGGCCTTGTTTCACACTTTTGCTTCTGAAAAATTGGAATTATTGGCAGAACCTTTTTAGGAGTATTTAGCCTCTAAAAATTACTTCATAAATTGTTTTTAGGTATTTCTTATGCCTTTAGATATGATATTTTAACCTCTATACTGTATACTCTATAAGTTTTAGAGTTGTGATCATATCATGGCATTTTGCATGCATTCATATTTTTCTGATGCTATATTGATTGAATTATTATTGTTGGATTGTTCTTTGTGTAGATTGTGTGGATTGTGAAGTTTGTTGCTGTGAGGATTGTACCTATTCCCCTAGCTACCAAGGCAAGTGATATTTCATCTCATGTCCTATTATTTTCACTATTGCACTAGTGTTATTTTTGGTAGATATTAGCATGATAGGATTATTTATATGTTACTATGCTATGCTATCCTATAGATTATATCTTGGTAGTATCTCCTAGTTGAAAGACTTCGTATGCTAGAGTGCTTAGCCATGATATTAGAATTCGTAGGTGGAATACACATATAAGATAGTATGGAAAGATATTGTTTTGTTGACTATGAAAACAACTAATATTAATGAAACACCTGGGTGGAATGGGACTTGCTTGGATTATGTTGAGTGGTTACTCAGGGGCCATGTCTATGGTCAGATAGTGTATCACACTTGTGGATGGCCACCTAGGAACAAAGAGATTGGAGACATTCTTGTCATGAAGCTTCCAGTGCAGCCACATGGCATATGGGCTCTGCCTTGACCAACTAAGTTGCAAGAACTCAGCCAGACGGACAGAAGGTGGTAGATGTGGTAGGATGGAACGTGTCTGTGGTTGTCTGAGGGATTGCTTCTGAAAAGTCTTGTCTCGATGCATGTTGAGTCTTGTGGGGAAAGTGCACCACCTCTCGAGAGGGTAAAACTAAGTACGTAGCCGTGTCCCCGGTTATGGACAACTTCTGAGCCTCAAGACAGTGAAGCAGTTCAATAATCTCCTCATCCAAATTCCTCTAAGTTAAAACTTGTGGGTGAACATGGGTAGAGCTTCAGTGATGTCTATCATTGGTACCTTAGTGTTGAATGAGAAAACTTACTCTTCAAAAACTATAAGTTAAACTAGCTTTTTGCAAAGCCAGCCATAACCCCACTCAGCCATATATTCATGTAGTTGTTGGATTATACTAAGTATATGGTATCACTTGCCAATACAATTCCAAATGTATTGACCCTTGTGGCTGTAACTTATTATGTTGCAGGATACTCTAATGATGAGTAGGGTTGCGGGTCTACACTCGACATGCTTGCTTGTGGCACATGAAGACTAAAGACTATTATTATTATGCTATGTAATGTGAACTTGTGTCTTAGCCTTGGGCTAAGTGAGTTGTAAGAACCATTATATTCCTGGATATGCGATGTAATAATGACCTTTGTTTCTGTGTACTTCTTCTCAAACTGTGGGTGCTAGCATTTCGATCCAGGGACTAGCACTGCAATCACATGGATCTTACCTTATTATGGTGAGATCTTACAATTAAATTGAGTTGCATTAAAATGGAATTAAAGTTCTTTAATGGAAAGACCTTTAAAGGAATTAAAGTGCTTTAATGGAAAGACCTTTCAGGGAATTAAAGTGCTCTAATGGATAGACCATTAAGGGAATTAAAGTGCTTTAATGGAGATTGAATGGGAGGAGGGGAGGGGGATGCCCCATGGTGCCTCTAAAAGGAGGTGGCCTCCTCCTCCTCTCGACACACTCTCTCACAAGCTCTCATAGGTTGGCATCTTCTCCCCTTGCTTGCCTTGTCGAATTCCACTAGAAAAGGTGCTTGGGGAAGCCTCCTCTAAACCTTCTCCTCCACCACCACTACCATGGCGTAGCACTGTTAGAGTTCCTGGGGATCCGCTACTTCCGCTTCCCGGCTAGAGCAAGGGATCAGGAGTCATCGACACACCAAACGTGTGACCGATTACGGAGGCACTGTCCGCCTGTAGCGTTGATCATCTGCATGTCCTTGAGGACGGTCGTGTGCCATCTACATCAACCACACTTGTTTTGCGAGAACAGTATCCCGCCTACAGTCTACGAGGGTGAGTCCATCTGTAACCATTACAAAGTATCGCCTTGATTTGATCTTGGCAGTTGCAAACCATAAGAATTTTTTTATTTTCTATGCAACAAACCCCATCAGTGATATGGTGTATTCTGCTACACTACAATGCCCTTCGGGCTAAAAACCGCGCGTGCCACCTACCAGCAGATGATGCAAAAATGTTTGGGAAATCAAATCGGTAGAAACGTCCATGTCTACATCGACGATGCCGTGAGTACAAGTCAAGAGTCAACCTTTCTCTATGATTTACGCGAAACGTTTGATAATCTCAATAAATAACGCATCAAGCTCAACCCAACAAAGAGCTCCTTTGGAGTCCCTGCTGGGCAACTCCTTGGGTACCTAGTGTTGACTAGGGGAATAGAAGCAAATCCAGAGAAAATACAAGCGATCGTAACCATGAAGAAGCCAACAAATCTAGGTGGCCAGCAGCTGGCTAGGCGCGTAGCTGCACTAAGCCGATTCATCGCTTAGTTGGGGGGAAAATCACTACCATTTTACGCACTGCTAAAGAAATCGGATACCTTTGCATGGACCGAAAAAGTCTAGTGGGCCTTTGAGAACCTCAAGAAAGCACTCTCGACATCACCTATTTTGGTGACACCCAAGGAAAAGGAACAACTAATGTTGTACATCACCGCCACCAACCAATTGGTCAGCATGGTACTAGTCGTCGAACGACCTGAAGAAGGAAAAAACCATGGTGTCCAATGTCCGATCTACTACCTTAGTGTGGTACAATCTTCGTCCAATCAAAGGTACCCATACTATCAGAAGCTTTCATATGGTGTCTTCATGACGGCGCGAAAACTGTGCTATTATTTCTTCGAGCATCCAATAGTGGTGGTCAGCGAGGATCCTCTGTCCAACATCCACAAAAACCTTGAAGCAATAGGGCATTTCTCTCTCTAGGTCATCGAGTTATCCCCTAGGGATATCACGTACAAGAAGAGAAAAACAATAAAATCCTAGGTTCTTCTTGACTTCATCGTAGAGTGGATGGAACTCCAAAGTATGGGCCCCCTAGATTTGTTGAGTGCATGGACAATGTATTTTGATGGGTCCAAAAGAACTGAAGGAGCAGGAGCTGGCGTCATATTGGTATCACCCCAAGGATACAAAATGTGCTACATACTTCGAATAAACTTCCCGAATGCATCAAATAATGAAGTAGAATATGAGGTCCGGTTGCACGGCATGCGTATAGCAAAAGCCTGGGGCGCTACTCGCCTCAAAACCTTTGGAGATTCAAACCTTGTTGCACAACAAGTAATGAATAAGTGAAATTCCATCAGCGACAACATGATCGCGTACCATGACATGTACATCATCATGGAGGATCACTTTGATGGGTGTGAGGTCTCCCATATTATTAGAGCAAGCAACGAGGAAGCAGACAATCTTGCAAACATTGGGTTCGTCTGCCTACCCTTACGACCTGGGGTTTTCTGGGAAGAGATTAGTGAGTCCTCCATCAAGGTCAAAAAGCCACTGAAGCTGCATAAACTAAGGCATGCAAGGGGCAAAGCCATAGATTGACTCGGGGTCGCACCATCACCTGAACCCACACTTGCTCTAGAAGACGAGGAAGAACCCAAATATGTCATGATGATATATACCATGTGGGTGCTGCTGTATTTTGCATACATGATGAATGGGGAACTCTGATAAGACAAGGTGGAAGCATGACACATCATCCGCCAGTCCAGGGCCTTCTGGGTAATAAAGGGAGAACTTTACAAAAGAAGTATCTAGGGTGTGCTCCAGTGATGCATGACACCCAAGGAAGGGAAGCTCATCCTCAAGGACATCCATGAAGGAATGTGTGCAAACCATGCTAGTAGTCGAGTAATAGCAGCAAAGGCCTTCCCCATAGGATTTGGGCTCAACGCGGTCCAGGACATGAAAGATATGGTGAGAACATGTGAAGCATGCCACTGATTTCCTACAAAACCTAACGCACTCATGGAGGAACTGGCCCCTATACCTCTGGCATGTCCATTCACCAAATGGGGACTTCACATGGTGGGAAAACTCCACAAATCATCTCCTAGAGGAAATGTCTTTCTACTTGCCACAGTCGATAAATTCACCTAGTGGATCCAGGCAATGCCCATCACCAGCCAAGATGCTACTTCGGCTATGAACTTCATCAAGCCAATAGTTTTCTGATTCAGGGTGCCTCACAGCATCATCACCGATAATGGATCAAACTTCACTTCTGGAGAATTTAAGGAGTACTGCAAGGAGATTGGCATAGAAGTGAGCTATGCATCAGTCGCCAACCCGCAAACCAATAGCCATGTGGAAAAATCCAATGACCTCGTGACCAATGGAATCAATAAAAGGTTATTGACACCACTCGAAAGAGAAAAATGCACCTGGGTACACGAGTTACCCTCCATCCTATGGAGTCTACGACAACACCAAATATAGCCACATAAGAAACTCCCTTTTTCCTGGTCCACGGAGCCGACGTCGTGCTTCTAGTAGAAGTAACTCATGATGCTCCACGGGTCATCGCATACAATGAAGAAACCGCTATAGAGGAACTCAATGATGACGTGGCTGCACTCGATGAAGTTCAAGACGTTGCCCTTGCAAGAGCAACCATGTACTAGCAAAGCCTGCGCAACTATCATAGACGTCGACTGCATCCCAGGTCCTTCGATGTAGGGGACCTTTTCCTTCTCCTCAAGCAAGATGGCCATCGAAAACTCGAGTTGCCATGGGAAGGACCCTACATCATCACAAAAGTAATCCCCGAAGGAGCATATTACCTCCAAGACAAGAACACCAGAGTCAAATACTCTAACCCATGGAACGTTGCACAGCTGCGACGTTTCTACGCCTAGGACATTTATTTCCTGCATTTTACTTACAGTAAGGCCAACGAATAGGCTACTTAGCCAAAAGAATTATGTTTACTTCCAATAAGGCCACCGGCCAGGCGATCATGCCAAAAACATGTACATACATACCCGATATTAATAAATCTAAGTTATCTCAACCGACTCTACTTTTCATTACTCTATTTTCTGTTACACTTGATACTCAGGGGCTCAGTCGAATAAATTATTACACAATCATAATCTGATACTCGAGGGCTTCACTACTCAATGCAAACTAATATATTATTTGGCTCCTCCATGAAACACATCCAAAACACAATTTGGCCCGAGTAGCTGGTCTAGCCCAACAGGCATTAGGATAACAAAAAGGTCTCGCACGGGGCGAAACCATAATAGCCATCAGCAAAAATACATCAAGTTACAGAATAAACAACAGTTATATTTTTGGATGGTACATACACAGATTTTACATAGTTTACATATCCTTTTTTACAAGGTCACTATCCTAACTATATGGAAAAATTTAGGAAAAAATCTTGGTCTGCATCAAGGCACCGACGTATAATTCAGATGGCAGATTTATAGGGCAGCTGCATAGTGAGGAGCCATGGCCACATCACCACCATCCGAAGGAGACGGAAGACTCTCCGACATAGCATCTAGATCTAGCATCAGATGATGAACATGCACCCAAGCAAGAGCAACCTTGGCACCCACAATAAGCTAGAGCTTGATAAAGTGATGGATCGCCTCACCACACTAGAACTCCTGCATCAGTGCGGCCAGTCCCTACTACTGTGGGTCTCTAGGAAACATAGCAATGTACACCATCACAAAAGAGGAGCGACAACAGTTGACGAAATCCCAACCTCCGAATCCCGATCTTGAGGCAACGCCAAGGTATACCCCTGTTAGTGGTCATTCCATAAATCCATACCAGCACCCAACAAAGCATCCATCAAGGCACTCATCTGAGCTTTAGGACATTGTGACTCCTCTACCACACCTAAGCAAATACCTGGAGAGGGAAAAGTTATTTTACACCATTGAAAACTAAAAAATTCAGGTACTCGGGGGCTCTACGAGAAAAAACTTACATAACATATTTTCGCTCGCCTTCAAAATTTCCTCAAGAATATATTCTTCGCGTTCCATGGCTTTCTTCGATTTGGAAAGGGTGACGTCTCCTTGAGCTTTTATCACTCGAAGTTCCCCTTCCAATTGTTTGATGTGGTGGATCTTGTTGGAATACAACGAAGGATCAATATATCGGATGATTGTAGTAACATTGGTGGGCACATCCATTTCATATTGGGAAGTTTGTTGACCCGAAGAAGCAGGAGAACTCGACAGAATAGGAGAAAGCAATGGAACAGGAACATTCGAAGGAACAGGCAAGTCATATAAATTCGGAAGGAAGGAAATGTGAGGCAGAAATTAGCAAGAAAAATCCATTGGGCATACAGAATATTCAAACTACCGGATAAGCCAAGGATACAAAATATCAATGTTCTCCATAGAAATACAAAACTATACGTGAAACCAGGTTCATTTCAAGAAGTTCAACATCAAACAAACCATAGCTAATAGCTAGGTGGCACCACTAGCAACCATAGGAGTACTGATCGATGTGGCAGCATCCAAAGTCTTTGCAGATGAAGCGGATGCAAGATTTTTGGAGAAACAAGCGGTAAGGGCAGCATCTTCTTCCTCAGATATGTCAAAAGCTCCCTGGAGAACTTCTTGATTTTCATAAAATATGGCTCGAGGTTGACCTATTTTCCTGATCTGGTGACTGGGAGTGAGGAGCTAAGCTTATCCTAGTCAACCTTCTCGCCATGCGCTAAGGCTAGGACCATCATAGTCTCCACACCGCTATTCACCTGAATCAACCTGTACCCAGCAAGAGGATCTGGGTCTCCATTGAAAATCATGGTCAGGGCATTGAGTTCTAGTGGGACATCCTTGTTGGGGAAGATCTCCGCATGAATACTCTTGAATGCGCGGCAGGAGCGGATCAGAAGGTTGTGGCCATGAACACTATTTCCTTCCAAGATGCTCAGGGAATTGTAACTACCTCGGTGAATTACGCTCTTAGTTAATGCCTGGATGAACGAAAGTGGTTAAAATAGTACGGTGGGGCCCAGGGCCACTCACGGTAGACCTTTCGGCCGTCCTAACCACTTTCAGACAACGGGACAAGAATGAGCGGCGTAATCGGCAGGCGAAGGGATCAACTACATACACAAGTGAGTATGTATGCAAGCCACATACAACAGTACATCAGAGCCATTCCATCTAAAAGAAATAGAAATAGTGCAACGCCATACGGCAAGATCCAAACATCCTAGATAGATATAATAATTTAGGATAGCTCCTCATACATCACACATCAGAGTATCATGCGGAAGCGGAAAACAAGATCCGAGTACGGATAAGAAGCAAATTGGCATAAGATGCCCCATAAATAAACACATCCCGCCCACAGATCACA
This sequence comes from Avena eriantha, assembly GCA_910589775.1. Lineage (NCBI taxonomy): Eukaryota > Viridiplantae > Streptophyta > Magnoliopsida > Poales > Poaceae > Avena > Avena eriantha. Next base: position 528,345,937 of record OU342743.1, read on the forward strand.
CGGATCCCCGTTCCCGGAATCTCTACACTGAATGATCGTTGCCAAGATCATCTGTCTCTTCCACCCAGTATCCATCTTGCGGGTACACCTGTTCATCTGAATCAAACAATTTATCGTGTGAGACCCTAGGAGTACTCAACAAGTCTTTATGCCACTAAAGGGGACACAACCTGGGGTGACGCAATTGCAGCAAAAGATAATACCTAACAATTCTACAGATATCCGCTAACCTTCCGCCTAACCAATGATAGACGGAAGTCCGTGAATTAAGAACAACAGTCATAACAGTATAATTAACAGATCCATCCTCCTCCTCGCTTACCAACGAGGAAGCGGACGAACAACCCCCATCATCCATTGGCAGTTTTAGTAACCATTCCATGAGTATTGCACTATTTACTAGTCAAGTACTTAGTCAAGTTAAAAGCGGTACTTTAGTTATACTTGTCTATGATCGAGAAACTGTGCTCCAAGTCGTCCATAACCGCGGACACGGCTTTCAGAAAGATTTACCCTGCAGGGGTGCACGAATAGCAACACACACTCGATCAACCTCGGAAAAACCAAATCAAAACCCAACGAGGAATTCACGACAAAGCGATCACAGGATTCAGAAACATTTCAGGGGGCCACCCCATTAAGCTACCCGCAACGAAGTTGGCCGGCTCCGAGACGGACCCAAGGTTTGTGTGGACGGCGGTAAACGACTGGGAACCCGAAAATCTGACTGGGCTTGTCGATACAGCGAAAACGTGTCACGATCCAAAACAGTACAGGTGCCCCTCGCACAATCTTAAATAAAGCAGTAACATGGCATAAGTACAGAATAGTAATAAAGCCCCAAACTAAATGTGGCCCCAAGAAATAAGAATGAATCAAGCTCTGGCTCAGGGGGGTCCATAAGGCCTCCCGGATGTGGATAGTGCGAATAAACAAGGAACAGGAATCAAGTACTCGGGGTCCTACGGGACACAAGTGAGCATGAAAAACCAAATAGCAGATATTGCTCACCGGTGCCTCTTTCATTAGTTATCCCATTACTACTCAGGTTATGTTGTTTAGGTACCTCATTATCCATCAGACACTCACATACCCTACTCATGCTTTTTTACGACTCGCATGGCTCGAACAACTCCTGTAGTAATGGCTCATGGGACCGCAACAGGCTTAATGTGGTGTAAAGTAAAGGCTATGCAGTACTTGGGATTCAATTTAATGCAATCGCGACTCAATGATGCAAGAATAAGATAGAGGCAGTAGGTACTGTATGTATGCAAGCATGTGGTAGTGCTTGCCTGGCAGCTCAGTTGAAGCGAGAGATGGATCTGGGTAATACTCCTGTGGTTCCTGGTAATTCTCCTGCTGGGCGTCTATTCGAAGAAGAACCAAACAAACAAGGGCCAACATAAATAAAGTGCGCAAGCATATAAATTGAAATGCAACAAGCAACTAAGCATGCCATGATGAATGATGCACAATTTACATGGCATTAAAGTAGCATGGCAAAGGTGAGGTGTGGACACAAGAAATAAAGCACTTTAATATTTATTTGGCCAAGTTTTATTGTCATAAACAGTTCAGAATTTAAATGTTGACATGATGCATGCTTCAATTCAGAACAAGGACTGCGTAAATAGAACGGGCTCGTCGCGTTGATCGATTTAGACATATTATTTGTCAAGTTTGGAGTTATAGAACAAAAGTTATTAATTAAATAAGGAAAAGGGCATTTTTATTGTAATTTTAATCATCTCGAAATTTAAAGTGTGCAAAACATATTTGGGATGGCATATTGAATTCCTCACATTTTTCTGATTCCAAAACATATATTATATGTATTATTTGGATTTGTATTTTAAAAATTATTTGAATCTGAAAAGAATTTGAATTTAAATTAATTTGAAAAAGATTTGAATAAAAACAGACTCAGGCATAAACTTTTCATACCCGGCCAAACTCAGACCCAGACACTGATGGGTGGGCTACGCTGACTGGGGCCACACGCACGCGAAAACGCGTTTTGCACGCGGGTCTGGCTTACCCACAGGGGCTGACAGGCGGGACTAGCGGCGGAAGGCCCACGTGCCAGCGATGCGGGAGACAGGGGCTGACAGGTGGGGCTGCGGCTGGAGCGCGGGTTGCGAACGGGAAAAACCGGGGGGTTTTCTGCAAACGTGCTGGCGTGACTGACTGGTGGGGCTGAAAGGAGCGCGGGTTGCAGTAATTAAAATGGGTGGGGGATTTTGCAAATTGACCACGGCCGGCTACTGTTTATCGTCTTCGCGCGTCTGACGCTAATCCGGCGCGCGGCGCGGGGTGGGGACTCGAACCTGGGACGCGGGCATGCGCTCCGGGGGTGCGAGCCGGTGCGGTAGTGCTAGGGGAGCTGTCAGGGAGGAGGGTGCGGGCTAGATAGGGCTGGCGCGGCGCGGGGAGGCTGCAGACTACAACGGACGGCGTGCCCTGAGAGTGCTCGACAAAACGGTCGGCGGCGCTAGACGGCGACGGAGAAGAGGAGGTTGTCAGGGAGAAGGAGATGCTCACCGCGGTTTGCTTAGTGGGCTTGGATCGGAGCGAGGGGCTGCGGATCGGCGAGGTCGCTGGCGCACCGGCGGGCTAGGGTTTCGGAGGTGGCGAGGTTCTGGCATCGCGGGGGAGCTTCTCGTCCGCGTCAGCATGGTCGGGGTGGTGCAGGGGGTTGTCCTGGATCTCCTCAGCCACTTCACGGTCGTGTGGCTCGGCCGGTTCGTCGGGGCGGGGTGGTTGCTGGTGGCGAACGGCGTCGGCTGCTGGTGGCCGGAGAGGAAGGAGGGGAAGAAGGGGGCATCTCGGGGTGGATCTGGGGAGGCCAGAGGAGGCGTGGAAGAGGGGGAAAGGAGGGAGAGAGGGAGGAGGCAGCTGGGACACGGCAGAGATAAAGGTGGCCTCGTGCCACCTTTTTCCTCCTCCTCGAGCACGTGCTCGGCCGGCTGAGCTGGCTGGGGCTGGTCCAGGGCGCGGCAGTGAGGTTGCAGGGTGGGGCTGGCATGAGGGAGAGAAGAGAGGGAGGGACTAGCTCGGGTTAGGTTAGATGGTGGCCTCGGGTTAGGTTTAGCTAGGGTTAGTGTTTGGGTGAGCTAGGTTAGAGAGAGGAGAGGCTGGGGTGGTGGGTCAGGTAGAGAGAGGGTGGCCAGGTGGAGAGAGGGGCTTGGCATGGAGGCCAAGCTAGAGAGAGAGAGAGAGAGAGAGAGAGAGAGAAAGTAGAAATTAGGATTATGGGAAGAATAAAGGAATTTATTAAGTTTGATTATTTTTAAGTAGTTAGATTGGAATTTTGGTGAAGGAGGCTAATCCAAGAAGAACTAAGAGGGCTTGGTCTTGCATGGACTAATGTAGAGAAGAAACTAAAAAGAAAGAGGAAGAAAAGGAAATGGGTGGAATGAGGCTCATATGATCATGCTTGAAGAAATAAATAAAAGAAAAAGATATGGTTGAGACTATGGGGATGGTGGAGTGGTAGGAGGGGTTTTCACAAAGGTAGGATCCATTAAAACCAAAGAAAAAACCAAAGAAGAGAAAGGTGGTGAAGAATTGTGCATGGCCCATGCAAAATAATAATGCCATTAATTATTTGTGAAAACAATATGATTATTATGGCATTACTCTATGCATATCCATGAAGTGGAGATAAAACCAAGCACCAGAATTTAGAGGGTTTAATCCACCCCAAACTACATGAGCTAGAATTAAATAGCTAAAGAAAAAGAAACAAGCTCATGGTTAATGGGATGGTGGGATTATAAAGTGGTGGAAGAGAAAGGTGGTAGGATGGAAATAAAAGATATGCCCCCAACTCAACTTGGGCATTTGAACAATATATCAATAGCCAAATATAATATCAAGAAGCGAATACATTTAATAATGCATGTGAGAGAAGAACCAAAAGAAAATGAGTTTTATATGATGCTCAAATGCAAGGTGGCATGATGACATGAGCATGATATAATTATGATGCAACAATAATATCTATGGAGTAGCCAATATCTTACTAGGACAAGTAGCATTACAATTGTTAGACAATTGGAGTGCTACAACTCTCCCCCACTAAACAGGAATCTCGCCCCGAGATTCTAGGAAGAAGAAGACTCAAAGAGGGTAGGATACTTGGCACGGAGCTCATCCTCACGTTCCCAGGTTGCTTCATCAACGGAATGGTGCGACCACTGCACCTTGCAGAACTTGATGGAAGCACAAGAATTACAATCTGCAAAGCCAATGAAAATTGTCCAAGTTACATGACAAGATAAAAAACTTACTAGCCAGGGAGGAATTCAGCTTGTTAATCCTCTTCCGAAGATTTTCTTCTCGTCCTACCACAGTAGGAGCTTTGGCCTCTCGCTTCCCTACCTCGGATTTAGCAGCTGCCCGAGATTTTTTGAGTTTCGCCTCAGTAGCCTTCAATTTAGCTTTGATATCATCCGCACGCTACAAGGTAGCTTCACGGATAATCTTGGACTCGGCAGCAGCTGCTGTAGGAACAAAGGTAATTATTCAAACAAGAAGAACTACAGGAGCAAAGTATTCACATGAGTAAAAAGGAAAAAACAGAATACCTTTGACAACAGAAGCTTCATGTTGAATCTTGATAAAGCGACTGGCCATTTTGACCATCTCACACATTATCGGCTGAAAGAAATAAAGACATGCTCTAAACACTTGGGGGCTGCACAACAAAAGCAAGGTCTGAAAAATAAAAAGGAGGAAATCACTTACATGATTCATATTAGGCTCGGTTGGGGTCTCTGACAGGACTATGCCTTTGTCAGCATCTTTAGACTTCTTGCAGGGAGGAGCTTTGGGAATCACCTCATGATCTTTTGGGGTCAGGATAGTTTCTCCTTGCGGGTTCGCTGGCTCCATCATATTCATGGGTGACCCAAACACAGCATCTGTCCCATCATTTGCATCGACAATAGGCAGTCTTGGAGAAATTTTTATCGTGTTCTTCAATATCCATGATAACATCTTCCTTAGCAAATTCTTTGGATACCACCGCAGTGTCAAGCAGCTCATACTTTTTAGGCAAAAGGGGAAGGGAATATAGATGATCAAGAACCTATGAAAAAAGAAGACCATACGAATTAAAATGAGATTGAGAAAAGGAAGAAGCAGATAAGTTAGAACTAAGGAAGTAGAATTACATCAGGAATAAGGTTCTTATTGCCGAATGGTTCGACTCGGCACTCTAGAGGCACAACATCATTCCTCGTGAGTGTGGTGAAGGATCTCACCCTTTTCTCGAGATCAGCTGTAACATCCCAATTTCTGCAACCCTGATTTCTTGTCCAGAATGCAAAAATTAGGGGGAACAAAAACTTTTTCTGGTTGAGTGCTGAAGTGTTTGCTTGTTGTTTGGATATGCTTATGCATATGAATGTGTATTATATGATATACTCCTTACCTCAACATCAGTTGACAAAATCTATTTACCAAAACTATCTTGGCTCAATCTCCATATTCTCAAATGTTCTGGCATTTCAAAACCTGAGCCAAGAAGCCTTCGCAAACCAACTATTTTAGTAGCTTCTATTGATCAAACTATGGAGAGCTATATAATATAATATCCTTATGATTTCAAGACAGAACCTTCTAATACTCTTACCTCTAGATTTAACAAAACCTTTTTGTAAACTTTTGAATTCTACTCTTGGTAGAGATACCAAGGACCTTATCTTGTCCAAACTCCAACCTATTTCAAAATACCCATCCTTACCTCAAGCTAAGCTTGGTGGTAACCCCAGTAGTAGTTGATTTGATTGTAAGATGAGTGGCCCTGATCTGTTGTTTGATTTGTCTTCTTAGGAGATAGTATGAGATACTCTAGGAGCTCATCACTAGTATCAATATGTTTCCAAATAATCTCTCCCTAAGCAATAATACAATCTGGGTCTAATCTCTACCACCAGGTGATCCTCTAAAACCCCTAACCAGATCAATTCTGAAGATATCCCTTCTAGAAGTTTCCAAGTCAATGAAGACCAATATCAAGCATGGATCCCTTCTACCCAATCTACCCTTCAACCTCATCCACTTGGTGATTCTTGGGCACTTTGCAACCCATCAAAATCATCTCCACCAACATTATAGTCAAAAACCATAAATCTGCCAAATTTGGCCAAGTCTGGAAAACTATTTCCAACATCACATTTTGAATGCCTCTCTTTCTCAACCCTTGTGCATTTTTGGTAATGCACTTGAACCATCTTTTTAACCATCCTAAGGACTACCAAGGACCACACTTTCCCTTGGTTATATCATCCTCCTACCCTGTTGTTCTTGATGGTTCTGCAGGCAAGAAGATAACTTTTCCTGCAAATCTAGTCAACATGCCTACTTTGGTATAAGCTCACACCACCATCCAACCATCTATGGACCAAATCATTGCATGGTTGTGTTATACTCATAAAGGTCTATCATTAACTACTTCACTTGTTCCAATTGGATCCTTGACCTGTTTACACCCACAAGGTTTTGAAGGCTAGTTGATAATCTGCTTTGGCAGACTTATTTTATTCAAAGTTTGAAAGCCTGTCTTGGTGAGCTCAAGCAGGATCAAGCTCAAACCCCTACACCACTGCAATCTACATTACTTGGTATATCCATCCATATATCCCATGCCCCAAGGGGAGATCTAAACTCCAAGATACAACCATGTTTTGATGGTATGAAATTAACATCACCCTAGATCTTTAATCTAAGGTATTTCACCAAAATCAACTTGGATTCTCCAATACCAAAGTTGCAAAATCTTGCTACACCTTGTCTACATCATCTACCTTGATCATCAAGATTTATCAACAATTATCCATATTTATTATGGACCAAAACTATTTAATTCCCTTAATAGGCAAAATCTCCAAAACCCCTCCCATAAAGGAAAGTTTGGTTTTTACCAAAACACTTCCCCAAATATAAGCACTTTTGAGGCCCATATATCATACCCTATCTTCCCACTTCAAAAATAAATATTTTTGAAGAGTTCTATTATTTCTTTTTGCTTATTTCTTTAAATGGTAGAAATGGAATAATAATAGTTTTAAATACTTTTAAGCATCAATAAATCTTGGGAAAATTCCCCTAAGTGTGTATTCACATTTGGAATCACCTCACATCAAAATCCCACAATGTTCAATGTAAAAATATCAAAAGAGCTCCAATACTTCACTTTTGTAGTTTTTGAGTAAATGGATTTAAGTGGACTTCTAATTCTCTGAAAAATCCCAAATAAATCTCAGAGATGCATCTTAACCCTATCCATCTACCAGAATCCTTATCTCCGTTGGTAAAGATCAAAAATCAAGAAATAAACCTTGATCATCCCTTATGGCTGAATTGATCTTTTAACCTTTTTGTACCAAAACCCCACCCAAACTCCATCCAATCTTCCCCAACAAGCTTCCACAGCACCACCCCTCTCCCACTGGTCAAAAACACTGGTCATGCACTGTAGCAGCTTGTCCTCTAGTGCTTGGACCCTAGAGCTTAACCTCATGTGGGTGTCTTAGCTTGCAAACCTCTCCCCTTGCAGCTGTTGCACACTGCTCTTCTGCCCTATGCACGACCAGAGCACCCCACCTCTCTCCTCTACACCGCCCAGCTTCGCCAATAAGCAAGCCATGGACAAAGCCCTAGCCCCTTATGCACTATGTGCACCATACACCCATCCCCTCAAGTTAAATAAGCTCCAGGCCACTCCAACCCTCCTTGCTCACCCATTTCCTTCCCTGGCCACCAGAGAACCATCTCCACTCCCCCTTACCTCTCCATCGACTCCCCCTCTCCATGAATAAGGTGAAGAACTCCTCTCAGGTTCTTGCTCGCATACACGAATGTGGTGTGCCTAGACCTCCCCCAACGCCTTAGCTCCCCTCCAAAGCCCGCATGTAGACCACCAAAGGCTCCCTCACCGAGCCCCTGCCTCTGCATGTTGCTGGAGAAGAGGAACTCCACCCTTCGTCCATCTCCCATGAGTCGAGCTAGGTGCTCTCTCTTCTGCTTCCCTCCACTTGCATGTCACTCCTTCGAGATCCCCTACTCTCCCTACATCTAACCATACCCTTTTACCCTGCCCAGGTCGTCCCAGAGGATGCCGGCGAGAATCCCCCAAGCGTGTCCTTCGGCGCATGTGCGCGAGCAGGCCTCCTTCACCGAACCAGACCTTGCTGCACCTCTCTGAACTCTCCACGGAGCCGCGCCTCTCTTCCAACGACTCTCCGCCGCCGGAAAGGCTCCTAGGTGAACCCCTGACCAATCCTTATTGCCCCTAGGGTTCCCTCTCTGTCTCCTTATCGCGGTGAGGAAGATGAGCGAGGGCCATCGATCCCGCCTCGATGTCAACACCCAGATTTTTAATCCCAGATGCCTGTTATGCCATACCTCGCAATCCCAGGATTACCATTTTTGCGAGACATAACGGATTGGATATCACAGTCAATCATCCATTACAAACCATACATAAGGTCTTACATAAATAAGGATCTCATGATCCAGTCTTAATACAACAAGCAACGGAAATAAAAGATAAGCGTAGCGGTGGGGTCCATCTTCAGCGGCACAGGCAATGCTGACAAAGGCAGATAGTCCTAGTTATCATAGCCATCCTGCTGGCCATCATCTTGATAGTCTCCTTCATAGTCTGGCCATGATAACAGCCAGGGACAAAAGCCATGAGTACTCCTTACGTACTCGCAAACTACCACTAACAAGTAGGATAGTTCTAAAGTTAAAGTGCTAACTCAATGTTTAACTATAAAGTTAAGTTTGAAACCTAAGCTGAGTTCAGAAGAAAAGAAAGATAAAGTAAACTTCTAGGATCACTTAAGTTGGGAAGCTAATGTCATAAACACAACCCTGTTGTGGTCAAGTCAAAATTCATCCTTCCTTTGAAGTTATTTAGAAAACATCTGAAAACGAAACAGTATGGCCATTCCAACTGTCCATAACCGTGGATGCGGCTATTCGAATAGTTTGACACTCTGCAGAGGTGGTACACTTTCACCACAAGATTTGATACATCTGTCAGGGATAACCCTGAATCATCATACTTAGTATGCAGATAATCAAGCATAACCTTCCCTTTACACACCCTAGTATAAGCACCTCTCCTATGAGCATGGCCTCCCAACCATGACCATCAGTCATCTTGGGCACTTCATAGGTGGACATCATGAGAGGTAGCCTCAACTCAGACCTCTCCCGCGAGGGAACTAATACTAAGGCATATAAATTTCCAGCTAAGCCTTACCCAATGAAGGTAGTGTGGTTGTACGGTAAATTTGGAATGGTATCGCATCCGAATCCAACCATCAGTTTTATAAAAAGGGTTAAGGCTCATGCCTCAACATTTTCATCATCATAAACCATTTGTGTTTCTCAACACATGTCAAAACATCTCAATAGAATGACTCATCATTCCAAGGTTTTCATAATTCATTTTCACCAAGTGTTCCCATCTAAAGTGACTCAAGTTTTTGATCTACTCTAAACTACTAAGTTAAGAGTGTTCACTAAGGTGGAAAAGATGGGTTCAATCCCATGCCATAGAATGGCATCTAAAGGGTTCTAAATAGGTCAAGTTTTATACTCTTTATGCTACCTTCAAAACAAGTGAAGAACTTTGTGTAAACTAAGGGAGGTAAAACTTCTAAATAAGACTTGGGGTAACTAATAGTCAAAGGAGTGTGATCAAAGCATGCCTAAAGCATCTTTGCTAAATCATCTAGTTTGATCTTAGCTTGCTAAGCAGGAAACTTGCAAGGGTTAGCTTGCATTGTTAATGTTGGCTTGCCTTGGTTGGTGCAGTGGTTGAAGTTTTCTTCTTCTTCTTGGTAGAACTCCTCCTCCTCGAAAGCTTGGTCGGTACTATCGTCTATAAATACAAACGGAGTACACAATCACCAAACAATACTTAACTAGGCTAAATATCATTCTAAGACACACATTTGATGATCTATTATCATCACAAGCATCACAAGTTTAAATCACTAGTTTCATTCTTTTTAAATTAGGAAAGTAATTTCTACTCATTGAAAAATTAACTAAGATTTAATATTCAGCACTTAAAATATGGGATCATGTTGACATATGTCATCACCACATATTCTAACATGTGGGAATGAGATTTAAAGGTTGGATCATAATTACTTTGGTTTAAGTTCATTATTTAATGATTTAAAGTGTCTAGAAATGCCTATATAGCATTATTTTGGTACTAGTACAAAGTCACTTCATATAAACCTTAATATTATTACATATTCAGATAGATATGATGAAATGTGGTTTTTGAGAGTTGGAATCGGCTCAAAACCTATCTTAGTTGATTTTATAAAAATGTTGCAAGGTGCAAATGCTTCTGTTTTGTTATTTTTACTAGGAGAGATCTATAACTCTAATTGAATTAAATCCAATGGTCTTGGATAGATCATTTCAATACCTTTCAGTCAAAATTGGTTTCATGCCAATTGGATTTGTAAAACTCCCAGAATTGAATTTTAAACTAGTGGATAGAAACTAGCTCAACTCTAAAAAGAAAAAACTAGATTTGAATTTCTAACTCGCGCGGGAACTAACTGGGCCGGCCTAGCTACGCACAGTGAGCGCAACGGGCTGCCTGACAAGGGGCTCCACCAGTCAGCGGCAAAAAAACACTGAAACAGTATCTAGCATTCTAGGTCGCATGATTAAAAGGGGATCTTACGGTGGGAGTTCATCATCGTCGACGGATTACTCCGGCGAGAGTCTGACCTAGACGTGGCAGTGGGGGTCGATTGGGGGCGTACCAGGGCTCCAGCAAGGTTGGTGAGGCGGGCAAACGAGCTGGAAGACAACGACGAGACGAGGCGTGGTTGCGGCGGAGCTTGGGGTGCCCTAAATCGCAGGCGCCCTTCTCCTCCTGCTGCGGCGGCTTCGGCTCCAATTCCGTCGAGGCAGAGCTCGAGCGGCATTGGTGAGAGGTGGGTGAGATTCAGTGAGAGGTGGGGAGTGTGGAGAAATGGTGCTAGGGTAGCCGCTTTATATAGGCTCGACGGTGAGACCGAGTGGTGTGGGCAGGCGACTCCGGCGAGGGCGGCACAGGGGGCTAGCTGCGTGACTTGAGGTAGGGGACGGTGGCATGTCTCCTGGCGGTGCTCTGAGGCTTAAAGGCACGGCAAGGCGAGCTCTGTGCTGGTCAGGAGCGTCACGCGCTCTAGGTGGCAGAGGCTACTGGTTCGACGGCGAGCGGTGGGTGTGGCGCGTTGGGCGGCCAATGGGGGTGTCTGGGGTGTTCCCTAGGTCATGGCAAAGCGGTGGGCGCAGGCTGCGGCCGAGGGGCGGTATGTGCACATGGGGACAAGGCGCGCTCTGCGGGCGGTGTCGGCATGGTCGACCAGCTCCGGGCGTGGCGGTTCCTGGCCGTTCTGGTCTCTGTCTCTAGGCTGGGGCTGGTTGGACGGTGGCGGTGGACCACGGGCTAGTGTGTAGACATGGCGAGAGAGGGGGAAGCAGTTTGCTGCTGCGAGGGCCATGTTGGCCGGCAAGGTGCTCTCGGCATGGCCTTGCAGCTAGGAGGTAGGGGATGTGTTGGTGTTGGTATGGTTAGGCTTGAGGGAGACAAGGGTGATCAAAGCACTTCAATTGGCTAGACAAGATCAACCCTAAAACAGTAATAGTTAGGCCACTTTGATCTTACCCACAAGGTGTTTGACAAAATGGCCGAAAGAGAAAAACTTTTGAATTTTGAGTTCAAATTTTTTTAGTGTTCTCCACTGGTACTAGGTAGTCTCTGGTTGCAAGGGTCTTGGAAGTGGAGCTCAAATTGATGGTTTTTGAAAAAGTGGGATCTTCCCATATGAAATAGATTCAATTTTCCAATGCCTTTTAATTATAGTGTTTGAATATTTTTAGTAGATCAAAAGGTGGGCCTTGGTACCTCATTATGTGTACTAGCAAGGGGTGTAAAGATCTAGAATTATATCTATTGAGAAATGAGTGCTAGGAACACTCAAAGTAGTGTAGTGGATTAAAATGGCCAAAATGACCATTCCTCCTTTTTAATTGTTTTTGCTTTGATTTTCTTTGGGAAAAGTTTGGGAATGATCTAGATGATGTTTAAATCACCTAAGAAACATTTTACAACCAAAGAATCACCGAATCATGGCAATTCAAATAAATTCCTAATTTAAATGCTCATACACAAGAATGCTTTCATTTTTAATTTGAAAAAGTTTTTTGTTAACCCTAAATTTGATGATTTGGATCTTGGTAAGCTTGGATTGAAGTTTTGGGATGTTACAAACCTTCCCCCCTTAAACAAAATCTCGTCCCGAGATTTACAAGGAAAACTAGGAACTAAAGAGATCTGGGAACTCTGTCCTAATGTAATCTTCGCGCTCCCAAGTGGCTTCCTCTTCGGTATGGTTGCTCCACTAAATCTTGAGAAACTTGACGCTCCTGGTTATGGTGGTTTTGTAGGATTATTCAAAGATACGGATGGGCACTTCCCGATAGGTCAGGTCATTGTTGATTTCCACAGCTCTGTGATCGATGTTCTTGAAAACTTCAGTCTTCTCGGGCACTTCCAGACATTCGCGAAGTAACGAGATATGGAACACATTGTGGATGGCTGACATCTCTTCAGGCAGTTCCAGTTGATACGATACTTCTCCTCGACGGTTCAGAATTTTGAAGGGCCCGATATATCTGGGGGCTAACTTTCCTTTCGGACTAAAGCGTTGAGTTCCCTTCAATGGTGAAACCTTGAGATATACAAAATCTCCGACATTGAAAGTCAGGTCTCTCCTTCTCTTGTCAGCATAACTCTTCTGTCTGGATTGGGCAGTCTTGAGGTGCTCACGGACTTTGTGAACTTTCTTTTCTGCTTCTCGGAGAATGTCGGGTCCAAAGATCTGACTCTCTCCTACTTGCGACCAATTCAAAGGGGGTACGACACTTTCTTCCGTATAGGAATTCAAATGGTGCTATCTGCAAACTAGCTTGATAACTGTTGTTATATGAGAATTCTGTGAAAGGCAGGCAGTCTTCCCATTTTGATCCGTATTCCAACACACAAGCTCTAAGCATATCCTCTAGGATCTGGTTGACTCTCTCGGTCTGTCCATCATTTTGCGGGTGATACGCGGTAATGAAGTTCAACTTGGTTCCTAATCCTTCTTGGACTTTCTACCAAAATCTTGAGGTAAACTGGGTTCCTCGATCTGATACTATGGTCTTGGGGGTTCCATGCAGACTAACAATCCTAGCAATATACATCTCTACTAGCTTTGCACTCTGGTAAGTTGTCTTCACAGGTATAAAGTGGGCTACCTTGGACAGTCTATCAACTATGACCCAAATTGAGTCATTTCCCCTACTAGAAGTAGGCAAACCAGTGATAAAGTCCATTCCGACGGAATCCCATTTCCTTTCCGGAATCTGCAATGGTTGAAAAAGTCCTGCAGGTCTCTGATGCTCTGCTTTGACTCTTTGACAGATGTCACATTTGGCGATGTAGCTTCCGATTTCTCTCTTCATCTTGTGCCACCAAAATTGCTCCTTCAAATCCTGATACATCTTCGTCCTCCTGGATGGATAGAATAAAGAGTATCATGAGCTTCCTTCATGATAACCTGCTTTAGCTCCAATGGCACACAGATACGTCCTTTGTACCACAGTACACCTTCTTCGTCTTTGGTGAATGCAGGTACCTTTCCTGTACCAATACGACATTTGATTCCGTCGATACTTTCATTCCCCTTCTAGGCTTCCTTGATTTGGCTAATCAAAGTGGGTTGAAGTTCAATGCTAGCTAAGAATCCTTTGCTAACTAATTCAGTCCTGAACTGCTCCAACTCTTCATACAAACTTGGTTGCTTCTCCTTGATCATGGTATTTAGTCTACACGGCAATCTGCTAAGAGCATCCGCTACCACATTGGCTTTGTCGGGGTGATAGTGAATGTCAAGGTCATAATCCTTGATTAACTCTTTCCATCTCCTTTGTCTCATATTCAGCTCCTTCTGAGTGAAAATATACTCCAAGCTCTTATGATCGGAGTAAATCTCGCAACGATTACCCATCAGATAATGATGCCATGTCTTCAATGCTAGAACCACAGCTGCTATCTCAAGATCATGGGTCGGATAGTTCTGCTCATGCTGCTTCAGTTGTCGAGACAGGTACGCGATGACTTTGCCTTCTTGCATCAATACACATTCTAGACCAATCTTGGATGCGTCACAATATACATCAAATGGCTTCTTGATGTCTGGCATGATTAATATTGGGGCTGATATCAGTCTCTTCTTCAGCTCCTGAAAACTGGCTTCACATTTGTATGTCCATTCAAACTTCTTGTCCTTCTTGAACAATTGGGTCATTGGTCGGGCTATGCTCGAGAATCCTTCTACGAACTTGCGGTAATATCCCGCTAATCCGAGAAATGCACAGACTTGGGTTTGAGTGGTTGGGGCTTCCCATTCTTTGACATCTTTGATCTTGGCGGTATCAACAGAGACCCCTCCGGTAGACACAATATGTCCTAGGAATCCTACTTCTTTCAGCCAAAACTCACACTTGCTGAACTTGGCATATAACTGATGCTCTCTCATGGTTTCTAGGATGATTCTCAGATGTTGCTCATGCTCTTCTTCTGACTTGGAGTAGATAAGGATATCGTCGATAAACACAACTACAAACTTATCTAGGAAATTCATAAAGATCTTATTCATGAGGTTCATGAAATAAGCAGGGGCATTGGTTAATCCAAAATACATAACCGTATACTCGTATAAACCATAGCGATTAGTAAAGGCGGTCTTCGGAATATCCGTTGCACGAATCTTAAGTTGGTGATAACCAGTCCTCAGATCAATCTTTGAGAATACCTGGGCTCCAGTCAACTGATCAAATAGATCCTCTATCTTTGGCAAGGGGTACTTGTTCTTGATAGTGACGTCATTCAATTTTCTGTAATCTGTGCATAGAAGGTTGCCTCCATCTTTCTTGTCGACAAATAACACTGGTGATCTCCATGGTGATGCGCTTGGTTGAATCAAGCCTTTCTCTAACATGGCATCCAACTGCTTCTTCAGTTCCACTAACTCTGAGGGGTTCATGCTATAGGGTCTCTGGGCAATGGGTCCGGTTCCGGGGATTAGTTCGATAATGAACTCAATATCCCTATCTGGGGGCATACCTGGCAATTCATGTGGGAATACATCGGGGTATTCACAGACTACTCGGACTTGGTCAATGGTAGGCAAGGCTACACTCTTGTTGCACTTGAATTGACGGGGTAAGGTTTCAGAGATATGCTCTACTGTTACTCCAGAACTACTGGTCATGGTGATGGCTTTCTTAGCACAGTCTATCAGTCCTTTATGCCTCGACATCTAGTCCATACCTAGTACTACTTCCAAACCTTTGGTTCCAAGTACAATTACGTTGGCATAAAAATCTATCCCATGTATTCTGATAGGCACAGCTTTGCAAATTTTTCTAGCTTTGGTTGTTGAACCGGGGATTTGAACTATCATGACATGCTTCAGGTTGGTTGGGTGAATCTTACTAGTGCATGCAAATTCTTCGGTGACAAATGAATGCGATGCTCCCGAATCAAACAATACTCTTGCTAAAACTGAGTTGACAGAAAACATACCCAGCACTACATCTGGCGCTTCCTGGGCTTCTTCTGCGTTCATGTGGAAGAGACGGCCGTTGCGGTTGTGAGGGTTCCCTGGGGCAAATCTCCTTCCTAGTTGAACACGACGTTGCTGCTGAGCTGGGGCATTCATATTGGCATTGGCTGCAGTCTTCTTGGGACACTCACTTGAGTAGTGACCCTTCACTCCAAACTCGAAATAAGTGATCTGGGACTTGTCCTTGACTGCGACAGGCACAGCATTGCTGCCAGTTCTGGGTGCAGTGTTGTTGTTGTTGTTGCTGTTTTTCTTGGGAGGTGCACGGTTAAAATTGTTGGCATTACCGGAGTTGTGATTGTTTCCTCCGGACTTCACATTGCCCCCGCTACGGTTGGGCCAGCTTGGGCGAGACGTTGGGGGTCGGTTGTTCCTTGGTGCATATCCTGGTGAAGGGTTGGTACGGTACTTCTGGTGACTATTGGATCTAGACTGTTGCATCATACGACGCTTGTGGTTGTCGTTTGCCTGGTTAATCTTCCCTTCCATCTGAATGGCAGAGTCGACTAGCTCTTCGAGATCCTGAAAACGGATGTTGACGAGGACAGTCTACATTTCATCATGTAGTCCGTTCAGACGTCTCTCCTTCTTCTTGGCCTCCGTGTTGATCTCATCCGGTGCATATCTAGCAAGTGACAGGAATCTATCACGATACTCCACCACAGTCATTCTTCCTTGCTTTAATTCGTGGAACTCATCTCTCATTCTGTTGACTAGACCTTGCGGCACGTGGGTGCGGCTGAACTTGACTTTGAATGCTTCCCATGTCATCACTTGACCATGGTTCATATTGCGTATGCTATTCCAGCAAGGTATTGCATCTCCTTCCAGATAGTGGGTGGCAAAGAGAACTTTCTCATTTTCATCAACTCTTGCAACTTCTAAGTTGTTTTCCATGGTCTGTAACCAGTCATCAGCATCTAATGGGTTCTCAGATTGGTTGAAGATTGGAGGATTGGTGTTCTGAAAGTTTTTAAGTGTCGATCCCTAGTGATCCTGATTTCCATGCCCTTGGTTGTTGAGAGCCATCTAGGCGATCTGTTGTAGTGTTGCTAAGTTGGCTTGACGTTCTGCCCTGCTTGCTTCACGGTCTGCGATGAGATTCTGCAAGATCTACAGCATTGGGTCTTGCGACGAGCTGCTCCCTCCTTGGTTTCCACGAGTCATCTGAAGATTTAGATGGATATAGGGGTAAGAGGGAATTTCTACGGTTCATGGTTTTGGGTTTTCAAAGCTAAAACTTTGAGTTAGACTTAGGTTTTTCAACTAACTCCATTTCATTCAGGCAAGCAAGCACACGATACAACACACACCACAAAAATCAAAGGGAAAGATGGTTTGAAGAACCATTCTGCAAGCTACGATACAATGAGACCGATACATCTCATGCTACGATAGTGCTCTAGTGCATCTACTCATCATCGATGAAGTCGGAGTCCTCATCGTCAGTGTAGAAGTCCACAGCATCCTCCGCTAGAAAGTCATCATCATTGCTGAGGTAAGAACCCATGTCTCCCTGGATGTCTTCAACCTCATCTTCTTCTTCTTTTGCTGCAAGCTGGGCTGTCTGCTCCTTGATTGTCTTCTCGAGGTCGGCCACCTTCTTCCGAAGACGGGCGATGGTGCGATCCTTCTTTGCACGCTGGCGGCAAAGAGACTGGCGATCCTGGACGAGCAGTGCGAAAGTCTGGGCCTTCTGCTCGGCAATGGCACGGTTCTGGTTGGCCAACTCTCTGGCATTTTCTAGCTCCTTCTGGCGGTCATACAACAGGAAGTCAAGGTTCTCCACTTGGCGCTTCAGTGTACTAGATGACTTGGCATCTCCATCGGCATTCCCATGAAGTCACGTCTTGCATAGTGGGAAAAACGGGTTCCTTGGATCTGGTTGACGCTGAGGGCACATAGACGTGCGAGAGCTTCATGCATTGTCCTGGCTAATCCATCTAGCCAGTTGTTCTCTCTCACGGAGAACTGAATTCTCCTAGAAGTTGGTGCTTCAATGCTTCCTCTAAGATCTGCGGTGACTAGCCACTGTAGGTCTCCTCCTAGGGGTCCTGGAAGTTGAGCTCCAAGAAACTCTGGATGTGGGCGTCCCAGTAACTCTGACAGTGAATCCAGATCCCTCTCGAAGATCAGCTGACCTCCGTTTCCCAACTGGTAAAACTTGTTGAACTGAGTCTCCATCTACAAGAATTAAGGATGCGGAAGTTAGTGAAGTGATCAAGTGTGTCAAATTTTAAGTAGTAGTGTAAGAATTTTGAGGAACTTGAATTTTTGAAAAAGAGTGAATCCATAAGGATAAGAGAGGAGGTAGTTTTTCATAAATACTCGCTTTGGTTTGGAAACTAAGTTTTTGTTTGAACGTCCATTCTAACTAGGGTCTCCTACGGTCAGGATGGCTCTGATACCAACTTGTCAACACCCGGATTTTTAATCCCAGATGCCTGTTATGCCATACCTCGCAATCCCAGGATTACCATTTTTGCGAGACATAACGGATTGGATATCACAGTACATCATCCCTTACAAACCATACATAAGGTCTTGCACAAATAAGGATCTCATGATCCAGTCTTAATACAACAAGCAACGGAAATAAAAGATAAGCGTAGCGGTGGGGTCCATCTTCAGGGGCACAGGCAATGCTGACGAAGGCAGATAGTCCTAGTTATCATAGCCGTCCTGCTGGCCATCATCTTGATAGTCTCCTTCATAGTCTGGCCATGAGAATAGCCAGGGACAAAAGCCATGAGTACTCTTTAAGTACTCGCAAAATACCACTAACAAGTAGGATAGTTCTAAAGTTAAAGTGCTACCTCTATGTTTAACTATAAAGTTAAGTTTGAAACCTAAGCTGAGTTCAGAAGCAAATAAAGATAAAGTAAAGTTCTAGAATCACTTAAGTTGGGAAGCTAATGTCATAAACACAACCCTGTTGTGGTCAAGTCAAAATGCATCCTTCCTTTCAAGTTATTTAGAAAACATCTGACAATGAAATAGTATGGCCATTCCAACTGTCCATAACCGTGGACGCGGCTATTCGAATAGTTTGACACTCTGCAGAGGTGGTACACTTTCACCACAAGATTCGATACATCTGTTAGGGATAACCCTGAATCATCATACTTAGTATGCTGATAATCAAACATAACCTTCCCTTTACACACCCTAGTATAAGCACCTCTCCTATGAGCATGGCCTCCCAACCATGACCATCAGTCATCTTGGGCACTGCATACGTGGACGTCATGAGAGGTAGCCTCAGCTCAGACCTCTCCCGCGAGGGAACTAATACTAAGGCATATAAATTTCCAGCTAAGCCTTACCCAATTCAGGTAGTGTGGTTGTACGGTAAATTTGGAATGGTATCGCATCCGAATCCAACCATCATTTTTATAAAAAGGGTTAAGGCTCATGCCTCAACATTTTCATCATCATAAACCATTTGTGTTTATCAACACATGTCAAAACATCTCAATAGAATGACTCATCATTCTAAGGTTTTCATAATTCATTTTCACCAAGTGTTCCCATCTAAAGTGACTCAAGTTTTTGATCTACTCTAAACTACTAAGTTAAGAGTGTTCACTAAGGTGGAAAAGATGGGTTTATTCTCATGCCATAGAATGACATCTAAAGGGTTCTAAATAGGTCAAGTTTTATACTCTTTATGCTACCTTCAAAACAAGTGAAGAACTTTGTGTAAACTAAGGGACGTAAAACTTGTAAATAAGGCTTGGGGTAACTAATAGTCAAAGGAGTGTGATCAAAGCATGCCTAAAGCATCTTTGCTAAATCATCTAGTTTGATATTAGCTTGCTAAGAAGGAAACTTGCAAGGGTTAGCTTGCATGGTTAATGGTGGCTTGCCTTGGTTGGTGGAGTGGTTGAAGATTTCTTCTTCGTCTTCTTGGTAGAACTCCTCCTCCTTCAGCGCATGTGCGCGAGAAGGCCTCCTTCACCGAACCGGACCTTGCCGCACCTCTCTGAACTCACCGCAGAGCCGCGCCTCTCCTCCAACAACTCTCCGTCACTGGAAAGGCTCCTAGGTGAACCCCCGACCAACCCCTATCGCCCCTAGGGTTCCCTCTCTATCTCCTTATCGCTTAGAGGAACATGAGCGAGGGCCATCGATCCTGCCTCGATCGGACGGCCCCTAGCTCCCCATACCGCTTCGGTGCTCCGCCTCACTGACGAGCGTGCCCGAGCTATCGGATGCAAAACCGTGGTGTCTCGTGCGCAAGGGCGCCGTCTTGGGCCGACCCAACTCTGAGTGGCCGCTGCGGCCTAGTTTCCTAGCCCATGTCACTTTTCCTTTATATATTTTTTCTAGATCTGTTAAATAGCTATCCGGTTTAAATCTATATAAAAATGGAAAATGAAGTATTTTGCCTAAATGAAACTTTTACCATGTTCAGGTGTGTTCTGTGCAACATGCAGAACTGGTCTTGTGACAATAATAATTTTCATTATTTACTGGCAATTAATCTACAAAAAGGTATCCTTTACACTAAATAAATTCCTCGGGGAATTGTACATATCCATTTGGGATGAACCCAAGTCCTCCTGGAAGATAATTTCTATACCAATTAACCAGCATAGGTCTCATGTCAAGGTAAACTCCAGTTTGCCTGTAGCAAAAATAACAAAAACTGAGACTTTCTGTCTTTAGAAAATTTCCTAGCTCAAACCTTGAGTCCAATTGACCCAAGTCCAATTATCCTTGATATTGTGCGCCAAGGCCTATCCAAATCCAGGATCTCATGATTTATTGAGCCTTGGATATGTTTCTGTGAATTAAAACATTCTGTGCATGGTTTATTCACCTATAAATCTACTACAGTATCTATACAGCTCCAAAAAGGGTGATTCCAATTTCTACAAAAAGGTATTCCAAATACCTACAATGTGCCCTTGGAATCAAATTAAAATCTACTGTAGATTTAATCTAGTGAAAAAGACAAAAACACCTCAAAACTGCCTTTGGGAATTTCTTGAGGGCATTCTGGTAACTATATTGACTTGATTCCAACTGTCAGTGATCAAGTACTTAAAAACCTACTGAACCATCCCAGGAAATAATTTTGAAAGCTCTAGAACTCTTCTGGTGAATTATTTCCTAAAACTAGAGTCATTCTCACTATAAAAATCACCATAAATCTTTTGTAAGTGATAAAATAGTGAAACCACTTTTGTTGGTACCCGAAGGTATCATTTTTATACAATGGTACCCTACAGATTATGTCTTGGTCCAAAATCCATCTCTTAGGTAATTGCTAGACTATAAATCCTAAGGGATTTTCTTCTATATTTCCAAGACAAAGCCAATCCTATTAAATCCATTCTTCCTAAGACCTAAGGATCTGTGAACTTGTATTGTTCATTGTTTGCTGTATGTATTGGTGATTCTATGCCTTGTATTGATTAGGCCCTTTTGTTTGTCTACATGTGTTCCATATCGACGATAGTTGCGATTATATCGGAAACCAGAAGAAGATGGTTTTTATTGGTTTTTTGGGTATTCTAACGAAGAAATCCAGGGACAATTATGCCATATTGCTGATCCTCAGGCAAGCCACCTTCTTGCTCATAAGCCTTGTTCTACTGTTTTACTTATGCATGTTTTATCTACGGTTTATTAAAAACTGCATTGTTTTACTATATGTTGATATATATACATATATATGGTAGTGGTTTGGCTCCTCCAAACTATTACACTTTAGTACTACTAAGTACAACCCCCTTGATGATACCTAATTGCCCCTAGTAGAGTAGATGGTGCCTATCCACCATACCCCTTTGGAGACCCCGTTTTAGCCGAAGCAAAAGCTAGAGGATGGGAAGACCCCGGAAAAAGTTTTACCAAATGTTTTATGATAAAACCTTGGTGAGGTGGGACCTTCCAAGAGATGTTGAAAAAGGAGAAGGTTTTGTTTTACAAAATGCTGGAGGAAAACCAGAGGAAAAAGGTTTACAAAAACGCACATGGTTCTTTGCAGTCTAGCTATAACAAATTGCCCTGTGCAACCACATTACTCTGGTATGGGACAGGGCTTGATTTGAAGGTTGTCTATTCCGGTATAAGTTGCCTCGTAACTACTACAGGGGATCGGGGATCCCTAGAGGGTCGGCCTTCTCTGATAAAGGTGGGACCTGGAGAAGGAACAAAGGGTCGGCAGGCCTCCACGCGTTACTATGAGCCCCTCATTGAAAGCGCACACTCGAGAAGTGGAAAAAGCGCTCCGGTTGGTCCTCGCCCGACATCCCGGTTTTGAGGGGATTAACACTCATAGGGTAGGCACTTATATTGGAGTGGACTTCTGGAGAGTCTTGATCGGTTACTCGACCCACGATCGGTGAAGATCAGGGTAGGGTACCCGGATGGTGTGGGTAAAGTGTGCAACCTCTATAGAGTGTAAATCTATTCGAATAGCTGTGTCCGCGGTTAAGGACGGGTTGGACAAACTTCTGTAGAGCGGTGCTGGTTTTGTTTTCAAAAAGGATTTTGGAAAAGAAATGTTTTCGAAATGTTTTGACCATGGGATGGTCGGGAAGGATACCTACTTTGACCATGGGATGGTCATAGAGGTATGGAAGGAGCTTGGTCATGGGACGACCTGAAAACGGGAACAAATGGGTGACCCAGTCCTGGTGTTTTCCAACACTTTTCAAAATGGTTTCCAAAATGGTTTACAAAAGTTTTCAACAAAGATATGTAGATGCTATATATACAAGAAAAACTATTTAGAAAAAAAAACCTCTTGGAGCCCTCCTACTACTACAGCCATATTGCATATCCCCTTGTCATTACTATTCTCTTAAGGTGGTTTGCGAGTACATTCAAAGTACTCACTAGCATTGTCCCTGGCTATTAACTTGGCCAGATCTCAAGAAGAAGACGAGGACGGCGACTATGCGAGCTAGGACGTTCTCCCAGTCAGTTGCCTGTAGGTTAAGGCATGGCTCGGGCTCTACGCTTGATAAAGTCCGCTGCTGATTATTGATGTAGCCATAACGGCATCTATGTAAGTATTGTAATTCGGTATATTCTCGGATGTTGTAATGATACTTGTCGGTTATGTGCCACGACTAACAGATCATGGGATCATGGTTGTATGCATAACAGGGATTCTCGGAGGATTAATCCGGGGGACCCACATCAGCAGTGGGCAAATTATCGGGGGAGATCCTCATAGAGTCTTTCTTCCCAGAATATGACCACATACCCAATAGTCTGGCTTGGATAGGTTGTATGCGCACCTAAGGGAAGTAGGCCATGATTTGCAAACCTGAACATTCTTACCTAGCTAAGGTGCATAACTGGTAAATTCGGTCCAGTAGCAGCTTGATCTCTTTCATTTCCTCAGCACTTCAACGCTGCTCCTAGGAACTAAAACTCCTATAGGTTTTCTTCAGGTCAAAGGGCGCTAACCCAAAGGATTGAACCTCAACCTGCTGGTACTTGATGTAAAACCACTTCGACCGCCAGCCTTGAACAGAATCTGCAAGTTTGAAATCAAAATAATCAATGTCCGGGCGAAGGGAGATTATAGCGCCACTAACCTCATGGACGACAGTTTTGGTGGCATTTCTTCGGACATATAAAAAATGTTTCCACAGGGCCTAGTGGGGATGGATCCTGAGGAAACTCTCACAAAGGGTGATGAAAATAGCGATATGGAGGATGGAGTTGGGCGTGAGATGATAAAGCTGCATGATGTAAACAAAGATAAGCCCATGAAGAAACTCATGGAGGATGGAGTTGGGTGTGAGATGATAAAGCTGCATGATGTAAACAAAGATAAGCCCATGAAGAAACTCATGGGTAGGGAGAGAAAGGCCGTGGAAGAGAAAGGACAAAAACATTACCTGTCATCCCTATTCAGGCGTAGGAGTTGCTTCATCATCGGGCACCTTGAAGGAGTTCTCGGCCAACACATAGTACTTGATGGCATCGTGTAACTCTCGCGCCAAGCACCTTGAGGGTTCCCACCCAATGGACTGTGGCTTGGCGTCTGTAGCATCAAAGGCGATGGAAGCGCCTTTGCTCCTACCCATGGTGATGAAGTTGCAAGTGATTGCTTGCAAGCAACTAAGTGCGGAAGCGAGGAGAGTGACAATGCAGAATGAGATGGAGTGCAAGGAAGAAGAACACTAGCAACGGAGGAGGGGATGAGCAGTAAAAAATTCACCCCACAATGCTTATAAAGCAATCTTCACAGGTCTAGGACCGTTGGATCTAGAAGTCGTGGCTTCGTGATGAAACCTATGGACACCACGTGCCAGAGTTGGAAAGGTGATGGAGGAAGGCGGCAGCGACAGCGGTGGACAGTGGGGGTCTGGGCGGGCGGGGAAGGGGAAAAGTGGCACAAATCTGAAATTTTTGTCCAAAAATTTTCAGATCTTTCCCGCCAAGAACTACTCTCAGGCAGCTCAAAATTATAACCATCTCTAAGTTTGTCTGAATATTTCATATTTTGCCATTAAGTACTTCCCTCAGAGGGCTAGAAATTTGAAAATAACTATTATTCGAAACTCTAGAGCTTGTTATTCCTAACATTTGAGAATTATTCAGAACCAAAAGGAAAATGAAGGTGGTTATACATGCTTGATAGTGTGAAATTGAGTCCTAAGACTAAATGAGGTTCATACATTGAAAAAAATATGGCATAGTATAAACCTTGAATCTTACCCTAAAAAGTATGATGACTCCTAGTGTCCATGCACTTGCTGTAGAGAAATTAGGTGCAAGTGTTTTGAAATTGATTAATTCAAATGTTTAATCACGATGTGAAAATATTTGGTTACTTAAATATGAAATTTCCATCAATCTAAACTTTTTTCATGTATTGCTTGAAGGAATCTCATTGTGTGAATATTTGAAACTCCGGATATATTCAGAACTCCGGAGTTTGTTAATCCAAATTTGAGAATTATTCAGAACCAAAAGGCAAAGAAAGGTGGTTATAATTTGAAAATATATGGCGTGTGCATCAGCATGATCAATAACATAATTGAGCACTAGAAAATTAAAAATTAAAGGAAACTCTATATAAAGGAGTAGATTAATAAAAGAGGCACTAATAGTTCAACCATAGACTATAGATATATTGTCTTACATACATGCACCATTAGGAGTAATAACTTAAACAAAATAAGAACTAAAATAAGAGCCGAGACACCAACATCTCAGCATAAGCCAACTCGAGGGAATACATGTCAGTCTTGACATATTTCCGGAGGAATTTGCCATGTGGTGTGTGCTTCACCGAGGTCTTTGCCTTGTGTTTATGACCGTGGCCACCGTCGATACCCACCGAGTGCTGGATCATGTTGTCGATGTTCTTGTTGATGACTTTGTCATAGAATGAGGAAAACAATTTCTCCTTATGTCGGAAAGGAATTTATCCACTCAGTAACCGCCTCAGTACGTATTGGCTCTTGCCATCCTTGGAGGCCTTGTCGTCATCCATGTCATGAGATTCTTCCTATTGATTTTTAAGTACATAAGAACTCGATCATACAAATGATTTAATTAAAATACAACTGAGCAAAAAGTATTACGTACTAGTAAGATAAAGGGAATGATCATCTGATTTAGCACATCATAATCACAAGAATCAAACAAGATATTAAAATACATGTATTAATTAAATTCAATGTATGATCATAATTGATTATGTATTAGTAGAAACAATTCAAAGATCCTATAGTTCCATATGAATGTGTAATAAATCTAGGGCCTCATAAGTTTTTTAGAGATGGAGTTAGCAAACCAAGTACCAAGCACAACCTATTCTTCATGTATATTGCCTCAGATTCACTAACCCATCCCTAAAAATCCGACACCATCAAATGTGTCTTCCTTGCACTTTTTGGGGGCAAATTTGAATCATTTTCCTCAGTAAGAAATTGAAATATAATCCTTATATACTATGCAATCACTCGATCGGTACGTAGTAGATGTAGTTAATACATTGAATGTATGTGTTTCCTAAATATTGTAATAACAATAAGAATAATCAAACAATATTCATAGACATGTAATAACAACAATTTATGATCAAACCATGAATATAAATCATTTATTTGTTTCCTAGATAGTGTGATCATATAATCACAAGAATCAACAAGATCGTGATTCAGATACATGTAATAAATTCAATGTATGATCATAACTGGTTGTATACTAGCAGAAACAATTCAAAGATCATAGTTCCATATGAATGTAGAATAAATCTGGAGCCTCATAAGTTTTCTAGAGCTAGAGTTGGCGAAACAAAATACCAAGAATAACATATATTGTTCATGTAAATTCCCTTAGGTTCACTAACCCATCCCTAAAAAAATCTGACACTATGAAATGTGTCTCCCTTGTACTCTTTTGGGGAAAATTTGAATCATTGGCTGAATTAAGAAATTGAAATGAAACATATACACTCGATAATACATATATGCATCATGTGTACTAAAATCAACACCCTAGTAACAACAATCCTTACAACCTCTAAAATCAAATATGTTATAGATCAATTAAATCTACAACACAAGAAGAACCATATGAATAATAACAACCAAATATAAAATTACTAGATGGCAGATCAGTAGATCTAATCAAATATGCAAAACAATCAATCGATCTAACCATATATTTCAATATGTACAGCAAGAATGCGGTAGATCAAGCCAAATAAACCCTATGTATGAATAGTGAAATCTACGACTGCGAATAGAGAAGCAAAGTATTACCTCTGATGCCTCATCAGAGACCTCCTCCTCGAACTCATCCCTCTCCTAGAGTGCTTCAAGGAAGGGGTCAATGATGGCGTGAGCGTAGTTCTCGTCTTCTGCCGGGTCGAAGAAGTCGCCTCCTCCTGCATGCCCCTCATCCGGATCTACCACTGGGACTATGACATTGTCGTTCACCTACTGCTCGACGGCGATAGTGGCGACGACTGGCTGGATGGAGTCTGAAGCAGACGCGAAGATCATGCAGCAACAAGCGGCGTGTGTACCCAGAGAAGCCGGACCCGCCACATCAGCGACGACCGAGCCATCTGTTGTCGCGCCTCCAACCGGCTTCACCTCTTACTTGTTTTCATGGGTACACTTCATGGCACAGCTAGGGAAGGGTGGTGCTATGGAAGGAGCTTCTGTGCACGCAGAAGGTGCGGATTGGGATTTTTTGACTAGATAGATTGGGAGAGACGCTCCTGGAAGAGACGACGAGGCTCAGTGAGTTTATATACACGGGGATGGTTGGTTTCCCTCGAGTGGAGACGTGGGTGCGGACGCATGGGTGGTGGACTCATACATGATCTCCACTTTCTAATTGCATTTAATAACAAATTCACGTGCATGCTACCTCAAAAACGTGTAGGAAGCCAGTTTGTGAGACGGGTGGTATAAAGGTCTGCCTCAGTAGGCCCCTAGAGGAGGTTAATATTCTGAACGGTCGTGGTTCAAATTTCTAGGGAGCAACCACTATTTACCTTCGTCTTAGGTTTCGTTTAGAGGCATTTTGTTTTAAAGGTCGGCTGATGAGGAAGTAGTTCAAGAGACGGCGTTACTTTCTAACTGTTTGAGACTACTATTAGAGGCGGTCACGGCATAACGACTGCCTGAGGTTGCTGAACACATCCGGTTGTTCCTATTTTAGGGGTAAACCGCCTCTAGGCACCATATCTAAATAACGAGTTTGTACTAGTGAATGCTCCATAATCAGGAAACCTTGACCATCAGTTTCCCAATGAACTAGTTAAATAGAGGCTACTAGGGACTCTGGTTTGTTTATATACCACACATGTACCAATGTTTACGATTGACACAGATATAGCATGTATAAACTATTATGAACTAATGAGATATGATAATAAACATCCTTTATTATTTGTCTCTAGAGCATATCTTTTTAGTCTCCCACTTGCACTAAAGTACAAATAAACTAGTTACATTTGTTACTAATCATAAAACCATATCGCATATGTGTTTCTTGATCATAATTGCTCATGGAGAAACATTTATGTCTATGATATTTATTACCAGACCCTTATGTTCTTTACAAATTGTTAACTTCGCCTAATCTGACATTTACACCATTATCACATAATGTGATGAACTATTCGTTTGGCAACAGAGTGAGACTTTGTTTCCTAGTGTTTACACTGAAGGTCGATCAATCAATTTAACTTTTAATGTTGTCATGTATATTTAGAAACACACTTAGTTGAAGTCGAACTTCTTTAAGCCACAAAAACTATACTAGCTGCTTGAGAAGTAGCCTATACTTCTATATCTATGTAGATCCTAATCAATAGTGCATTAGTTGCAACATCGATGCTTGACCTTGCTCCTTACAATTTCAAGGGTAAAACTTAAATCTGGTTCCGTGATTCACTTAGAATCACTTTAAAAACATGTTCTTACAATTAAGAACTTGTTTTTATAACTAAAAACATGGGTCACATTACGTCGAGTACACAATATAGTTATATGGAAGAACTTATGACCAATACATAGGAGATGTAGCACATCTCTTTTCTTTCTTTTAACCATTGTTGTTCATACTGCAATTAACTCAATATTTCTCCTTGTTTCACAAGTTAAGAACCAATTTCTTTCCTTATTCTATTTCGAACTTTTCAGAATCTAAACTAGAACATTCTAAACTCTTTCAAAATCTATTTCATGCAACATTTCGACAATAATGTTCATAAACAAGTTAATATATCTTGATAGATTTCTAATGTTCAATGTTTTATTCAAACTTCATCCATAGAGTATTTACTATCTTAAATTACATTATTCATTATATGTTAGCCACATATATACGAATGTTGTCATGCTCCCACTCAAATATATCATTCACACATTTGAATCAAGGAATTATCTTAGCTCCCACTCAAATTTATGTAAATGCAAGTCTTCTTGATAATCTTGGCTATGCCAAAATAGATCATTTATCAAATCGAGAATTCCCACTATGAGACACTAGCATCATATGGTTGAAAAAACCTTCTTGTTATACCAATTACAACTCTTTATTCAATCTTGAGACTGAAGAGCATGTAGTTTTGACAACGCTTTCCCAATTATCAAACTGGTGTAATTGGTGGTGTAAATCCAATAGACTTTAAGTATGGCTACACATTTGTAATCAATGTTTTTTAATTTTTCAAAACATGCTTTGTGACAAATCAAGATTTTAAGTCCTCCACTGAGTTTCATTTCTTCGATATAACTTTGTAGTTATTTGAGAAGATCAAGTAAACATCCTTTACTTAATAAGATCAGGTAACCTTTTACTTTGGGATCTTAAATGTAACTTAATACAGATTTCATGACTCGTAGTCATTTCTTGTACTTAGGTCCATAATGCTTCTTTGTATTTCATAGTTATGTCTTGTTCTATTAACATGACAAGTGAATCAATAATGTAATTCTGCAAGTGGTAGAATGTATTATTGAATCCTACTTGCTTTTAATAAAAGTATCAAGTGAAATGACATGATCAATAATCACTAGTTTTTCTCCTCCACTTGTAGAGTCCAACTTGTGGAACATATTCCGTCGTGTCACTCGCTAACTGAAGGTAAGGTTAAATACCTTATTTGATCTTTCATTTTCTTCTACTAACACCTTCTACGAGAAAATTCTTTCTCCAGTAAGTACCACAATAGGCAACACAAGTTTTGCCTTCTTTGGGTTTAGTATGGAATATGTATTCATAATTTGCTAAGCATATACTACAAATATTTGTTTATTCGTCATGACTTCGAT
The DNA here is from genome assembly GCA_910589775.1 of Avena eriantha. Lineage (NCBI taxonomy): Eukaryota > Viridiplantae > Streptophyta > Magnoliopsida > Poales > Poaceae > Avena > Avena eriantha. The sequence goes on from OU342743.1 coordinate 528,375,428, forward strand.
TTATCAAAACCTCCAAAAACTCGAACATGCCATAACTTATTATGGTATTGTTTGCACGAATATTTAGATGGTTTCATATCTCTAAACTAAGTGTTTGTTATTGATCTACAACTCTAATGACGATGGTAACTGGTAAGAGATTATTTTCTAGACCATATATATTTAATACATATTATTATGATGTTTTAGATATATCAATACACTTTGAAACATCCTATCATAATGTGCGAAGACATTTTCACAAGTCCCTATGCCAAACTTAACTCAAATATTTTGTCACTTTGATCAAATCATAGAGAACTTCATATTCTTGTTAATTTAATATATAAGTTTATTCTGAAGATCTTTGAACAATTCAAATAGTTTCAGACTCATGTTTATTTAGTAAATACATATATTTACTTAAATTCACAATGAAGCTTATGAAATAATGATATCCACTATATTGTTGACTTATAATCATCATGTATGATATTCAACAATTCAATTCACAATCTGTTTTACTGGAATGCGGAGTTTTAGTTATATCATTTAATGAGACATGGTTTACTCAAGTCAACATATCAAGTATCTTTAAACCACTTTATGTTTCATAAAAACGAAACTAACATTATGACTTCAACATTAGTGTCATTAAAAATGATGCCATTATTAAGTTTGAATATCTTTCAGTATTTTCAATGTTTTATAAATGCTTTGACCACTACCATTTAGATAAAGATAAGAACAACTCAATCATAATTGTAATATGACCATAAAAGAAATCATTCACAGAAATAGAACAACTGATTTGTTTCTCATTAATATGAAAAATTGTCTCACGAGATGTAAGAAACACTAATAAGGTTTAAACTAAATGATTAAAAAAATCTCATTCAAATCCATGAACTAATCCAAATGATAGACGTTGAGGAAGAATGTCGTCGGCCATCGACCAAATTTTTTGCCATTATGTTATTGTCTCCTCATCAATTCAGCAAGTTCTTCAAGTAGATGGACCTGTTTTCATAAGATAGAACAAGTACCAGTATACTAGGTAAACTGCAAAGTGTTTGCTAGGAAACATTTATAACTTATATATCAAATATACCTTCTTCATCCATGAAATCTTCTTCAATTGGTGCTACCTTGAGAGTTCTCAACTCGGTTAGAAACTCATGAAAGGTGAACTCTTCCTCTCCCATGATGTAGTTCATGATGATGTCTTTGTAGCTTGGAGACAGCGAACACAATACCCCATCTATCTCAAAGCCAGTCATCTAGTAGTCCACATTGTTTGCAAGGCATTCATGCAGCTCATGCATGACCTCTAAGTGACTTTCCAAGCAGCCATCTTCTCTCATTTTGGTTGAGAAACTGGTTCAATATCTCATACTTCATAAGCCTGAACTGCAGTGTGAAGAGCATCTTGAACTCAACAACCATCTCAAATGTGCCGGTGTTGAAGAAACATAGTCGCGACTCAGTCTCTATCGAATGAAACATGGCGCATTTAACAACAATGGATGTGTCACATCAAACACGATAATCTTTATTCTCTTGCTCACTTGCTAAGTCATCGAGATAATCTCCTAGTGGTTCTTGTATCGAGTGGAGAGGGTCATATCCCTGAGGCGCTCGAACCAGTCTATGAAGCTTGACCCATCTACTTTAAATTCCAAGTCATGTAGGAAATTCCCATAGTCGAAAAACTTATAGGGATATGCCACGATCTACAAGGATATTTGCAGAGATATTTAGACAGTTCATAATACGAGTTCAAATTTATAATAAAATTATCAATTGAGATCCTACTAAAACTATCATCCCCTAAATGGTTTTAGCAATTACACAATCCTAATTCACTATACTAGCCCCGATCGTCACGACCGATGATATAGTTGCAAAGGTGGACAACTTAGTGTATATCACATAATTCATGTGACAGATCATGCTCGATGTTTCAATATTCTCGTGTTCCGAGGCCATGCATGTACATGCTAGATTCGCTAATTCAACCTTAGTGTATTCATAGTGCATACATGGCTTGCACCCACCGTATGCGAACGCCGATATGTCTAGCACCCGATCGTCATGACCTGCTTCATAACGATGGACTTTCTCGGTGGTGCACACTAGTGGGAGAACACTATTGTTGGTTGATACATTGCAAACGTATCTATAATTTTGATGTTCCATGCTTGTTTTATATCTACTTTCTTATGTTTTGTCCACACTTTGGAGTATTTTTACACATTTTCTAGAACTAACCTATTAAAAAGATGCCACAGTGCCAGTTGCCTATTTTTTACTATTTTTGGTTTCAGAAAAGCTAGTAAGGAAATATTCTCGGAATTGGACCAGACAAAAGCCCAAGTCAATATTTCACCAGAAGGAATACGGAGTCCACAGGGGAGACCAAGAGGGGAACCGGGGCGGCCACACCTGGTGGTGGCGCGGCCAGCCCTAGCTGCGCCACTAGGTGATGTGGGCCCCATGGTACTCCACTGACCTTGCCCCTTCGCCTATATATTGCCTCTAGGACGGAAAACCTAAGTACCCAATGAAAATTCCACGAAAGAGTCTGTAGACGCCGCCATCTCCATCCCTAGATCGAAGGGGATATGAAGCTCTTCCCGGCACCCTGCCGGAGGGGAGAGATCACCCTGAAGTCCTTCTTCATCACCATGCATACCTCCGGTGTGATGCGTGAGTAGTTCATCCCTGGACTATGGGTCCATGTAGTAGCTAGATGGTTGGTTCTTCTCCTTTGTGCTACCATGTCTAGATCTTGTAAGCTCCGTTCATGATCAAGATCATCTATTTGTAATCTACATGTTGTGTTTGCGGGGATCTGATGGATTTTGAGATGCTATTTCAAATTGATTATTCATTCTATCATGTCTATGTTATTTGTAATCTTGCATTCTTTCCGTTGTCAGTAGCTATCTTGGCCGAGTAGATGCTAGCAACTCCAAGAGGGAGTATTTATGCTCGATAGTGGGTTCATGCCTCTAGGAATCTGGGGAAGTGACAGAAATCTCTAAGGTACTAGATGTGCTATTGCTACTTGGGAGAAAACAGCAATCCTTTGTTCATAGAAAAATCGTATTGTTTACTTTACACACTTTGCTTAATACAATTATCTGTTGCTTGCAACTTAATACTGGAGGGGGTTCGGATGATAACCTGAAGGTGGATTATTAGTCATAGATGCAGTTCGATTACGGTGTATGTATAATATTGTAATGCCCAATCAAATCTCGTAGGATTCAAGATTATTAGTATAAGCATGTATGCTTTCTCGGTGTCTGTCAATTGCCCCACTGTAATTTGTTCACCCAACATGTCATCTATCTTAAGGAGAATAACCTCTAGTGAACTATGGACCCTGGTCCATTCTTTTACCATCAATCTACAATCTAATATTTACTGTTTACTGTTTACTTTCTGCAAGCAACTATTATCTTCCACACAATACGTTTAATCCTTTGTTTTCAGCAAAACCGGTGAGATTGACAACCTCACTGTAAGTTGGGGCAAAGTTTTGTGGTTGTGTTGTGCAGGATTCCAAGTTGGAAACAACACCTTGGAGGTGTTTCCTTGCTCATACTGCTTCGATAACCTTGGTTTCATAACTAAGGGAAAACTTGCTAATGTTCTCATCATACCTTCCTCTTGGGGTTACCCAACGAGATCAACGTGTTGAGCCGGTCATCAAGACTTTTTCTGGCGCCGTTATTGGGGAGTCGAGGACATCTTCACAAGGGGAGTCCCTCACAACCAATCTCTTTACTTTTTTTTGTATTGCTTAGTTTATTTTTGCTTTGTTTGCTTGTTTCTTTCTATCAGAAACACACAAAAAAATTAGTTCCTGCTATAGTTATTATTTATGTTGATCTGTTATTGTCTTGCTTTATCATGTTTTCTATCAATGGTGGGTTTCTTTGAAACTAGATCTTATTGGCAAGATGGGTTCATGGAACAACAAAAATATTATGAGGAACACCGATTGTCACAAAAAGGAAAACTCTTATAGGAACAAATTGATAATTGTGTACCATTGCTAGAAACATTTCTCTACTTATAATGTTACTTATTGCTTGGATAAATCTTGTTGCTGTAGGGGGTATAAACACCTACCTTTTCAATGTGAGTATAATGATGATGTTACCATATCTTTTTATGTTAAGGGAAATTATGACTTCTATGATGTGGAACAAATTGAAGAATTTATTGCTTGGAAGGGTGCATTCGAACTTGCTTATTTTCTTGAAAATACTGATGATGCACCTTATAAATATGAGGTTTATGATATACTTAAATTTTTCTTTGATAATTACAAGGTAGAGAATGGATATATTGTTGAATATCTTAATAGATGCTCTCCACCAACGGAAGAGACTAATGCCTTGCAGGAACCTATGGAAGAAGAAATTGCTGAAACTGGAAGCTCATTGGATGAAAAAGAAGAGAAGAGTAATGATCAAGAGGAGGGAGAATGGATATACCCATTCCTACCTTCTAATGAGAGTAACTCTTTACCCATTACATTATTTGATTGTCCTCAATGCTTACCAAAGGAGGATGAATGTTATGTTCCTATGGATTCTTTTGAAAAAATTGTAATAAAGCTCTAAGTGATGGTCCTATATTGGTTGATAATATTAATTGTACTACTATTGAAAATGAGATTGATCAGTCATCTTGTTATAAAATTGTTAAAAGTGGGTCTGAAGGTTTTAATCCCAGTATTTTTGAGCTTGATAAAAATTATTTGTTTGTAGCTCATGAAAAGCATGCTTTATGTGATAGTTATATTGTTGAGTTTATTCATGAGGTGACTGAAAATTATTATGAGATACGAAAATATGGTTGTAAAAGTTTTCATGGTACTGAAACACCTCTCTATTTGTTGAAAGTTTTGAAGTTACTCTCGTTTTATCTTCCTATGCCTGTCACTTTGTTCTTTGTAAATTTATTTGCATATAAGATTCCTATGCATAGGAAGTGGGTTAGACTTAAATGTGTTTTGAATTTGCTTCTTGATGCTCTCTTTTACTTCAATTCATATTTCTTGTGTGAGCATCATCAAAATTCTTATGCCTAGCTCAAAGGCATTAAAGAAAAGCACTTATTGGGAGATAACCCAAATTTCGTTAAGAATATTTTGTTGAGTCTTGGAAGTTATTGCTTCAGTAATAACCTCTCCTTATCATTTTTGTGTGGTTTTTGTGCCAAGAGTAACCTCTAATGAGAAAGAAGTAATGCTTGGGAAAGTTGCTGTTGCGAAACAGATTTTTGTGCTTCGCTATCAAAATCCTTGAAAAATCTATGTACGTCTCTTTGAGCTGTAATTGTCTGCGCTTCTGCCCTAGGTCGTTATCCAACTTTCGTAAGTTCAACACTTTTCGATTTGAGCAACAGAAGGTCTTCGAAAAAATTGGTTTTTACATGCTGGCCTATTTTGACAGATTTCTGCCATTATTTGCATTTGCCTCTTAATCTCTTTCTCTTTGAGTTCTCTTTGATCATTTGAACTTTTTAAAGGAAGTGCTACAGTAGCTTGTGTTTTATTGGAAGTTTTACTTGTGTTGGAACTGAACCAAAAGACTTATTATCTTTAGTACACTAATGTTGCTAATGAAGATTGTGTGAAGTTTTGTATGAAGGAAATTTTAAAGTGTAGGGAAGAGTAATGTGATAAGATGAAGTATGGCCAAAATCTCAAGCTTGGGGATTCCACCCGTGTCACCAAAATAAATATTCAAGAGGTACAAGCGTCAAATCTTGGGGATGCCCAAGGCATCCCCTTCTTAATCAATAAAAATTTCAGGTTTCTTCAAAACACTTCATTTTATTGTTTCATGCACACTTGTGTTGTTCTTGGAGCGTCTTTGTTTTTGTTTTTAGTTTTCGTTTGCTTAGTTTTCTTGAATAAATTGGTTGGACCCCCTCATTCATATACATTAGTTTTCAAATAAAGTTGATTTGTATTGGAAAAGAGTAGGAAAGTTCATGCTTAAGTGGTATAAAGGGATTTTGTTTTTGACTGTGACTTAGGCTTTGTCATGTCATACTTGATATTGTTTTGGCTTTATCCTTAGTGATTATTTCGGTAGCATGACTTGTTATAAACAATTTATATTGCTTAATGTGCCTTGAAAGAATCATGCATTGTTTTAGCATATAAAAGCATAATATTGTGGTATTCTCCTTTAATGCTTTATTTGGGTTGACTTGGCGCATGCTCATAGCATGTTAAGACTATACCAAGTCACCATAGCCTCTATGATCATTTAGTTTTAGTCTTTTAATATCACTTTATGCTTTAATTAATAATGTTTTGTCGCTTTGCATGATTATGGCCATTACTGCTCTCTTAGTTGGTCGCTCCCAGTCTTTTGCTAGCCTCCATACCAAGTATGAGTTCCACTCATGCATCCAACTCCAAATAAAACCAAGTTATTCCAAATAGTCCACCATAACTACCTATTAGCATTTGCTATTCCAAGTATATTCATGTTTTTATCTACCTTTCAAATTAAACTTGTTATGTGAAAATTAGTGATTAAAGCTCTCACGAACTTGATGGCACACTTTACTTTTCTTGCCCCTAATAAACTTGAACCATTGTGTCATCTATCTTGTATATGCTTGCACTTATACGTTGGGATTAGCAGAACCGTGTTGTCATGGGGAACGCTTTCAACATTGCACTTGTACATTGTACCCAGTTGATATCATGTTCTTTTGTTTATGGATGTCGTCGGTGTGAAATGAAAGGGGAGATTGTATGTCCATGGAGTTATGTATGTGTGTTAGAGAAACGCCTGGGCCGCTAGCCTAAGCCATGCCTAATCATGGTGGAAACTTGTAGCATCACCATACTGAGAAATCTATGAAGCATTCTTCTTATAAAAAAGAGATAGAGATTGAGAAAAAAAGATGAGAAAAGAGGAAAGAGAGAGAAAAGCACCATTTTCCCATGGTAAATAAGAAGATTGCTGAGATGCTCATTGTTTGCTTGCCTTGTCATTTTGATTATGGGATAGCTCCTGTATCATGTGCAAGGGGTACCCCGTTGGCGGTTCTCTATGATACACATGTACTTACAATGACAAGAACTTACCGGTGACAAAACTTGAGTAGCATGAGGAGCGGCCCTCGTATTCAAGGGACATGAGATTGCCAACTTATACTTTGTCAAGCATATACTCCATAGTTTGTTCACTTTAACCTTAATCACTTCAAGATGCTTATGATAGGGGCAATGAGAGATGAAAGCTAATAAGTACCTTAATTTTTGGAAGCTCTTTATGAGACTTGAATCCCTGCTTCCTTCTATGAAGGCCTTTCTTTTACTTTTATGTTGAGTCTCCATCTTCTATCTTTATGCACCTATTTAGAGAGCATAGTGGTCATTCTTAGTTTAATGTGCATTGTCCCAAGACTTGTTGATTGATTCATAACTTTGATATTGCTTGTTCTTAAACTATTTGTATCTAGTCACCCTTATGAACTTTGAAGGTGTCCTATGCATTTATGTTTTGCTACGCTATGAGGGACAAGATGAATACCATTCTCATTATGTTTTCTATATGTGAAACAAACAAACATCTTTTAAAGCACTGTTATTCATGAATCTTTTGTTTGTACCTTTTCGTGTTATAACATAGTTGCTATGTCTTATTGTTAGAACTATATCTTTCATGCTATGTTCAAGTACTATGATCCCAGCTATCAATGTTCTACAAATACTTTGATCAAGATTATGATGGTGCATGTCACCTCAAAAATTATTCTTTCTTTTTATCACTTACCTACTCGAGGACGAGCAGGAGTTAATCTTGGGGATGTTCATACGTTGCAAACGTATCTATAATTTTTGATGTTCCATGCTTGTTTTATATCTACTTTCTTATGTTTTGTCCACACTTTGGAGTATTTTTACACATTTTCTGGAACTAACCTATTAAAAAGATGCCACAGTGTCAGTTGCCTGTTTTCTGCTGTTTTTAGTTTCAGAAAAGCTAGTAAGGAAATATTCTCGGAATTGGACCGGACAAAAGCCCAAGTCAATATTTCACCAGAAGGAATACGGAGTCCGGAGGGGAGACGAAGAGGGGAACCAGGGCGGCCACACCTGGTGGTGGCGCGGCCAGCCCTAGCCATGCCACCAGGTGGTGTGGGCCCCCTGGTACTCCATCGACCTTGCCCCTTCGCCTATATATTGCCTCCGGGACGAAAACCCTAAGTACCTGATAAAAATTCCACGAAAGTGTCTGTAGCCACCACCATCTCCATCCCTAGATCGGGAGGGATCTGAAGTGTAACATCCCAGCATTACAGCTTAGAAATAAGCTGAGATAAGGTGTGTGCATTGCATTCATGCATAGAAAATCCGGGGAATTTTCGCGCAAAACTAAAAAATGTAGAGGGATCGAGATCTCTCTTGTTCTGATGAATGCATCCAGGAAAGTGCGATAGATTTCGGCAAGACGTCTACTATATCTTTGGGTTTGAGGGAAAGCAATTCCAATTTGAATTCGAAAGATATATTTGAACTCAAATAGAATTTGAAATAGAATTAGAATTTAAAATAAGTCATATGAAGTAATACCAGAACAACACAATGCTTTGGATTTAAATAACACATTAGAATTATTGTTCCAAAATAATCGAAATTACACTTCTAGAATGTTAATAATGAAGATACAATAAAAAGAGTTAAAAATTACAAGTAGTTATCCTCAAATGAATACCTTACAGCAATTATGGAATAATACAGTTAACAAATGAAATAAAAGAAAATTACAAGTATATGAATACAAAATACATTTGAATAAATAAAAAACCTACACTAATCTTGAGATGAATCTTTCATTCTCCTAATCTTTCTTCTTCACTTAAATTCCTACAAAATGAATCGAAGCCATAGGTTAATCTTCATGTTCAAATAGTCAGCAATAATTGTTTCATTTGGCAACTCAAATATCTATAACCATAGAAACAACACGAGCACCTGTTAAGAATAAACTAACACTTTCTAAGAAGATTGATATTAGTTACTCAAGATGAAATTGAATCAGTAGCCAATTGAATAAAAATAAAACTCATGTTTATTTTCATACATAACATTAAATATTCAGGTACTAATTTAAGTCCAAGGATTAATAGTAGTCCAACCTGAGTTTACACTTGGGAGTAAAGAAAGGAATCTAGTGCTGCACATGGATCAACATCGGCACAGCCCAAGCTTGTCACGAGGAAGAGAAGAAAAGGAACTTGGTGACAAGCACCATCTTAGGCCCACTTGCAAGCAGCACCATCACCACATGCAAATTGTTGTGTTGTCAACATCATAGATAGAGGAGCAGTAGTACAACAATATAAAAGAAGAAAACACAGCAGCTGTACAGAAACACACCCAACTCTCAGTCGCACCACATTTCCCTCTCCTCGGAAACATCACACCAGTACCTATCTATCAACTACTAGCAAGATCTCACCAAAAATGAGGAGCACATCAAGAACAGCTACAAGGCTAGAGCTAGATCTTAAAAAGCAAATCAAGACACTAGGTGGTGGCGGAGTAGGAGCAGATCCAGCTACTAGGACGAGAAGGTTTACAAAGAAAACTTCAGTATCCACCAGTAGCTGATCAAGTGATCCACAAGAAGCATGGAGTTTTGAATCTAGATGAACAAGATACAAGGGCACAGGTGGTAGAAGATACAAGGTACAAACAATCAAGATCCTAGGTTGATGTACTGCATCCTTTATTTTCTGAACCTTTTTAGTAAAGAAGGATAAGAGAGGGGTTCTTGTGGAACATTGATAGTGTTGCTGGACAGCAACCAGATCTGTCCAAGAGAAAGTACATCAACCATAGAGCATTAAAATAGTATCAAACCATCTAGAAAAGCATCTACTTGATCTAGAGCCATACTACATAGCTCTAGGTGATCAGGTGATCATTAAAAACTCAAGAACACACCATTTGAACATACTAAACAGTATAGTATCCAGTGAGGTCAGCAAATAAGTAGCACCAAAGCATGTGCTCACATACATATGATCAAATGTTTGATTTAGCAAATAACTTGGAAGCTAACAAGTTGATTTATACACAGCACATACCTGTTGTAGCTCTCAAGCACTTTACATACTCCTTGGTTTGGTGGACACCACAAATATCTTATTAATATTCATTCCTGCACATCACATACACCTCTGCTATAAATCAAAAGTATGCATTTCCTATGGATATGTACTGCAACACCTCACCTAGACACAGTTGTATCTCTTTATGATACAAACACATAAATCTCTCCAACTAAAGCAAACATAAGATTAGAGTTTAAGCTCAAATCCAAACTAAATCAGTGTGACTTGTATAACATACACACCAAAACAATAACATGAATAATAGAAGTAAGAAATCAACTAGATGCATAACCAGTGATATACTGATGACCCACAAGTATAGGGGGTGTATCGCTGTATTTTCGATAAGTAAGAGTGTCGAACCCAACGAGGAGCAGAAGGTGCTGGCTAGTGGTATGGATCAGGAATTCTCTACAAATACTTAGCAAACGGATTTTTAGGGGTTTTTGATAAAGCAAGTAAACAAAGTACGAGTAAAATAAAAGACAGTAGGAATAAATGCAGCAAGTGGCCCAATCCTTTATGCAGCAAAGGACAAGCCGGTTGTATTACTTAAGGTGACCAAACGTTCTCGAGGACACATGGGAAGACTGCCAAGTGCTTTCGCTTCATATAGTTGATTAATCTTCTTTAGCTTGCTAAGTGTTGTGTGGGTGAACCTGTGCTAATGTACCGACCTTCCTAGGACTAATACATACTTGTGATTATACCCCATGCAAACATCCGTAAGTACAAGAAAGTAATTAAGGTAGAAACCTAACCACAGCTTTAAACTCTAAGACCCTTACGTCCCTTGTGCAATGGTTTCCTAACGGGGGTTCAGGTTTCTGTCACTCCGGCAACCCCTACGATTAGTAGCCAAATATACAATGCATTCCCCTAGGCCCATATAGGTGAAGTGTCATGTAGTCGACGTTCACATGACACCACTAGAAGAAGTACACCACAACTTAAATAACAATCTATTGAATCTTTCTCAACACAACTCCACTACTAACAACATGACTTCTCCCATCTCCTCAAGAACAAAACGAACTACTCACAAGACATCATATGGATCATGATCAGAGATGGAATAATGATGTATAACAATCTGAACATAAACAATAATTCAATGGTTCACTTAATAGCATCAACTACAAAGAGTAATCAACACTAGGAAAGTTTCCCCTATGAACTATGCAAGATTCAACTCAATTGTTAAAGCAATATGGAGATGGTGATGAGGGTGCTGGTGGTGATGATGGTGGTGATGATGATGACGATGATCCCGATGAAGTCCAGCTTGATTGTGGTGTTGATGGCGATGATCTCCCCTCTCCAGGAAGGAATTCCCCTGGCAGAAATATGTCTGCCGGAGAGATCTTTCTCTCTCGGTGTTTTCCGCACCGCAGAGGCGGTGGAATCTTTCTGTGGTCGCTCCCCAAGTCTTACGGTTTCGGGAGGATGATATACGCCAGAGGGGAGAGCCTGGAGTGGGCCAGGGCGGCCACACCACCTGCTGGCGCGGCCTAGGGCTGCCCGCGCCAGGGGGTGGTGTGGGCCCCCTGTGGCCCATCTCCACTCCCTCTTCTGGCATCCTTCGTCTTCTGTAAAAATAGGATTTTCCGTATATTTTCCCGGATTTTCTGATCTTCGCGAATTTTTCCTCCAAACAGCACCTTTTCCATCAGAATCCTGACTGCAACGGTCCATGCTCCAAAAATCATCAACCATGCAAAAACAGATGAAATAACATAAGTATCACCTCTCAATACAAATATATCAATGAATAACAGTGAATTATGACATAGAATAGTGATGCAAAATGGACGTATCAACTCCCCCCAAGCTTAGACTTCGCTTGTCCCCAAGCGAAACTGAGCTCAATAAACATGGCCTCGGGTTTATGGAGTGAAGAGTCAATAAAAGAATACGGACAAGAAGCATCACATTCATCAAATACACAGATCATAATAGAAGACAACTCACTATTATATAACTTAACTTGCAATAGGTAAAGGAAACACAATAAAGATACATAAAGTGAATCATAATTGGTAATGGAAAACTTTGCTCTTGGTCGAAGAATAGTTGATAATTTGCTGGAGTTCACAAATAACTGGTTTTTCAATGATAGCTTTCAAAGTAGTAAACATCAAGATAAGAGGGATGTGCAAAGCAAGGAACATAAGAAACATGATTGAATAAATCATCATATGAATGAATGAAACACAACAACTCAAAATACTTGCTGAGATAGAAGGGAGTAGGTTTACTGACTCAACTACAAAGTAAAAGAAAGGCCCTTCAAAGAGGGAAGCAGGGATTGCAAGCCTCATAAAGAGCTCCCAAAAATTATGATACTTACTAGCTTTCAACTCTCATTTCCCCTATCATAGGCATCTTTAGGTGATTAAGGTTAAAGTGATCAAATATGAGGATGTGCATTGACAAGTTGTAAGTTGAGAATCTCATGTCCCTTGAATACAAGGGCCGCTCCTCATGCTACTCAAGTTTAGTCAGCGGTAAGTTCTTGTCATCGTAAGCATATGTGTATCATAGAGAACCGCCAATGGGGTACCCCTTGCCCGATGATACGGAAGAATCCCCATATCAAAATGACAAGGCAAGAACACAACAAGTATCTCAGCAATCTTCTTATTTACCATGGGAATATGGTGCTTTTTTCTCTCTTTCCTCTTTTCATAGTATCTATTTTTTTTATTTTCTCTTTTTCTCAATATCGGACTCTTTTTTTATAAGAAGAATGCTTCATAGATGCTCGTTATGGTTACGCTGCAGGTTTCCACCATGTCAGCATGGATTAGACCAGCGGCCCAGGTGTTTCTCTAACACATATGCATAACTCCATGGACTTACAAGCTCCCCTTTCATTTCACACCGACGATATCCATAGACAAAGAACATGATATCAACTTGGTACAAAGTACCAGTGCAATGTTGAAATTGTTCCCCGTGACAGCATGCTTCTGCTAATTCACAACTTACAAAGCGCAAGCACATACGCAACATAGGTGAGCACAATGGTTCAAGTTTATTAAGTGCAAGAAAGTAAATTGTGCCATCAAGTTTGTGAGAGATTTAATCACTAATGTTCACATAACAAGTTTAATTTGGGAGATAGACAAAACAAGAATTTACTTGGAATAGCAATAATGCTAATAGGTAGGTATGGTGGACACAAATGGCAGAGGTTTTGGTTTAAAGGAGGTGGATGCACGAGAAGAATTCCCTCTCAGTATAGGTTTTTGGCTAGCAAGGCTGGGTAGCAAGTATAAGAGTTGAAGGAAACAACCAAACATACAAGTGATAAAAACAAACATGCAATCTTCCTTGGAAGCACAAAAGATCTTAACTAGAGAATACTAAACTTATGATCAAATCAAGAAAGAAAGATGATGAAATTATTTTCCTTTAGAGTACTTTTATCTTTTCTTTCAACTCTCAAAAATAGTGTGCTATTGACCGAGCCAGGTTTGCCAAAACCAACTAAATTAACTCAATGATCCCAAAGTGGTACCAATACTAACAACAAGATCAATCATATAACCACGAATTGAAAACTAATATAAGCTATGCAAAAGAGTGAATGATAGAACTTCTCATTAATATTCCATAACGGCAACTCACACCAAGGGATACATATCTAACGAGAGAGGGGACACTTCCATAATGCAAACCATCCTACATAATAACTCCTCTATTCATGAAATGACTCTACTAATAAGGTAAAAACATAGAAGATAGTGATGTGATACCGCGGCACTCCCCCAAGCTTGGAACTAACCAAAGGGATGCCAAACCTAATGACGAATTACTCCTTCGGTGGTGGTGGTATCCTCTCGATGAGCTCTCTAATCATTTTCTCCAAGTCCTCAATCTCGAAGGTGAGAGTACGAATCAACTCCGAGTTGTGCTCAATATGGCTCATGATCATTTCAGTTTGTGGATCCCAGCTCTTGTGATTCTTTTTCTGTTCTTCCCTCTTGGAGTCTTCTTTTCCTGCATGGTTATGGATAAAGGTATGGAAGGGATTCTTGGTGTGTGGAGGAAGTGACTGTGGAGCCAAATTGTGACGAGGAGCTTTCCCCCCAGTCTGCATCCGTGCAGTCTTCTAACCCTGGTAGGTTTTGTCACCACTCCAATGCTTGCAATGGTAGTGCCGGTGTGCGGATGTTGGCCTTGCTCCTCTTCACCTTCACTCTTGATCTCCTTCTCCTTCCCGGGGTCTTGGAGGTCTTCCTCCATAGGCTCCTTCCCTTTATCTTTGGCGGACACCATTGTGCTTCTAAGATTTCAAAGAGTATGTCCTGGCAGAATTAGATCGAAACAAAAACACGATATATGAACCTCGGGAGATCCGGGGGGTTATATATTACGAAGTTTCATATCAAAAGGAAGGTACTGGGTGAAAACGGGTTGGAGGCGGAGTCTGGGGTGGCCTCACCACCTGGTGGCATGGCCAGGGGTGGGCCCGCGCTACAGGGTGGTGTGAGCCACTCTGGCTCCGTTTCCGTCCCTTTTTCGCTTCGTAGCTTTCCTTATTGACTAAAAACTGCAAAAATATAGTTGGATAGTATTTTCGCGGAATTTTTCTTACCAGAACTGTTACCTATTTGAAAACAGACTCTGCAGGTCTCTGAATTTGGTATCTAGTAGATTCTTCCGGAGTCACCACTTTAATAACATCAATATCTTCATCTTCATACACTTATTACTTGAGTCATAAAACCCTTCTCTTCCTTATTACACCATTATCTCCACTTCCTGGAAATTTCTTTCACACAAAACTTCACACAATTCTTATTAGCAACATTAGTATAAGTGAAGTGATAAAACCTTTTGTGTTAAACTTCAACTAAAAACCATCAAAAAAAGCTACAGTAGCAACTCCTTCTGAAAACCCAAAAAGAATTCAAAAAGGAAGTCGAATAAAGAAGCAAATGCAAGATTGGCTAAATCTGTCAAAACAGACCAGCAGGTAAAGATCATTTTTTTCGAAAATCTTCTGTTGCTCAAATAAAAAAGTGAAAAACTAACGAAAGTTAAATAACAACCTGGGTCAGAAGCACAAAAAATTACAGCTCAATCCGACATACAGAGATCTCTCACAAATTTTTACGATGAAGCACAAAAATCTATTTCGGGACAGCAACTTCCCCAAATCTTACTTCTCTCTCATTAGAGGTTGATCTTGACACAAAAACCAAACAAAATAGATAAGGAGCGGTTATTACCGAAGTAATAACTTCCAAGACTCAAAGAAACAAAAACAAACTAAAAGCAAAAACAAATTGGGTTGTCTCCCAAAAAGCTCTTTCTTTATAGCCATTAAGATGGGCATGATAATTTTGGAGATACTCACATAGGAATATGAATTGAAGTGAAAGAGAGCATTAAGAAGCAAACACACACACACACACATACACACACACATTTAAGTCTAACCCACTTCCTATGCAAGGGAATTTTGTAAAAAAACAAGTTGTTGAAAACAGAGGCTACAAGCATAGGAAGGCAAAAGAAGAGCAACATAAAAACTTTTAGCATAAAAGGAGGAAACTTGATATTATTGAGATGCATAAGAACACTTTTCCCTCTCTCATAGTAACTTTCAATATCATGCATAAACTTAACAATATAACTATCACAAGCACCATCATAGCAATGATCACTTATTGTAACAGAAAACACAAGAATACTAGCTCTCATAACACTACTATGTGAAAGAAAATTAGAGGTATCCTTACAAAGGATAGTGTGTCCCTCTTCTTCATATTTAGTAACAAAGTCTTTCACATTTGCTATAATAGGTTCATCAACCTTTTGTTTATCAGGTTCAACAACTTTACTCGTACTTTCATTAACCATACTAGCTATCATAGAATGTTCCTTTATCTTAACTGGGAAAGGAATTTTCTCAATATAAGGTTCAGGTAAGACATGATTAGCTGTATAAACTTCAATATTTCTTGCAGGAACACTCTTAGCAACATCTTTATAAGGTTCATGATACTTATTCCACTTCTTTTTAGGCACTTCAATATAGGAAGCAAAAGCCTTAAAATAAGAAGCAATAGCTTGAGAGTCTAGACCATAAGCATTTTTAATATTTTGAAAGTCATCAGTTCCCATAAAAGATTCAATGCATCCATAATCATAATTTATACCTGACTTTCTACCTTTGTCATTCTCCCAAGCTTCAGCATTGTCTTGAATACGGTCCAAAAGATCCCATTTAGCTTCTTCTTCCATACGAGTGAATGATCCAGCGCAAGAAGCATCCAACAAATCCTTGTCATGTAGAGGGAGCCTTGCATAAAAGTTATTGATAATAATATTGTTGGGGAGCTCATGAATGGGACATTTGAGCATTAGTAACTTCAATCTCCCCCAAGCTTGAGTTGTACTCTCTCCATCAAGAGGCCAAAAGTTGTATATTTGATTCCGATCTTTATGAATCTCACTAGGAGGATAAAACTTTGAATAAAAGAGAGGCACTATTTCCTCCCATTCTAGAGCTTGACCATTCTTCAGCAGCTTATACCAGTCCTTAGCTCTTCCTTTCAGCGATAATGAGAATAACTTCTTCTTAACTTGATCTGTAGTAATACCTGCACACTTGAACAACCCGCATAATTCGTGTATAAAGAGCAAATGATCACCGGGATGGACAGTTCCATCCCCAACATAGTAGTTATCCATAACACGATCAATAATTCTTGTAGGTATTTTAAAAACATCATTCTCAGCAGGCGGTGGCTTATCTACTACCTTTGTAGTGGTAGTAGCATTACCAAATAAGAAACTCAGCGAATTATCCATAACGAAAATAAAGCAACTAGCAGAAATAAACAATACTCACAGTAGAAGTTTCCATTACCAGTTCCACTTTCCAATAGCGATTCACTCCTCGGCAACGGCGCCAGAAAATAGTCTTGATGACCCACAAGTATAGGGGGTGTATCGCAGTATTTTCGATAAGTAAGAGTGTCGAACCCAACGAGGAGCAGAAGGTGCTGGCTAGTGGTATGGATCAGGAATTCTCTACAAATACTTAGCAAATGGATTTTTAGGAGATTTTGATAAAGCAAGTAAAGAAAGTACGAGTAAAATAAAAGACAGTAGGAATAAATGCAGCAAGTGGCCCAATCATTTATGCAGCAAAGGACAAGCCGGTTGTATTACTTAAGATGACCAAATGTTCTTGAGGACACATGGGAAGACTGTCAAGTGCTTTCGCTTCATATAGTTGATTAATCTTCTTTAGCTTGCTAAGTGTTGTGTGGGTGAACCTGTGCTAATGTATCGACCTTCCTAGGACTAATACATACTTGTGATTATACCTCTTTCAAACATCTGTAAGTACAAGAAAGTAATTAAGGTAGAAACCTAACCATAGCTTTAAACTCTAAGACCCTTACCTCCCTTGTGCAATGGTTTCCTAATGGGGGTTCAGGTTTCTGTCACTCCGGCAACCCCTACGATTATTAGCCAAATACACAATGCATTACCCTAGGCCCATATAGGTGAAGTGTCATGTATTCTACATTCACATGACACCACTAGAGGAAGTACACCACAACTTAAATAACAATCTATTGAATCTTTCTCAACACAACTCCACTACTAACAACATTACTTCTCCCATGTCCTCAAGAACAAAACGAACTACTCACAAGACATCATATGGATCATGATCAGAGATGGAATAATGATCTATAACAATCTGAACATAAACAATAATTCAATGGTTCACTCAATAGCATCAACTATAAAGAGTAATCAACACCGGGAAAGTTTCCCCATATGAACTATGCAAGATTCAACTCAAGTGTTACAGAAATATGGAGATGGTGATGAGGGTGCTGGTGGTGATGATGATGATGATGATGATCCCGATGAAGTCCAGCTTGATGGTGGTGTTGATGCCGACGATCTCCCCTCTCTGGGAAGGAATTCCCCTGGCAGAAATCTGTCTGCCGGAGAGATCTTTCTCTCTTGGTGTTTTCCGCCCCGCAGATGCGGCAGAATCTTTCTATGGTCGCTCCCCGAGTCTTAGGGTTTCGGGAGGATGATATACGTCAGAGGGCAGAGCCTGGAGTGGGCCAGGGTGGCCACACCACCTGCTGGCGTGGCCTAGGGCTGCCCGCGCCAGGGGTGGTGTGGGCCCCCTGTGGCCCATCTCCACTCCCTCTTCTGGCACCTTCGTCTTGTGGAAAAATAGGATTTTCTGTATATTTTCCCGGATTTTCTGATCTTCGCGAATTTTGCCTCCAAATAGCACCTTTTCCATCAGAATCCTGACTGCAGTGGTCCATGCTCAAAAAGTCATCAACCATGCAAAAACAGATGAAATAACATAAGTATCACCTCTCAATACAAAATATATCAATGAATAACAGTGAATTATGACATAGAATAGTGATGCAAAATGGACGTATCATATACCAAGAATTTCTTTTGAACCTTTAGATTGCAGCAACAGTAATATGTATTCTAAGAGACCTAGAACTACTAGAGACAGATTTAAATATCTAAAAGGTATGATCATTAATTAGCCACTTATTCTAATGTGGTATGATCCAATTCAATCAACAACATGACCATTTGTAGGGTCTCATTACTTACTAACCAGCAAGGTAACTAGAGCATTTCCATTTATTCCTATTACCTACATCACCAACCAATAGACATTACGTACTACAGTAAGTGCACCTCTCTAGATCAATTGCTGCAAACCATGGATGCATAGTAGACATACCAAGACCTAGTGATACCTCAATCATCTTTGGACCTAATTAAAACACCAAGAGCTATACATTATATCCATTCACTACTCAATTACTTGGACATATCAGGAAACTAATTAAAACATTACCATAGTATGATACTAGGTAATCATGACCAAAAGCACATGACAAACTATAGCTATTTGTTCTACCAGGCTCAACTAGGAGCTCACTAGCAGTTCACATAGTCCTAGATTTCCATCACAACTAATGGTAGCAAACATACCACCATAAAAAAATTGAAGCCATCATTTAACATAACAATTATCAAAAGATCAATTAGGCCAGGGTTAGCTAACACTAATATCTGCTATATGATAATCAAAACTAATTAAATCAAGCAACTAATGTGTATGTCTATGAATCTGAACCTAAACTAAAGGGGAAATTTGAGACTTACCTTACTGTAGTCGATGTAGGAGGGGGCAACCGCAGCCTACTACCTCATCGAGGTGGGGGGGAACGGTTAATCCTTGAAGGCTGTAGTAGCAGCAACACTACGGAGCTCGAGTCAATGGTCTAGATCAAAGTGGAGGACCTGAAGCTGGATGTTGGTGTCAGAGTGGAGCAGCAGGAGCACCGATGGTAATAGATGTTGTAGAGGAGACGCCAACGATGAGCTAGGGGCTGTCGAAGGGGTGGCAATGAAATCATAGCGGCGACCAAACCGTGGCGCCTAGGGTTAGGCGTGGGCAAGGAACCATGCTGAAGCAGAACGACGAGGAGGCTATGGGGGTTTGGTGGAGTAATAGAAGACGAGGAGGTAGTGGTGCCTCGGCAGCAAGCTATGGCGGCGAGTATGGCCAGCGGGCGGTGGTGGCATCGCGAGCAGGAGGGTGCGAGGCGGTAGCTTGTTTGCGGTGTGCGTGGAGAGGATAAGAGAAAGAACAAGGGAGGTTGGGCCCAAACTCAAACTGGGCCACAGCCTGTTGGGCCAAACTAACTAGGTCCAGTTGGACCAGGTGTGGTTTTAACCAACTGGGCCACAACCCAACTATTTGCCCCACAAAATCATTTTTTCTATTTAATAAACCCTATCAAATATTCCCAAACTAGAATAAAGCATAGGAAATTCATATAAAATCCTAAAAATGCATATAATATATCAAAATCATCACAAAAAAATCTCTACATAATAAAAATATAGATTCACTTATTTGAGTTAAATAAAATGCCAATAAATGTTAACACCACTAAAGTCTAAGTGATATTTCATAAATTAAGGAAAAGTCCTAAAAATGAATAAAAAATCATTTTTGCATATGAAAATAAATCTACTATCTTATAAAATACTAACTTAATTTTTTACAAATAAAACTTGGAACAAATAGACAAGGACATTTAATCCTTTGTAGAATTTTGTAAAAATAAAAATAATACTTAAAAATAAATAAAAATCATTTTTAATATCTTGAGTAAATATATTTCACTAGAAAAATACTAAAGGTATTTTACTAAAGATTTTTAGGATTTTAAGGAAATAAATCCTTACCCATTTTATAAAAGAGCTAGTTTGTAAATTGTATAAAAACATCTCTTAAATAAAAAATAAGCACAATTCTATATATAACACCTTAAATCCCTAATAACTAAATACTAAGTCCAAAGTTATAACTTGGATCTATAATAAAACTTAAGTCTAACTTATTAACCTTATAAAACTCTTTTAAAAATCATAAATCCAAACTAACCAAAAATTTAAGTAAATTTTGAACATCATAAAAATAAATGATATTCTTAAACATGATTCTAGCTCTAATAGTTTATTCAAATCATCTAAATTTACTTTCCTTAATAAGATAACCTATATTTATAATAACAAATCACATTTAAACTCATCATTCACTTAAGCTGAAAGTGAATGATCCTATACATTCAAACATGCTTGTTGCAAGGTTTAAAGCTTATTAATACTTTTAAACACATCACACCCTAGATCTACTTATGTTTTTATAGTTAACTTTTGTTTGTTCCAAATTAAGTCATAAGGCATCTCAAATCCAAACTTATCAAGCAAACGCAAATGACATCAATCACATTCTATTAACCATAGAGATTGGTTAAACCTTTTCAAAGAAACCTTTTCTTCAAAAGTTATTCGTTTTGCCACTTCAAACAACAATCCCATAATAAGTTCTTCAACTCTTATCAACCTAAAACATGAACTTCCATATTGGTTATATAATACCAAATAACTCTAATCATGTCTTGCTATACTTACTTGGAATCATACTTGTTAGTATTAAGTTCCTTGTATTTATACAATTGTTTATAAAATAAACTTATAGACAAACTAAATCTTAAAGAAATCACCCAAACTTAACCTATTCACCAACTGCATTACATTACTTATGCATCATAGCATATTGTTTCTTTAAACATTTGTCCTTATCGGACCAATGATGCTGTTTACAGAATTTGGATCTTCTAGTGTGTCGAAAACCATGATTGCATAATCTTGCAATCATAAAAGGCAAGTTCACAACTTGCTCATGTCCTTTGATTATTTTTTATCAAGTGCTTGTAACTCAAATGTTGTCATCACTTGCATTCCAAAAAGGTCAGAAAACACTATTTTCATAATAATATGATTATGGATTATTTACCAGATGGTAATAATCTACTGATACAGTTCCAGTGGTAAAGGAACATAATATCTAAGACTTAACAACCAATGTCGCCATTGATTATAGCGCCGTATATTACGCGTCAACCATGAGATTTGGAATGGGACAGAGAAGTCAGCTAGATCTTCTTCCTTTCGCCTGGACGGATGACCTTATCATGAGGCTGTTGATTTCTCGTGGAGTTCCAGAGAATCCAGCACATGGGTGGGACCCCTTAGTTCCCCACGATATTGGTGTCTAGATTATCTGTGCATCTCTGATTGGGTCTGAGTTCACCATAGCTGATGGTGACCGCCAAACAGAGCTGCGTACGAAGTCTCCGAGAGGCTACCCAAAGAGTAACCGTGGTAGTTGTCTCGAGGGATCGTGTCTCATGCAGGGTCGCGGAGAAGGGCAGCGATTGTCTTGGATCTTAGACTGGGCCCCACACCAAGGAAGTGTGGACGAGAATGCAACTCAGATGTGCAACAAAGCTAAGGTCTCTTGTGGGAAAAGGGACGCACCTCTGCAGAGTGTAAGAATTGTGACATGTTACTCCCTGTTCCGGGAAGGAGCTACGAACGCGGCAGGAAAGGAACCCCATGAAGGTTCTGGTCAACCTGTGAAGGCTATCGGACATAGTTTTCAGAATAAAAGCAACCTTTGAAGAAATGTTTACGAAAACATGCAATCCCTACGACCTATGATATATGGCTGTAGAGATAGTGCATCATACACTCCTTTCTAGTGAACTTGCTGACTATGCTCGTACTCAACCATACCTTCTTAACCCTTGCTAGGTTCTAAGCCATTGAAGACGATGTCAACATCAATTTCTGCTCAAGAACCCATCATCGACAGCTCAAGCTCTTCAATAAAGTCAATGAAGTCAACATATACATCAGCTGAAGTGAAGACAAAATCTTTGTTTAGATAGGAGTAGATACTCTAGCCATAAAACCTACTTCTATAGAGTATTGCATTAGTAGAAATTGCAAGCCTTATGGTTCAGATATTAGTCTTTTTAGCCAGATAGTTCAGAGTTATTATTTCTGGTTCTTCCTTGTAAGAAGTTCTTTCTCTCTCTTTAACCTAGAGTGTTCTCTAGATCTTTTGTAAAGAGTCGAGTTGTAATCCATAGTCATGTCTTGGACCTATTGTGTTTCTGTTGTACCACTCTGAGGGATGTAATACTAGTGAACGGTGTTTCATTGGTGTTATGTCAACGACTATAGTGTACTACATCATGTAGTGGTATGCTGGGTCACCGCATGAAGCTCTTCCCGGCACCCTGCCGGAGGCGAGAGATCACCCTGGTGGCCTTCTTCATCACCATGCCTGCCTCCGATGTGATGCGTGTGTAGTTCATCCCTGGACTACGGGTCCATGTAGTAGCTAGATGGTTGGTTCTTCTCCTTTGTGCTACCATGTGTAGATCTTGTAAGCTCCGTTCATGATCAAGACCATCTATTTGTAATCTACATGTTGTGTTTGCAAGGATCCGATGGATATTGAGATGCTATTTTAGATTGATTATTGATTCTATCATGTCTATGTTATTTGTGATCTTGCATGCTTTCCGTTGTTAGTAGCTATCTTTGCCGAGTAGATGCTAGCAACTCCAAGTGGGAGTATTTATGCTCGATAGTGGTTTCATGCCTCTAGGAATATGGGGAAGTGATAGAAATTTCTAAGGTACTAGATGAGTTGTTGCTACTAGGGAGAACACAGCAATCGTTTGTTCATAGAACAATCGTATTGTTTAATTTACACACTTTGCTTAATGCAATTATCTGTTGCTTGCAACTTCATACTGGAGGGGGTTCGGATGATAACCTGAAGGTGGATTATTAGTCATAGATGCAGTTGGATTACGGTCTATGTATAATGTTGTAATGCCCAATCAAATCTCGTAGGAGTCAAGATGATTAGTATAAGCATGTATGCTTTCTCGGTGTTTGTCAATTGCCCCACTGTAATTTGTTCACCCAACATGTCATCTATCTTAAGGAGAATCACCACTAGTGAACTATGGACCCCGGCCCTTTCTTTTACCATCAATCTACAATCTACTATTTACTGTTTACTGTTACTTTCTGCAAGCAACTATTATCTTCCACACAATACGTTTAATCCTTTGTTTTCAGCAAAACCGGTGAGATTGACAACCTCACTGTAAGTTGGGGGCAAAGTTTTGTGGTTGTGTTGTGCAGGATTCCAATTTGGAAACAACACCTTGGAGGTGTTTCCTTGCTCCTGCTGGTTCGATAACCTTGGTTTCATAACTGAGGGAAAACTTGCTGCTGTGCTCATCATACCTTCTTCTTGGGGTTACCCAACGAGATCGAAGTGTTGAGCCAATCATCATTGGTATTAATTAAGGTTCATCTTATTTTTATGCTAACCTAGTGTATCTAACATTAGCACACAAGAAGTTGTATAAGGTACCAACATAACATGTAATAATAATAATGATATGATATGGTCCTTCTTCACGCGCCATGATCTCCATCAAGCGCTTCGGTATGATCTCCATCTTTCCACTGGTATGGTGCCAAGTCCACGTCTCCACTAGATGGTCGTCCCTTGATACGATGACTATTACTATACTACTTATCAACATAAAGTAAATTACTTTACCTTAATCACGACCATGGCTACTAAGCCCAAAATATATCGAGCCCGTTGGGGAACCCCAAGAGGAAGGTATGATGAGCACAGCAGCAAGTTTTCTCTCAGTTATGAAACCAAGGTTTAATCGAACCAGTAGGAGCAAGGAAACACCTCAAAGGTATTGCTAGCTAAACTTTGGCAGGGCGCACTACCGGTGCCAGCAGCAACATGGAGACCTGCACAACACAACCACAGAACTTTGCCCCCAACTTGCGATGAGGTTTTCAATCTCACCGGTTTTGCTGAAAACAAAGGATTAACGTATCGAGTGGAAGAAAGTAATAGTTTGTAGAAAGTAAACAGAAAACAGTAAATAGTTGATTGTAGATTGATAGTAAAAGAAAGGACCAGGGTCCATAGTTCACTAGTGGTGGCTCTCCTTAAGATAGATGACATGTTGGGTGAACAAATTACAGCGGGGCAATTGACAAACATCGAGAAAGAAATCATGCATATACTACTCATCTTGACTCCTTTGAGACTTGATTGGGCATTACAACATTATACATAGACCGTAATACAACTGCATCTATGACTAATTATCCACCTTCAGGTTATGATCTGAACCCCCTCCAGTATTAAGTTGCAAGCAACGGATAATTGCATTACGCATTGCGTGTAAAGTAAACAATACGATTGTTCTATGAACAAAGGATTATTGTTTTCTCCCTAGTAGCAACAGCACATCTAGTACCTTAGAGATTTCCGTCACTTCCCCAAATTACTAGAGGCATGAACCCACTATCGAGCATAAATACTAACTCTTGGAGTTGCTAGCATCTACTTGGCCAAGGTAGCTACTAACAACGGAAAGCATGCAAGATCACAAATAACAAAGACATGACAGATTCAATAATCAATCTGAAATAACATCTCAATATCCATCGGATCCCCGCAAACACAACATGTAGGATTACAAATAGATGATCTTGATCATGAACGGAGCTCACGAGATCCAAACATGACAGCACAAAGGAGGAGAACCAACCATCTAGCTACTACATGGACCCGTAGTCTAGAGATGAACTACTCATCACACAGGAGGCTTGCATGGTGATGAAGAAGGCCTCTAGGGTGAATTCTCCCCATCCGGCAGGGTGCTGGGAAGAGCTTCAGATCCCTCCCTATCTAGGGATAGAGATGATGGCGGCTACAAACTCTTTCATGGAATTTTTATAGGATACTTAGGGTTTCTATATCAGAGGCATCTTAGGCGAAAGGGGAGGCTGAGGGGGTGCCTAGGGAGGCCAGACCACCCCCTGGCGCGGGCGAGGCTGGGCTACATGGCCAGGTGGTGTGGCGGCCCCCTGGCCCCTCTACGTCTCGTATTCTGGGTCCGGGTGTCCCTCGGTGAAAAACTGACTTTGGCTTTTGTCCTGTCCAATTCCGAGAATATTCATTTTCTGACTTTCCTGGAACCAAAAACAGCAGAAAACAGGCAGCTAGCACTGTGGCTCTTGTTAATAGGTTAGTCCAAGAAAATGTGTATAGAAAGTACTCCAAAGTTGGAACAAAACACAAGAAAGTAGATAAAACCAAACATGGAACATCAAAAATCATGGATACGTTAGCAACGTATCAACATCCCCAAGCTTAACTCATGCTCGTCCTCGAGTAGGTAAGTGATAAAAAGAAAGAATAATTTTTGAGGTGACATGCACCATTATAAACTTGATCAAAGTATTTATAAAACATTGATAGCTGGGATCATAGTACTTCAACATAGCATGAAATAAAAAGTTCTAACAATAAGGCAAAGCAACTATGTTGCAACATGAAAAGACACAAACAAAATATTCATGAATAACAATGCTTTGCAAGACGTTTGTTTGTTTCACATAAAGAAAAAACATAGCATAGTGGCATTCAGCTTGTCCCTCATAGAGTAGCAAACATAAATGCATAGGAAACCTTCAAAGTTCATAAGAGTGACTAGATACAAGTAGTTTAAAACAAGCAATATCAAAGTTATGCATCAATCAACAAGTCTTGGGACAATGCACATAGAACTAAGAATGGCCACTATGCTCTCAAAGTAGGTGCATAAAGATAGAAGGTGGAGACTCAACATAAAAGTAAAAGAAAGGCCTTCATATAAGGAAGTAGGGATTCAAGTCTCATAAAGATCTTCCAAAAATTATGGTACTTTTTAGCTTTCAGCTCTCATTGCCCCTATCATAACCATCTTGAAGTGATTAAGGTTAAAGTGAATAAACTATGGTGTATATGCTTGACGAAGTATAAGTTGAAAATCTCATGTCCCTTGAATACGAGGGCCGCTCCTCATGCTACTCAAGTTTAGTTACCGGTAAGTTCTTGTCATAGTAAGTACATGTGTATCATAGAGAACCGCCAACGGGGTATCCCTTGCCCGATGATACGGAAGAATCCCCATATCAAAATCACAAGGCAAGCAGACAACGAGCATCTCAGCAATCTTCTTATTTACCATGGGAATATGGTGCTTTTTTCTCTCTTTTCTCATATCTTTTTTTTCTTTTTCTCTTTTTTCTCAATATCTGACTCTTTTTTTATAAGAAGAATGCTTCATAGACAGCTCATTATGGTTACGCTGCAGGTTTCCACCATGACAGCATGGATTAGACCAGCGGCCTAAGCGTTTCTCTAACACACATACATAACTCCATGGACTTACAAGCTCCCCTTTCATTTCACACCGACGACATCCATAGATAAAAGAGCATGATATCAACTAGGTACAAAGTACAAGTAAAATGTTGAAACTGTTCCCCATGACAGCATGGTTCTTCTAATCCCCAACATATAAGTGCAAGCATATACAACATAGACGACACAATGGTCCAAGTTTATTAAGGGCAAGCAAAGTAAAGTGTGCCATCACGTTCGTGAGAGCTTTAATCACTAGTTTTCTCATAACAAGTTTAATTCCGAAGGTAGATAAAAACATGAATATACTTGTAATAGCAAATGCTAATAGGTAGGTATGGTGGACTCTTTGTAATAACTTGGTTTTAGGAATTGGATGCATGAGTGGAACTCATACTTGGTTATGGAGGCTAGCAAAAGACTGGGAGCGACCAACTAAGAGAGCAACAATGGCCATAATCATGCAGAGCGACAAAACATCATTAATCAAAGCATAAAGTGATACTACAAGTTGAAAACTAAAGGATCATAAAGGCTATGGTGACTTGGGATAGTCATAACATGGTGTGAGCATGTGCCAAGTCAACCCAAATAGAGCATCAAAGGAGAATACCACAGTACTATGCTTTAATATGCTAAAACAACGCATGACTCTTCAAAGGCACATTAAGAAATCTCAATTGTTTATAAAAATTCATGCTACAGCAAAGAATATTAAGCATAAAGCCAAAACAATATCAAGCATGGCATGACAAAGCATAGGCCACAGTCAAAAACAAGCTGTCTTTACCACTTAAGCATGAACTTTCCTACTCTTTTCCAACCCAAACCAAACTATTTGAAAACCAATGCATGAAAGAGGGGGTCCAACCAATTTATTCAGCAAACTAAGAAAACAAAGCAAACGAAAAACCAAAACAAAAATGAAAAATAAGACGCTCCAAGAACAACACAACTGTGCATGAAACAATAAAAATGAAGTCTTTGGAAGAAACCTGGAATTTTTATTGATGAAGAAGGGGATGCCTTGGGCATCCCTAAGATTTAACGCTTGTACTTCTTGGATATTTCTTGGGGTGACACGCGTGGTATCCCCAATCTTGAGCTTTAGTCCATCATTCATCTCATTACTCATTCCTTCCATACACCTGAAAATTTTCCTTCATACAAAACTTCACACAATCTTTATTAGCAACATTAGTGCACTCAAGATAATAAGTCTTTAGGTTCAGTTCCAACACCAATAAAACTTCCAATAAAACACAAGCTACTGTTGCACTTCCCTCAAAAATCTCAATTCCCCAAAAGAACTCAAAAAGGAACGAACAAGAAGCAAATGCAAATAATGGCAGAAATCTGTCAATACAGACCAGCAGGTAAAGATGAATTTTTTCGAAGACCTTCTATTGCTCAAATCGAAAAGTGTTGAACTAACGAAAGTTAGATAACAACCTGGGTCATAAGCACAAAAATGCACGCCTCAAAAGGACATACAGAGATTTTACACGAAATTTTATGGTGAAGCACAAAAATCTGTTTCGGGACAGCAACTTTCCCAATCATTACTTCTCTCTCATTAGAGGTTACTCTTGGCACAAAAAGCAAATAAAAAGGATAAGGAGAGGTCATTACTGAAGTAATAACTTCCAAGACTTATCTAAAACTTTTGGGTTATCTCCCAATAAGTACTTTTATTTAACGCCTTTAAGTTAGGCATAAGAAGCAAGAAAAAGAATCAAGTGTTCTCTAATGAAAAAGCATTAAGAGAAAATTTTGTTTTCATAGGAGAGGCAAAAGAAATCTTCTTTATATTCTTAGGAAAGTGTTCTATACCTTTCTTGAGTGCGAGTTGATATTTAATGGTGTCTTGTTTCATATCAATAATGGCACCAATAGTTCTAAGAAAAGGTCTTCTCAAAGTAATAGGAGAAGAAGCATTGCATTCAACATCCAAAACATAGAAATCAACAGGGACATAGGCATTTTTAACCATAGTAATGTAACATCCCAAAACTTTAATCAAGGTTATCAAGATCCAAATCACCCAATTTAGGGTTAACAAAAAACTTTTTATCATTAAAACAATTAGCAATGCAAATCTGTGTTGCATTAATATAGAATTGTTTTGAATTGCCATGTTTGTTTGTTCTAATGGTTGTAAAATGATTCAAAGATGAATTCCACGTCATATAGATCATTACCAAGCAAAATCCAAAGAAAAAGAAAGCAAATGGAATTAATAAATGCAAATGGTCATTTGTGCCATTTTAATCCACTAGGTCACTTTAGGTGTTCCTAGAAGTCAATTTCAAACAGAAACATTTCTAACTCTTTGCACCCCTTGCTAGTATAAGTAATGATCTACCAAGTCCCACTTTGAAATCTTACAAAAACTTTTAAACTCTAATTTTAAATGACATTTGAAAATGGGATCCATTTCATATGCATAGATCACGCTTTTCTAAAAATCACTCATATGAGTTCCCCTGGACAATCCCAAGCAACCACAGATGCTTAAGCATATGACTAACACATCCACCAAAAATCATTTCAAAATTCAAACAAAATCTTCTTGCGGCCATTTTGTCGAACAGTTGGCAGGCAGAAAAATATTGGCCTAACTATTACTATTGCCAATTGATTTCTCGTCTCCCATTTAACCCTCACATCTCTCCTCTGTCCCCTCTTAGCCTAACTAACCCCCAGACAATCCCCCTCCTACCCCGCAGCGCCAGTACCGTGCCTCCCGTTCTTGGTCACCGCTGGCCGAGCATGGGCAACGTGCCAGAGACAGCGTCGCGCCAATCTAGCTTGCCCCTTAGCTCCGCCACACCCTACCGCGATCCCCTGTCTACCCCACGGACGCAGCCAGCCCCTAGACCACCGTGGATAGCTCGCACCCACTGCCTCTGCGCCATGCCCAGAGCACGCTAGAGCATTGTCCCCGACAGGCCAGCACAAGCCGTGCCTCGACCCCAGCTTGCACGCGCCGCTCCGCCTTAACCCCAGCACACCCCCAGACATGCCCATTTCCTGTCGCGCGACCAGTAGCCGCCGTGAACCACGTCGAGCACCGCCTCTGCCGCTCAGAGAGCCAGCCTTTCCCGACCAAATGCCACCGCCCCTAGCATCGCCTTTACGTCGTAGCTCACCACCAGGAGGTAAGCCACCATCCGCCTACACCGCCCATGCCTCTAGCGCCCTGTACCCTCATCACCGACAAGCTCACCGTCGCCCTCAAGGTCTCCTCGTCGAGCCTATATAAGGAGCCCTCCCCAGCACAAACTTCTCAGACCACTCAATTCCCCTATCTCTCAGAACCACCTCACACCATCACCGGAGCCGCTCGAGCAGCAGTTCGCAAAAATTGCGCCGGAGTTCGCCGTAGCAGAGAAGAAAGGGGCCGTCGATTTCGTCCACCCCAGGAGCCACCGCGACCTCGCTTGAGTCCGCCTTCGTCTCCTCGTTCGATCGCCCCCATCGCCACGTTAGCTGGAGCCCTGGTAAGCCCCCATTGCACCCCCACCGAGCCGCTCTGGTTCCGTCTCGCTGGCGACCTGTCCGTTGTTAGCGACGAGCCACGACCATTGATCTAGGTTCTAATTGCACGACCCACATCGCCCCGTACCGCTTCATGTTAAAAGAGCCGCTAACATCCAGATATCCTCTGCGTCGCGGAGTGTCACTGGGCCGGCCCGTTAGTGTTCCCGCGCTGGCCCTAGATTTCAAATTTAGTTTTTTCTATTTAGACTTAATCTAGTTTCTGTCCACTAGTTTAAAAATCATTTCAGAAAGATCTACTGCAGAAAATTGAATGATTCAAATTTTGCTAGAAAGATAATTCAAATATTTATCCAAGCCTGTTGGATTTAAATCAATTAGAGTTATAGATCACCTATAGCAAAAATAACAAAATAGAGACTTTTCTACATTCAAACATTTTTCAAAAATCAACCATAATAGCTTTTGAGTTGATTTCCAACTCTCAAAAATCACATTTGCCAATACCTATCTCAATATGTAATAATATTTAGGTTTGCATGCAGTGACTTTGGTCTAGTACCAAAATAATGCTATATAGGCATTTCTAGTCACTTTAAATCATTAAATATTAATCTTAAACTTTATAAAATGTGATCCAACATTTAAATCCCATTCCCATGTGTTAGAATATGTGGTCATGACATGTGTCCACATGATCCCATATTTTAATTGGAGAATATTAAATATTAATTAATTTCAATGAGTAGAAATTAGTTTTCTCAAATAAAATAAATGAAACTAGTTCATTAAATCTTGTGATGAATGTGATGATACTAGATCATCAAGTGTGTGCCTTAGTGTGCTAAGTAGACTAGTTAAGTATTGTTTGGTGATTGTGTATCTCGTATGTATTTATAGACGATAGTACCGACCAAGTCTACGAGGAGGAGGAGTGCTACCCCGAAGAAGAAGAGGAGAATTTCAACCACTGCACCAATCAAGGCAAGCCATCATTAACAATGCAAGATAACCCTTGCAAGCTAGATAACCAAAGCAAATGCATTAGGCATGCTTTGGTTATACCCCTTTTGTTGATTTATACCCATCCCAGGTTTTCTTACAAGCTTTACTTTCTTTTACTATACCAAAGTTCTTTAAAACTTGACCTATAAAACTTGACCTATCTAGTTAGACTTAGATGTCATTCTGTGGCATGAGATTGAGATTATTAGCCCACATTAGTGAACACTCTTAACTTAGTGTTTAGAGCTAAGACCAAAAACTTGATCACTCTAGATGGGAATACTTGGTGAAAATGCTTATGAAAACCTTGGAATGATGAGTCATTCTATTGAGATGTTTTGACATGTGTTGAGAAACACAATTGGTTTATGATGATGATGAAAATGTTGAGGCATGAGCCTTAGCCCCTTTATAAAAACTAATGGTTGGGTTCGGATGCGATACCATTCTAATTTTACCGTACAACCACAATACCTGAACTGGGTAAGGCTTAGCCGGAAGTTTATATGCATTAGTATTAGTTCCCTCACGAGAGAGGTTTGAGCTGAGGCTACCTCTCAATGTCTTCCACCTATGTAGTGCCCAAGATGGCAGATGGCCATGGCTGGAAGGCCAAGCTCATAGGAGAGGTGCTTATACTAGAGTGTGTAAAGGAAAGGTTATGTTTGATTATCTGCATACTAAGTATGATGATTCAGGGTTACCCCTGACGGATGTATCGAATTTTGTGGTGAAAGTGTACCACCTCTGCAGAGTGTCAAACTGTTCGAATAGCCGCGTCCGCGGTTATGGACAGTTGGAGTGGCCATACCGTTCTATTGTCAGATGTTTTCAAAATGACTTATGAAATGAATGGTGACATGATTTGACCACAACATGGTTATGACTATGACAAGTAAGTTCCAACTTAGGTGATTTAGAACTTTATTTTATCTTTCTTTGTTTCTGAACTCAGCTTAGGTTTCAAACTTAACTTTGCAAATAAACTTAGAGTTTAGCATTCCGACTCGAACTACCTTACTTGTTAGTGATAGTTTGCGAGTACTTAAAGAGTACTCATGGCTTTGTCCCTGGCTATTCCCGTGGCCAGACTATGAGGAGGACTATCCAGAAGAAGGACATCAGGACGGCTATGACAACTAGGATCATCTCCCATCGTCAGCATTGCCTGTGACACTGAAGATGGAGCCCACCGCTACGCTTATTATTCCGCTACTTGTTTGTACTAAGACTGGATCATGAGATCCTTTATTTGTGTAAGACCTTATTATGGTTTGTAATGGATGATGTACTGTGATATCCAATCTGTTATGTCTCGCAAAAGTGGTAATCCTGGGATTGCGATGTATGGCATAACAGGCATCTGGGATTAAAAATCCGGGTGTTGACAAAGAAGAACATCATTAATACGCCCCATGAGTTTCTTTTTAGCATTATCATCAAGTGGGACGTTGAAATAAACAATCTTCCAATGGTGGAAAATCAAGCATATAATAAATCCTTCTTACCTTGTGGAGCTCTTTCAGTATGCCATTCAGAGTAGTTAACCATCATATTATCCAGAAGCTTTGTTGCGGCACCCAAAGTAATGGTCATAAAGGTACCTCCAGCAGCAGAATCCAATAGATTTCTTGAAGAATAGTTCAATCCTGCATAAAAGGTTTGGATAATCATCCAAGAAGTCAGTCCATGAGTGGGGCAATTCTTTACCAAAGATTTCATTCTTTCCCAATCTTGAGCAACATCTTCATTATCAGATTGTTTAGAGTTCATTATTTCACTTGTCATAGATATAATCTTAGCAAGAGGATAGTATTTTCCAATGAAAGCATCTTTGCATTTAGTCTAAGAATCAATAGTATTCCTAGTTAAGGAATTCAACCATGCTTTAGCTTTTCCTCTCAAAGAGAAAGGAAAGAATTTAATCTTAATAATATCTCCATCTATATCCCTATGCTTTTGCATCTCACAAAGTTCAACAAAGTTATTTAGATGAGCAGCAGCATCTTCATTACCAATACCAGAAAATTGTTCTCCCATAACAAGATTGAGTAAAGCAGGTTTTATTTCAAAGAAAGTAGCTTCAGGAATAGGTGCAGCAATAGGTGTGCTCATAAAATCATTGTTGTTGGTGCTAGTGAAGTCACACAACTTAGTGTTTTCAAGAGTAGTCATTTTTTGTGTTTTTAATAAAGAAAGCAAACTAGTAAAACTAATTTTTCTGTGTTTTTGATAAAGAAGCAAGCAAACAAAGCAAAAGTAAACTAAGCAAAACAAAAATAACAAAGTAAAGAGATTGGTTATGAGGGAATCCCCTTGTGAAGATGTCCTTGACTCCCCGGCAACGGCGCCAGAAAATCGGTTGCTAAGCCCAAAATATATCGAGCCCATTGGGGAACCCAAAGAGGAAGGTATGATGAGCACAGCAGCAAGTTTTCTCTCAGTTATGAAACCAAGGTTTAATCGAACTAGTAGGAGCAAGGAAACACCTCAAAGGTGTTGCTAACTGAACTTTGGCAGGGCGCACTATCGGTGCCAGCAGCAACGTGGAGACCTGCACAACACAACCACAGAACTTTGCCCCCAACTTGCGATGAGGTTGTCAATCTCACCAGTTTTGCTGAAAACAAAGGATTAAATGTATCGAGTGGAAGAAAGTAATAGTTTGCAGAAAGTAAACAGAAAACGGTAAACAGTTGATTGTAGATTGATAGTAAAAGAAAGCACCGGGGTCCATAGTTCACTAGTGGTGGCTCTCCTTAAGATAGATGACATGTTGGGTGAACAAATTACAGCGGGGCAATGGACAAACATCGAGACATGCATATACTACTCATCTTGACTCCTTTGAGACTTGATTGGGCATTACAACATTATACATACACCTTAATCCAACTGCATCTATGACTAATAATCCACCTTCAGGTTATCATCCAAACCCCCTCCAGTATTAAGTTGCAAGCAACGAATAATTGCATTATGCATTGTGTTTAAAGTAAACAATACGATTGTTCTATGAACAAAGGATTGTTGTTTTCTCCCTAGTAGCAACAGCACATCTAGTACCTTAGAGATTTATGTCACTTCCCCAGATTACTAGAGGCATGAACCCACTATTGAGCATAAATACTAACTCTTGGAGTTGCTAGCATCTACTTGGCCAAGATAGCTACTAACAACGGAAAGCATGCAAGATCACAAATAACAAAGACATGATAGATTCAATAATTAATCTAAAATAGCATCTCAATATCCATCGGATCCCCGCAAACACAACATGTAGGATTACAAATAGATGATCTTGATCATGAACGGAGCTCACAAGATCTAAACATGATAGCACAAAGGAGGAGAACCAGCCATCTAGCTACTACATGGACCCGTAGTCCAGAGATGAACTACTCACGCATCACACCGGAGGCTTGCATGGTTATGAAGAAGGCCTCCAGGGTGAATTCTCCCCTCCGGCAGGGTGCCGGGAAGAGCTTCAGATTCCTCTCGATCTAGGCATAGAGATGATGGCGACTACAGACTCTTTCGTAGAATTTTTATCAGGTACTTAGGGTTTGTGTATCGGAGGCATGTTATAGGCGAAAGGGGAGGCCGAGGGGGTGCCTAGGGAGGCCAGACCACCCCCTGGCACGGACCAGGCTGGGTCGCGCGGCCAGGTGGTGTGGCGGCCCCCTTGGCCCCTCTCCGTCTCGTATTCTGGCTCCGGGTGTCTCTCGGTGAGAAACTGACTTTGGCTTTTGTCCCGTCCAATTCCGAGAATATTCATTTTCTGACTTTCCTGGAACCAAAAACAGCAGAAAACAGGCAGCTAGCACTGTGGCTCTTGTTAATAGGTTAGTCCAAGAAAGTGTATAGAAAGTACTCCAAAGTTGGAACAAAACACAAGAAACTAGATAAAACCAAGCATGGAACATAAAAAATTATGGATACGTTAGCAACGTATCAATGGCCATATCACATCATATATCATATGCCTACTGCAAAATAAAGTTAGATGCTTCTAATTTATCTTTCACATGTTTTACATGGCTATTAGGTTTTTGCGACAGAATTTTTCTACCTATGAACTTCCAACCAAAAAATGGATCAAACAGTTGTCTCTACTACACCCCTTTTGGAGCCCTCCGCTGCAAATGTCGTATCAACTACAGAAAGAGAGACAAACACCCGCTAGCCACTTATACGGTACAAGCCATATGTTGAGCGTGGAACCAGTCTCGCATAAGCTTACATGTAAGGTTGGTCCAGGACGCTTTATCAAATAGTGCCGCGATATGAACAAGTGCACATGAGAGGGTAACAACTATAGGATCAATGCCCATACAATCAATGTGTTTTCTAACCGTACAAGAAGTACTACACATAGATCGACTCTGATACCACTGAAGGGGTTCGTAGCAGAAAAGACAATTTTTTCTTAGCTAGCAAAAACACCAATTGCCAGGATCTA
Organism: Avena eriantha; assembly: GCA_910589775.1. NCBI lineage: Eukaryota > Viridiplantae > Streptophyta > Magnoliopsida > Poales > Poaceae > Avena > Avena eriantha. The sequence continues at coordinate 528,411,247 of OU342743.1, forward strand.
TCTACGAGTAATGCTGTAACAGAGAAGATTTTGGTAACATACCCTTGTAGACCAAAAACTCTTAATATTCCATCAGGAACATGGAGGGGTGGTTAAACTCGTAGCCGAACTCAAGGCCACGAATATCCTCGCAAGTCACCCTAGGTTCTTGCACGACAACCCAGGTGACACAAGTGAAAACACCTCTATGGTTTCGCAAACGTTTCGGTGCATGACTGAAAGGGAATTTCCTTCCCTAATTTGTTTTGATGTTTGATGATAACACAAGGGTCAAATTAATCATTTTCTAAGTGTCTTTCAGGCCATTCATGTTTACAATGCATTTGGTTTCCCCTCTAGAGGGTCAATATCAAGGCATTGTTTTTCTTAGATCTCCTATTTGAGTTGTAGGAAAACCGTACTATTTAGAGGGGGTCCATGTTGGAAAGTTTGGTGGAATCAACTCTTATTTTGCTTTCCTTCAAGCTTTCCTCAACAGTTGAGAATTTGGAGGTTTTCTGTCCCTTTGTTGTGGCATGCTTTGTTTGTGTGGTCCGGTAGTACCGAAAAATATTTCCGGTAGTACCGCTTGGCGGTACTGGTCGTCTCTAAATGCTTCGTCGAGCCTCATCTCCTATTCAGACTCACCTAGTACCTCTGGGCTAGTACTACCACCCCATCCGGTAGTACAGCTGGTACTTCCGGTACTACCGCTTCGTAGTGGTACCACTGGTTCCAGCTGGTTATACCGAGGGAGACAGAGAGCATTCCTTTGCCTTTTGTCCCCATGCGGTACCATGTATGGTACCTGACTGGTAGTATCGGTTTTTTCCGGTACTACCGCCTCTGGTTCCGGTAGTATCGCTTAGGCCAGGAAGCAATGGGTAGATTCCCCCTCTGGGTATAAAAGGGCCTTTCTTCTCCAACAAGAATCTTGCCTCTTTTATCTCTCTCCTCCATTGTTCTTGAGCTATAATTCCCTAGATATCCTCCCCTAGTTCTCCAATCTACTTGATTCTTTGGGATTTGGTGGAGGAGGTCTAGATCTAGGGTTTCACCAAAGCAAAGTTGATCCCCCTTGTTTTCCTTTGTGTATCTTGTCACTCTTGGGTTCTTTGAACCCTAGACGGAAGAGGTTGGTCTCGGAGCTCGGGCATTGGTTGTAAAGCTTCAGGATCATGTTGGGAGACTCCAAGTGTGGTGGAGGTCTACTCAACAAGTTTGTAAAGGTTTCGGTCGCCACCTTCAAAGTCATCGCATAGTGGAATGGGTGCTTGCCGCGAGGCGGGTGCTTGGGAGAATAGGGCGAGGCCTTCTATGGCTCTGGTGGTCTTAGTACCACCCACCCCTCCAACAGATGTGTACTTCCCCTCAAAAGGAAGGAACTTCGGGGAAACATCTCTGTGTCTATTCTCGATTATTTTTATCTTTTACTCTTTAAGTATTGTTGCTTGCTTGCTTGTCATATAAGTTCTCCCACCTTGTTGCACATCTAGAGAACTTACTTTGTGTTAAGCCTTAATTTGAAAAGAAGCTAAAAATTGAGTAGCGCCTATTCACCCCTCTAGTCCCTTATACCGATCTCTCAATTGGTATCAGAGCAAGGTGCTCTTCTTTGGCTTAACCTCCTAAGAGAAGTATGAGTGACTCGAAGGGAAGTTAAACCACTCTTGAAGTATGAATCGATTGATTCGATCCATCAAGAGATGAAATCCATGTTTTAGCTACACCTTGGGAAGAAGGAGATTGTTGTTGCCGATGCCATTGATAATCAATCAAGTGGTCCCAAACCGGTGGAAGATCCCATCAAGGATCCCTCCACCGGTGAAGGTAGCAACAAGGATAAAGCTAAGCTTGTCGGAAGTGTTCCACCACCACCTAGATACAATGCCACTCCCCTTCCCCACACCTCATATAAACCATCATGGTCCTCCCCCCAAGCTTGATGAATCTAACTTTGCTAATTGGCAATATCTAATGCGATCTCACTTGAAAAATTCTAGTGTCTTTCTTTGGAAGGTTGTGGAGTTTGGCTTCTATCCTCGCGACCCCTACAACATGACACCCACCAAGGAAATCAACAATCAACTCAATGCCACACCACCGTGGCCATTCTCCAAGATGTGTTGACTCGTGAGAAAATGACTCACATTCGCTCTTATGACACCACCAAGGAAGCTTGGAATGCTCTTCAACGAGTCTATCCTTGAAATAAAAGCATTCAAAACTCCAAGTTTGAATAAATGCACTATGAAGCCGATGCCTTTGTTGGAAAGGAAGATGAGACTCCCGAAGACCTCTATCAACGGGTCATGGTCCTTTCGATTAGGATGATTGACTATGGTAGTAGGGATGTGGATGATAAGTGGATCAAGCGCAAGTTCATGCAAGCCATCTTGCCCTTCCTAGAGAAATGGCCAACAACATTCGCTCATGGGGGGACTTCTATTCCATGACCTCCAATGAAGTGCTAAATGAGTTTGTGGCTCTTCGAATCATGAACAAGACTGCCCAGGATGCTCTTGCTCGCGCTCGGAGAATGGATTATCCAACTCTTGCTTTGAAGGCCAAGGCTCACATCTATGAAGAAGAAGTTGATTCGTTGGGGATGATAGAAGGAGACGATGAAGACATCAAGTGTGCTCTCCATGAGCAATTGGCGTTAGTCTCAAGAAGGTTTTGGAAGAACTAAGGGAAGGGCAATCCATCAAGGACCACCACAACTAGCGCAAGACCCAAGTTGAGATCATGTTAAAATTGTGGAGAAACCAACCACTTCATTCCTGAGTGCCCATATGAGAAGAGAGAAGACCCTCGAGGAAGGCTCATCTTGAAATCAAAGTTCAAGCCCACTCCAAACAAGAACTTCGTCAAGAAAGTCCAAAAAAGAACTTTGGAAACAAGAACTACCCCAACAATAAGGAGCCACAAAATATGTGTTGGTGGCTGATATCTATGCACTTCTATTCTTGTAGACAGTTGTTGGGCCTCCAAGTGCAGAGGTTTGTAGAACAGCAACAAGTTTCCCTTAAGTGGATCACCCAAGGTTTATCAAACTCAGGGAGGAAGTGGTCAAAGGTATCCCTCTCAAGCAACCCAGGGTTCAAGATACAAGAAGTCTCTTGTGTCCCCAACACACCCAATACACTTGTCAGGTGTATAGGTGCACTAGTTTGGTGAAGAGATAGTAAAATACAAGTGGTATGGATATAAGACAACGGTGCCAGAAAAGACTTTGATGGCGTGGAAGAGACTAAAGGCAAACTAAAATAAAGATGGCAGCAAGCAAACATGTCATAGATCTAGTTGCAAACGGTGTTCCAATGCTTAGAAATAAGGCCTAGGGATCATACTTTCACTAGTGAACACTCTCATATAAATATCTTCTCTTCATGATACTACTCTGAACTACTCTCTGGTTGGACACTCTAATCCATGGTAGGGCTATAACAGCACTCCTCAAAGTCCGCCTTCCCATCTAGATAACCCCACACTGTCACCTTGAGCGTTACATGGTTCCGACAAACACCACAATTTCATAAAGACAACCAACTCAAAATATACTCATAACAAGTATTTGTAATCTCTAGCCTAAGTGCCACCACGGTGTGCACACTGTCAACTTCACACACGTGGGGAGAACAGAGATTATTGAAGCACTAGAGTAGCAAGGTAGATCTATAGATTACAAAGCTCATGATCACAATACGATCATGCATAGAGAGAGAGATGAACACATAGCTATCGGTAGATCCCTTAGCCTCGAGAGAGAACTACTCCCTCCCCATCATGGGAATCAGCAACGCTGATGGAGATGGTGGTGGAGATTGATGAAGATGGCTCCAGGGGCACTTCCCCGTCCCGGCAGGGTGCCGGAACAGAGACTTCTGTCCCTCGAATCTCCTCTTTGGTGGCAGCGGTGCTGCGGAGGTTTTCGTGGCTGGAGGCTGGATCCTTTAGGGTTTATGCATCGGAGGCTTCGTATAGGCGAAAGGGCAAGGTCGGTGGAGGCCTGAGGGGCCCACACCACTAGGTGGCGTGGCCAGGGGGATCCGCGCCACCCTATGGTGTGGCCAGCCCCTGGCCCCTCTCTGTCGCGTCGTCTGGCTCCATGTTCCCCTCGGTGAAATATTGACTTTGGCTTGTGTCCTGTCCAATTCCGAGAATATTCATTTTCTAGCTTTTCTGGAACCAAAATAGAAGAAAACAGGCATCTGGCACTGTGGCATCTTGTTAATAGGTCAGTCCTAGAAAACGCATAAAAGTATCTCAAAGTATGAACAAAACATAAGAAAGTAGATATAAAACAAACATGGAATTATAGATACGTTTGCAACGTATCAACATCCCCAAGCTTAACTCCTGCTCGTCCTCGAGTAGGTAAGTGATAAAAACAATATTTTTTAGGTGACATGCGCCATCACAATCTCGATCAAACCATTTGCAAAGCATGAAAGCTAGGATCAAAGTACTCTAAACATGAGCATGAAAGATGAAGTTCTAACAATAAGACATAGTAACTATGTTGTAACGTGAAAAGGTACAAACAAAGATCATGAATAACAATGCATTGAAAGATGTTTGTTTGTTTCACATATAGAAAACATAGCATAGTGGCATTCAGCTTGTCCCTCATGGAGTAGCAAAACATAAATGCATAGGACACCTTCAAATTTCATAAGGGTGACTAGATATAAATAGTTTAAGAACAAGCAATATCAAAGATATGCATCAATCAACAAGTCTTGGGACAATGCACATTAAACTAAGAATTGCCACTATGCTCTCTTAATAGGTGCATAAAGATAGAAGATGGAGACTCAATATAAAAGTAAAAGAAAGGCCTTCATAGAAGGAAGCAGGGATTCAAGTTTCATAAAGAGCTTCCAAAAATTATGGTACTTATTAGCTTTCAGCTCTCCTTGCCCCTATCATAAGAATCTTGAAGTGATTAAGGTTAAAGTGAACAAACTATGGAGTATATGGTTGACAAAGTATAAGTTGGCAATCTCATGTCCCTTGAATACGAGGGTCGCTCCTCATGCTACTCAAGTTTAGTTACCGGTAAGTTCTTGTCATAGTAAGTACATGTGTATCATAGAGAACCACCAACGGGGTACCCCTTTCCCGATGATACGGAAGAATCCCCATATCAAAATGACAAGGCAAGCAGACAATGAGCATCTCATCAATCTTCTTATTTACCACGGGAAAATGGTGCTTTTTTCTCTCTTTCCTCTTTTCTCATCTTTTTTTTCTTTTTTCTTAATCTCTATCTATTTTTTTATAAGAAGAATGCTTCATAGATTGCTCATTATGGTTACACTATAGGTTTGCACCATGATTAGGCATGGATTAGACCAGCGGCCTAGGCGTTTGTCTAACACACATACATAACTCCATGGACTTACAAGCTCCCCTTTCATTTCACACTGACGACATCCATAGACAAAAGAGTATGATATCAACTGGGTACAATGTACAAGTACAGTGTTGAAAGCGTTCCCCATGACAACATGGTTCTGCTAATTCCCAACGTATAAGTGCAAGCATATGCAACATAGATGACACAATGGTTCAAGTTTATTAGGGGCAAGAAAAGTAAAGTGTGCCATCAATTTTGTGACAGCTTTAATCACTAGTTTTCTCATAACAAGTTTAATTCGGAAGGTAGATAAAAAGATGAATATACTTGGAATAGCAAGTGCTAATAGGTAGGTGTAGTGGACTCTTTGGAATAACTTGTTTTTATTTTGACTTGGATGCATGAGTGGAACTCATACTTGGTTATGGAGGCTAGCAAAAGACTGGGAGCGACCAACTAAGAGAGCAATAATGGCCATAATCATTTCAAAGCGACAAAACATCATTAATTAAAGCATAAAATGAGATTACAAGTCGACAACTAAGGGATCATAGAGGCTATGGTTACTTGGTATAGTCTTAACATGGTGTGAGCATGTGCCAAGTCAACCCAAATAAAACATCAAAGGAGAATACCACAATACTATGCTTTAATATGCTAAAACAACGCATGATTCTTGCAAGGCACATTATGAAATCTCAATTGTTTATAACATGTCATGCTACAGCAAAAATCACTAAGCATAAAACCAAAACAATATCAAGCATGACATGACAAAGCATAGGCCACAGTAAAAAACAAGCTCTTTTTACCACTTAAGCATGAACTTTTCCTACTCTTTTCCAATCCAAATCAACTTTATTTGAAACAACTCACAAAGATAATAATCAATAAAGATCAGTGAGCTTGTCTCACAAATCCACAAAGAAGAACTAAAAACTTCTAAGCTAAAAGCACAAAAAAACTAAGGCTAAACATAGTGCTAGCAAAAGAGAACACTCACAGAACAATAAGAATGAAAACTAGAGTGTTCTAAACAATGAAGGCAGAGTGTGTCTATCTCCAAAAGAAGTACTGGGATCAAACCAACTTATTGCAGAAAACCAAGCAAAAGAAAACTAAAAACAAAAACTAAGACGCCCCAAGAACAACACAACTGTGCATGAAACAATAAAAACAAAGTGTCTAGAAAGACCTAAGATTTTTATTGATGAAGAAGGGGATGCCTTGGGCATCCCCAAGCTTTGATGCTTGTACCTCTTGAATATTTCTTGGGGTGACACGGGGTGGAATCCACAAGCTTGATCTTTTGTCCATTCTTCACCTCATTACATCATTCTTTCCCTACACCTGAAAATTTTCCTTCATACAAAACTTCACACAATCTTCATTACCAACGTTAGTGCATTCAAAAGATAATAAACCTTTGGATTTAGTTTCAAAACAGCAAAACTTTCATTGAAAACACAACCTACTGTAGCACTTCCCTCAAAAAGCTCAATTTCCCCAAAAAGAACCCAAAAAATGATCAACAAGAAGTAAATGCAAATAATGGAAGAAATCTGTCAAAACAGACCAGCAGGTAGAAACCAATTTTTTCGAAGACCTTATGTTGCTCAAATCGAAAAGTGTTGAACTAAAGAAAGTTGGATAACAACCTGGGGTAGAAGCACAAAAAATCACAGCTCAATCCGACGTACAGCATTTTTTCACGAATTTTTCGAGACAACAACTTTCCCAAATCTTACTTCTCTCTCATTAGAGGTTATTCTTGACACAAAAACCACACAAAAAGGATAAGAAGAGGTCATTACAGAAGTAATAACTTCCAAGACTCAACAAAACAAAAATAAACTGAAAGTAAAAATATAATGGGTTGTCTCCCAAAAGCTCTTTCTTTATAGCCATTAAGATAGGCATGATAATTTCAATGATGCTCACATAAGAAATATGAATTTAGAGTAAAAGAGAGCATGAAGAAGCAAATTCAAAACACATTTAAGTCTAACCCATTTCCTATGCATAGGAATCTTGTAAAGAAACAAGTCATGAAAGCACAAAGCAACAATCATAGGAAAGCAAAACAAGTGCAACTTCAAGACTTTCAACATAAAGAGGGGAAACTTAATGTGGGGCCCCCGGATTAATCCTCTGAGAGTCCCTGTTATCCATACAACCACGATCCCATGATAAGTTAGTCGTGGCACATAACCGACAAGTATCATTACAACATCCAAAACATACCGAATTACAAGACTTACATAGGTGCCATTATGGCTACATCAATAATCATGAGCGGAACTTCATCAAGCGTAGAGCGCTATCCATGCCTTAACCTATAAGCAACTGACTGGGAGAACGTCCTAGCTCGCAGAGTTACCAACATCATCTTCTTCTTGATATCTGACCAAGTTAATAGTCAAGGACAATGCCAGTGAGTACTTTGAATGTACTCGCAAACCACCTTAAGATAACAATAATAATAAGAGGGTATGCATTATGGCTGTGGTAGTAGGAGGGCTTCAAGGGAGGTTCTTTTCTCAATTAGTTTCTCTTGTAGATATAGCATGTACATATCTTTGTTGAAAACTTTTGTAAAACATTTTGGAAACCGTTTTGAAAAGTTTTGGAAAACCTTAGGACTGGTTCACCCATTTGTTCCTTTCTTCCGGTCATCCCACGACCAAACTCCTTTCATTCCGTTCTGACCATCCCATGGTCAGAACAGGTATCCTTTTCGACCATCCCATGGTCAAAACATTTCAAAGCCACTTCTTTTCAGAAATCCTTTTTGAAAACAAAACCAACACCGCTCTACAGCAACCTTCCCAACCGTCCATGACCGTGGACACGGCTATTCGAATAGATTTACACTCTGCAGAGGTTGTACACTTTACCCACACCATTCGGGTACACTACCCTGATCTACACCGATTGTGGGTCGAGTAACCGATCAAGACTCTCCGGATGCCCACTCCAATATAAGTGCCTACCCTATGAGTGTTATTCCCCTCAAAACCAGGACGTCGGGTACCGAGGACCAACCGGAGCGCTTTTTCCACTTCTAGAGTGTGCGCTTTCAATGAGGGGCTCATAGTAACGCGTGGAGGCCAGCCGACCCTTCGTTCCTTCTCCAGGTCGATGTCCCACATGGACCTTTATCAGAGAAGGCCCACCCTCCAAGGATCCCCGATCCCCTGTAGTAGTTATGAGACAGCTTATACCAGAATAAACAACCATCAAATCCAGCTCTATCCCATTCCAGAGTAATGTGGTTGCACAGGGATAATTGTTCTAGCAAAACTGCAAAGAACCGGGTGCGTTTTCGTAAACCTTTTTCCTCCATCTTTTCTTCAGCATTTTGTAAAACAAAAACCTTTTTATTTCTCAACATCTCTTGGGAGGTCCCACCTCACCAAGGTTTTATCATAAAACATTTGGTAAAACTTTTTTCGGGGTTTTCCCATCCTCTAGTTTTGCTTCGGCTAAAACGGGGTCTCCAAAGGGGGTATGGTGGATATGCACCATCTATTCTACTAGGGACAAGTAGGTATCCTCAAGGGAGTTGTACTTAGTAGTACAAAAGTGTAATAGTTTGGAGGAGCCAACCCACTACCGAGTATACATCAACATATAGTAAAACAATGCAGTTTTAATAAACAGTAGATAAAACATGCATAAGTAAAATAGTAGGACAAGGCTTATGAGCAAGAAGGTGGCTTGCCTGAGGATCAGCAATATGGCATAACTGTCCCTGGACTTCCTCTTGGAATACCCATAATAACCAATAATAATAAGATCCCTTCTTCTCGGCGTCAATACAAGCGCAACTATCGTCGTTAGGGAGCACACATGCAAACAAGCAAGTCCACAATCAATCAAGGCATTCAAGCATAAAAACCATACAGCAAGCAAACGCCAATACAAGTTTACAAATCAGTAGGTCTTAGGAAGAATGGATTTAATAAGATTTGGCTTTGTCTTGGAAACATGTAAGAAAATCCCCTTAGGATTTATAGTCTAGGATATACCTAAGAGGGGTTTTGGAACAAGGACATAATCTGTATGATACCATTGTGTAAAAATGATACCAACAGATAGGCGTTGATAAAATGAAACCAACAAAAGTGGTTTCACTAATTTATCACTTACCAAGGATTTAAAGTGATTTTTATAGTGAACCAGACTCTAGTTTTAGGAAATAATTCACCAGAAAAGTTTTGGAGCTCCAAAAATTATTTCCTTGGTTGGTTAGGTAAGGCTTGATGTACTTGTTCACTGAGAGTTGGAGTCACTCCAAAATAATTACCAGAATGCCCTCAGGAAATTCCCAAAGTCAGTTCTGTAGACAACTTGTCTTTTTCACCAGATTTAATCTACAGAATATTTTGATTTTATTCCAAGGACACATGGTAGGTATTTAGAATACCTTTCTGTAGAAATTGGAATCACCTTCTTTAGGGTTACAGAGCTACTGGGGTGATTTATTTAGTGATAACCTTATATACATAACTGTTTAATTCCTTAAAATTCAACAGAAGATCAACAAATAGATATCTCCTAGATCTTGATAGGGACTGATGTACCATATCACTGGGAGGTTGATTTAGGTCCATACCCAAGTTGGTTTGATCTCAGGAATTTTCTAAGGACAAAACTAGGGACTACTTGTTAATATTGCCACAGGCAAACTACTATTCACCTTGGGAAAATATTAATGCCATGAGGTAGGTATCTGATATACCTACCATAGAAAGTTTGGTTTACCCAGTTTGGAAATGTGAAACTCTCTAAGGAATTTATTTACTAAACAGGATATGTTCTGGTAGATTAATTTCCAGGAAATGTGAAATTAATATTTGGTAAAACTGTAATCTCTGAATGTTTAAGAAAACATTCATTTACCTGGGAAAATTTGTTTCAAGGCAATTAGGGTTGTTTTTCGATTTAAAAACGAATTAAACTAAATAGTCTACTAAACAGATATGGAAAAAGGAATTAGGAAAAGAAAAGAGGCAAGGGTGGCCAGGCCGGATCTGCAACCGTAGTAGGCCTTATCAGCCCACCCGGGCTGGGGTAGCCCGTGGGAGCCCACGGCTTAAACTGCCAAGCGGGGCCCGGCGGCAATGACAGCGGGCGCGAGGGGGGTATGGAGCACTCTCCGCTTTTGGACCAAGCCGCGATGGACGGCGGGGGCTCTTATTCCTTGCTGGGCCAGAGAAAACAGAGGGGCAACCCTAGGGGCGGCGACGCTGGGGTCAGGGAGGCTCACCGGGGGCTCGGGAGGCGGAGAGGAGGGGTAGAGGCGACACGACGCTCAATGGCGAGCCTAGGGAGGGGCGACACGAGGTGGTTCGACATCGGTGCGGGGCTCGCGCGAGGACGCCCGAGAGTGATCTCGTCAGAGCTCGACACTGACGACGAAAGGGGCAGTACCTGGCCACCAAAACAGCAACATCAGAGATAGGGGACGGAAGGGAGTGTAGCACATGACATGCAGAGAGAGAGGGGCGGAGAAGAGAGCTCCTGGCTCGACTTCTTGAGGAGGCCGAGAGCTCCACTTTCTCCTTCTTTCGAGCAGAACAGGGCAGTTGAGACGGAGTGGTGCTAGGGGGAGGAGAGTGGGAGTGGGATGGGGAAAATGAGAGGTCGAGAGGGGGTTGTACTGGCCTGTGGCCTATTTATCTCGAGGAGGGAGATGGGGATGTGAAATGCCCATTTTGGACATGGGAGGGAGGTGATGTCCAGTGGTTGGGCAATAAGGGAGGTGGAGTGAGGGGTGATGGGGCCTCTGATTCGAGCACTGGGAGGAGGAAGGGGTGGTGTTTGCTGTTGCACAAGATATCCAAGATTTGGATGATGCCATATCTCTCTTTTTCTCTTTCCAAGGACAAAATACAAGGGGAAGGTGGTGCTAAAGTAGCTTAGCTACAGTGATGGTCGACCAGAGGAGGGGTGGGTGCTGTGGTGCATTGCTTTGCAAGATTGGTGGTGGTTTGGTCTTGATTCAACTCAATACTAGCTAGATTTGCTAAATTGGGTAAATAGGTGATTGTGAAGGAAGTTCAAAATTTTGCATAGGACAAGGTGGGAAGATGGTACAGGTAGATAGATGAGGTCAAGGTAGATATCCAGGAATTATTTGGGATTTTTCTGAAGATTTTTTGTTCCCTTAGAATCCTTTATTCAAAAAGTGCAGAAGTGAATTCTTGGAGTTCATTTGATATTTTTACATTGGACAAGGCTGGTTTTTGGTGTGAGAGGGTCCCAAGTGTGAATACACACTTAGGGGAATTTTCCCAAGATTTATTAGAGGAAAAAAGTATTTAAAACAATTATTATTCCAATTCAGCCATTTAAGAAAATGGGCAAAAAGAAATAATAAAGCTCTTCAAAAATATTTATTTTTGAAGTGGGAGGATAGGGTATGATATATGGGCCTCAAAAGATCTTAGAGTTGGGGAAGTGTTTGGGCAAAAACCAAACTTTCCTTTTGGAAAGGAGTTTTGGAGATTTTGACTATTAAAGAGATTTATTAGATTTGGAGCCAAAATAATTATGGGTAATATTTGATAAATCTTTATGATCAAGGTAGATGATGTAGACAAGGTGTAGAAAACATTTGCAACCTTGGGATTGGAAATCCAACTTGAGTTAGATGGAAAAGCAAGGAATGGAGGATCTAGGGTGATGTTAATTTCATACCATCAAAACATGGTTGTATCTTGGAGTTCGGATCTCCCCTTGATGCAAGGGATAGATGGATGGATAGACTAAGTTATGTAGATCACCATGGTACAGAATTTTGGGATTGATCATGTTTGAGCTTTCCAAGGATTGTTTCCAAACTTTGAATAAATTAAGCCTGCCAAAGCAGATTATCCACTAGCCTTCAAAACCATGTGGGTTTAAGAAGTACTAAGATCCAATTGGAGCAAGTGAAGTAGATGTTGATAGACCTATATGAGTAGAACACAACCATGCAAAGAGTTGGTCCATAGAAGGTTGGATGGTGGTGTGAGCTTCTATCAAAGTAGGCATGAGGACTCGATTTGCAGAAAAAGTTATTTTCTTGTCTGCAAAACCATCAAGAACAAGTGGGTTGGAGGATGCTCTAACCAAGGGAAATAGTTGGCCTTGGTATTCCTTAGGATGGTTAACAAGGTGGTTCAGATTAATTATCAAAAATGTACAATGGGTGGAGAAAGGGAGGCATTCAAAAAGGTGATGTTGGAAATAGTTTTCCAGACTTAGCCAAATTTGGCAGATTTAGGGTTTTTGACTAGAGCATGAGAGGGGATGTTTTTGAGGGGTTGCAAGGTACCAGAGCATCATAAAGTGGGTGATGTTGAAGAGTATATTGGGTAGAAGGGACCCATGCTTGATATTGGTCTTCATTGACTTGGAAACTTCTAGAATGGATCACTGCAGAATTGATCTGGTTAAGGGTTTTAGATGATCACCTAGTATCTAGAGATTAGATCCGGCTTTGTAATCTTGTTTAGGGTGTGGTGATTTGTAAACCTCTTGATCCTAGTTATGATCTCCTAGAGTAGCTCATACTATCTCCTAAGCATACAAATCAAGCATCAGATCAAGGCAATTCATCAGACAGCAGATCAATGCAACTCATCTTACAAACAAATCAACTACTACTAGGGTCACCATCAAGCCTAGCCTGAGGTAAGGTTGATGCATTTTGAAGAGGTTGGATTTTGAATAGGATGAGAGTCCTTGGTATCCTTACCAAGAGTAGAATTCAAAATCTTACTAAAAGGTTTTGGAGATCCTAGAGGTAAGAGTAGTTGAAGGTTCTGTCTTGAAAACATAAGGAGATTATGTTATATATCTCTCCATAGTTTTGTCAATAGAAGCTACTAAAATAGTTGGTTTGCAAAGGCTTCTTGGCTCAGGTTTTGAAATGCCAGAACATTTGAGAATATGGAGAATTAAGCCAAGACAGTTTTGGGGAGTAGCTTTTGTCAACTAGTGTTGAGGTAAGGAGTATAGCATCTAATACACATTCATATGCATAAGCATATCCAAACAACAAGCAAACACTTCAGCATTAAACAAGAAAAAGTTTTTGTTTGCCCTGATTTTTGCATTCTGGACAACTAATCAGGGTTGCTGAAATTGGGATGTTACACTTAATATTATTGAGATGCATAAAACCATGTTTCCCTCTCTCATAATAACTTTTAGTAGCATCATGAATAAAATTAACAATATGACTATCACATAAAACATTCTTATCATGATCCACATGCATAAAATAATTATTACTCTCCACATAAGCATAGTCATTCTTATTAATTGTGGTGGCAGAAAATTCAACAAAGTAGCTATCATTATTATTCTCATCACCATAATCATCAAATATAGGAGGCATATTGTAATCATAATTAATTTTATCCTCAATAGTAGGTGGACTAAAAATATCATATTCATCATTGTAATCATCATAAGCAATAGAATAGCTATCTTCCAAAGTCGGGGAACTAAAAAGACCATTTTCATAAAAACTAGCTTCCCCAAGTTTAGACTTTTCCATAGAATTAGCAATAATGGTGTCCAAAGAATTCATACTAACAACATTGATATTAGCATGCAAATAAAGTTCCATAGGTTTTTTAATTTTCTGTTCAAACACTTCATGTCCTAACTCAAGATAAATACTATAAAGCTCTCTAATTTTGTTGTTGTTTTCCATTAAGCCTAACTAATGAAAATAAGAAACAAAAAGACAAATTTGTAGAATCTAAAGGAAATAACTTCGAGCACTCACACCGGAGGATGTGAGTACCTTTTACCTTACTTCCACGGCAACGGCACCAGAAAAATAGCTTAATGTCTACGCACTTCTATTCTTGTAGGCAGTTGTTGGGCCTCCAAGTGCAGAGGTTTGTAGAACAGCAACAAGTTTCCCTTAAGTGGATCACCCAAGGTTTATCAAACTCAGGGAGGAAGTGGTCAAAGGTATCCCTCTCAAGCAACCCTGCAATTAAGATACAAGAAGTCTCTTGTGTCCCCAACACACCCAATACACTTGTCAGGTGTATAGGTGCACTAGTTTGGCGAAGAGATAGTAAAATACAAGTGGTATGGATATAAGACAACGGTTCCAGAAAAGACTTTGATGGCGTGGAAGAGACTAAAGGAAAACTGAAATAAAGATGGCAGCAAGCAAACATGTAATAGATCTAGTTGCAAACGATGTTCCAATGCTTAGAAACAAGGCCTAGGGATCATACTTTCACTAGTGAACACTCTCATATAAATATCTTCTCTTCATGATACTACTCTGAACTACTCTCTGGTTGGACACTCTAATCCATGGTAGGGCTATAACAGCACTCCTCAAAGTCCGCCTTCCCATCTAGATAACCCCACACTGTCACCTTGAGCGCTACATGGTTCCAACAAACACCATAATTTCATAAAGACAACCAACTCAAAATATACTCATAACAAGTATTTGTAATCTCTAGCCTAAGTGCCACCACGGTGTGCACACTGTCAACTTCACACACGTGGGGAGAGCAGAGATCTATTGAAGCACTAGAGTAGCAAGGTAGATCTATAGATTACAAATCTCATGATCACAATACGATCATGCATAGAGAGAGAGATGAACACATAGCTATCGGTAGATCCCTTAGCCTCGAGAGAGAACTACTCCCTCCTCATCATGGGAATCAGCAACGGTGATGGAGATGGTGGTGGAGACCGATGAAGATGGATCTAGGGGCACTTCCCCGTCCCGGCAAGGTGCCAGAACAGAGACTTCTGTCCCTCGAATCTCCTCTTTTGTGGCGGCGGTGCTACGGAGGTTTTCGTGGCTGGAGGCTAGATCCTTTAGGGTTTCTGCATTGGAGGCTTCTTATAGGCGAAAGGGCAAGGTCGGTGGAGGCCTGAGGGGCCCACACCACCAGGTGGAGTGGCCAGGGGGACCCGCACCACCCTATGGTGTGGCCAGCCCCTGGCCCCTCTCCGTCTCGTCTTCTGGCTCTGTGTTCCCCTCGGTGAAATATTGACTTTGGCTTTTGTCCCATCCAATTTCGAGAATATTCATTTTCTGGCTTTTCTGGAACCAAAAACAGAAGAAAACATGCAACTAACACCATGGCATCTTGTTAATAGGTTAGTCCTAGAAAACGCATAAAAGTATCTCAAAGTATGAACAAAGCATAAGAAAGTAGATATAAAACAAACATGGAACATCAAAAATTATAGATACGTTTGCAATGTATCAGTGGCCGTGAAGAATATGAAGAGAACAATGAGAATGTTAGTGATGATGAAGATGATGGAGAGATTGTGGGCGTGTCCGCCATTGCCATAATTGCCACCACTTCCACAACATCTTCACCAACATCTCTCTTCGACTCTCCCAATGAGAACAAGCATGTCACCAAGTCTACATGTCTAATGGCTACTACTACCTCACCCTCCTCACCGGCATCCCTCTTTGACTCTCCCAATGAGGACAAGCTCGTCACCAACCCCACGTGTCTCATGGTTAAAGCCTCCATGGTAAATCCTTCATCCACTATTCCTCCTTCTATTAATGCATCTTCATATGATGATGAAATGAGTCTCAAGATTAAGAAGGAGATATTGGATTCCACTAGTTGCTTGAATAACCTAGAAGGTGAAGCCAAGATGTGTGTTGAGGCTCTAATGAGTCAAATAGGTGAAGCTCGCTATATCATTGACAAGAGGGATGATTCCATCTCGGAAATGTTTGGTCATGCTCGGGAGGCCACCATGGAGATTGCCGCTATAATCGATGCTCTTGAGGAAGAGAAAAGTAAAAGAGTTACTCTTGAAGAGACTTATATTGCTCATGAAGAATCTTTTAACTTTAATATCTCCAAACTTGTTAAAGAATGTGACCATGCTCTTGCATTAACTAATGTGCTTAAAAAGGAAAAGCTCGAGTTTGGGGTTGGTCATGATAGACTAAATGAAGGATTTGAGAAACTCAAGAAGGAACATAAGGCCTTGTTGAGCAAATTCTCTACTATTTCAAAGCCGTATGAACAACTTCAAACTCAAGTAACAAAATATGTTTCAACCTTGTCATCTAGTATTGCTTCATGTTCTACTAACCCTTATTGTGAGCATGGAGATCTTCTCGAGGAGAATAAGAAGTTGAAAGACGAAATCAAGAAAGGCTTTGTCTCTTGCATACAAGGTGAGAAAAGCCTAAATGACCTTTTGATCAATCAAAGGGACAATGTGGCTAAAGAAGGCTTAGATTTGCATCCAAGTCAAAGAAGAAGAACAAGAGCAAGAAGAATAAGAATATCTTGCCCACTCCCCTTCCAAAATGATTACCTTTGTGAAGTAGGGGGAGATGGCAAAATAGAAGGAGCCAAGTGTCCGTAAGAGTGGTGATGAACCCTCTCATAATGATTTCGCAGGAAAATATAATCCTTCCTATGTTCTTATGAAATCTTATGATGGTCATGTCTATGCTAAATATGTAGGCACCTCTTATGGTGATGATTACCATTGGGCTATTTGGGTTCCTAAGATTCTTGTGAATAACAAAAGAGGACCCATTAAACAATGGGTACCAAAAAACAAACATTGATTTCTTGTAGGGCCATGTCTGGTGGAAGAAAATGGGTGGTTGATAGTGGTGCCATAAGTCATATGACCGGAAGCAAACAAATGCTTAATGAGACAAGACCTAATACTTCCAATATGTGTGTCACTTATGGAGATGGATCAATGTCAAAGGTATTGGGTTTGGGTAAGGTTGTGGTCACACCGAATATATCCCTCGTGGACATTATGCTTGTAAAAACCCTTTCATACAATTTACTTTCCGTTCATCAACTCACGCTTATGGGCTTTGTTGCCTTTTTTACCCCTAAGGTTGTGGATCTCATGCTGAGCAAGACTCTCTCTATAGCCTTTGTTGGGTATGCCGACAACGGTTTGTATGTGGTAGATTTTGATAGGAAACCCACACCTACCACGGCTTTCCTAATGGCTAAATGTGACATGGGATGGCTTTGGCATCACCGTCTTGCCCATGTTAACATGAGGTCTTTGCAAAGCCTTCACTCGGGAGGCCACATCCTTGGTCTAAAATATAATGTGCGCTTTGTCAAAGATCGTGTGTGTAGGGCATGCATTGAAGGGAAGTTCCATGAGACGGCACTTGCCCCCAATACAACTATCTACTCTAATGGGATCTTGGAGCTCCTTCACATGGATCACTTTGGTCATTCATCCTTTGATAGCCTTGGGGGAAGAAGTATTGTTTGGTTATTATGGACGAGGCAAACTTTAAAGGATTATGGTGTCACTTGTGACAAAGTGCCTCTTCTTTGTGATAATGAAAGTGCAATCAAGACCACCTACAACCCGGTGCAACACATAAGAACGAAGCATATTGATATTCACCATCACTTCATCCGGGAGCATTGAAGAATGGAGATATTGACCTCTCACATGTGAGCACCGAGAAGAATCTAACGGATTTGTTCACCAAGCCCCTTGATGAGAAGAGATTCCGAGAGTTAAGACATGAGCTAAATATCATAGATTCGAGCAATGTGGCTTGATATCATGCACCCATAACCATGCTTTCATGTGTTATTTGATCTAGATGTAGGCATGGACATAGGGGGTGTGGTTCTAATTAATTTGGCTATCCCTCCCCCATTATGCCCAAAGTAAGAAAATCATCCTCTTAATATCATTTTGTGATATGTGAGCTTAAATGACAAGTTTTAGTAATGGACCCAAGATATATCTTCGCGGTGCCAAGCCAAATATACTCACACATGGTGGCCTCGGCCACCGACCCTCTCTCTCACGAGAGGTAGCTCCTTCCTCGTGTTTGTCATCCTTTTGGTTTTGTTTGACATTTTGGGAACTTGCACTCTCGTTTGGTGTTTATTGTTGGTTCTTAATTTATCCGAGTGCATTATTCCCACATTCAGCATGGACATCTTATCCTAAGCTTTTTTCCTCTCAAATCCCTTAGCCCTCCTCTATCCGCACAAGATCCCACCCTCCCCACCTGTTTTTCCTGTCGAGTACACTTCAGGCCTCACCCGTACTACCGGATCTTCCACGGTACTACCGGACCAAGCTAGTTCCCAGGAAAAATCCTAGAAACTGCCCCAGGCCCGGTTATACCGGAAAATCGTGCAGTACTACTAGACCCAAATTTGGTACTACCGGTGCGCTATTCCGGGTTAAGTGAGGGGTTGGGCAGGGAGGCACCCTTTAGTGCCTCACTTCTCCCCAACCTCTCACCTAGCGCCACCGTTGCCTGGAGTTATTCCCGCCATTGGCAGTCGCGCCTTCGCCTCTCTCCGCCGGATTCCTCCGAGATCCGGCCTCCGTGCGCCCTCCCCATCGTTCTCCTCCACCATGGACTCCGGTTGACATGGGTATACCCTGCAGGTACTCGAGCTTGGTATATACGGTCTAAATACGTACAGACTCACGATGTCACCAAGGCCCAGATGAAAGAACTCGAGTAACCTGCGGACTCTCGATTGCTTGAAGGACAAGAAGAACCTAAAGATAGAAAGTTTGAAGGGGAAAACCCTAACTTGTAACCGACTCGACCTGCTACCCGAGACCTAGCTTATCTATATAAAGGCTAGGAGAGAGCGGCGAGAAGGACACACGCAACCCTAGTTTCCACAACCTTCGCCAGATTGCATCTGCGCACCATTGTAAGTTTCGACTCCTTCGATAATTCCACGAGTAGACAAGCAGGAGTAGGGACCTCTACGAGGCCTGAACCTAGGTAAATCCTTTGTCTCCTGTGTGCTTGTTTGCTAGCTGATAGATGTCTCCAGCGCTCCCTCCTTCTCCAAAACCCAAGTCCATAACAATGGGCATTGATGAGTTAAACCCTCGTCAATTGGCGCCGTCTGTGGGAACTGGGAGTGCTGATGTTGCGGCTTCTTCGGCCCCATCAACTGCGATCTACAACTCTGCAACAACGGAGATTCATCAGCTCTTCGGCGCCTTCGACTTCACCGTCCACACGCCGGCCACCCGCCCGGCCTTCGAATCCGTGGGCGACGGAATTAGCCTGGCGATTGGGAGCTTCCGCTTCTAAGTTGGTCAGATGGGCACGCTTCGCATGCCTGACCAACCAACAGCACCGGCGATTACCCCGGCATCATGGTTCCCACCATCGATCGGCACCCTCAGCGAGCTCAATGCTCCGATGGTAGTCGGGAACACGATCAGCGACAGCAGTCGCGACTCCGATCTGAGCGATCTGGCCACAGAAGATGGGACCTACGGTTTCGAATCTGAAAGTTGTGGAAGCAACAGCTTCCCCAATCACTTCATGTGCGCCGTCATTAACGCAGGCGACACATCCGCCAATCGCGGCAACGGCGGTAACACCGGCAATGGCACCGATCCACCTAACGGTGGCAATGGTGGCAATTGCGGTAACGGCGCCAACGGGGGAGCAGTCGAACCCCCCAGTATAATCAATGAGCAAACCGGCGAACGCGTCGTAATCAGGCTCAACGAGCAAGAGTGGGAGCGCTGCCGCGAAGCCCTACGAGGTGCACCTCTACCCCTTGGGTCCCCGCAGGAACTGCTGAGGGGCTACCACTGGCTCCTAAAAGAAGAATTGACGCGCCAAAAACAAGCAATCACGCCACTTGAGGCGCGTAAAAAGGCAGCGGACGAGTCGAGCCTTCATCGCGTTGGGCTCTCCTCCTACAGAGGATCCTCCTCACGAGGCAAAGAGTACCTCGCCAAGAAGAGGCAGTCGCGAATGGCTCACCTCACCGAACAAGAGCGCATAGACGCCGTGAAAGTCCTCGACTTCGGCTCTATGACAGTCGACACGAGAGGCCACGTGGTCCCCAGGACGCCGCAGGCTGCGGTGACAGCAGCCACCATGTACCTCCTCAACAACCAGCCACCGGCTAGAGATCCCCGAACTGCCATGCACCGATCTACGATCGCGGGTTTGGGACTAATCGAGGCCGCCCTCGACAAGGAGTCGGTACCAGACCCAAAAAAGGGCAAAGCGCTACTCCTCGCCCTCATCCAGCAATGACAGTCACGACCTGTCTCGACGCTGTCGCTCACGGCGACACGATCGCGACTACGATGCAGGCAACGACCTCACGCAACGCAAGATCGACAAGTCAAGGGCACGACGTGCTTGGTCGACTGACTCGGAAGAGGAAGATGGGGAGCTCTATGGCGCTAGATGCTTCAGCAGATCCATTAGGCAGAAGCGAATGCCTAAAGGGTTTAAACTTCCGTCGGAGAATCCGAAATTCGACGGTCTACAAAACCCTAAAATTTGGCTAGAGGATCACATCTCCGTCAGGCTCCACGGAGGCAGTCGAAGTACTGTCATGCAATGTTTTCAGCTACAGCTGCAAGACGCCGCCCGAGCATGGCTCAATAACCTCCCACGCGGATCCATTCGCAGTTGGGATGAGCTGGTTTACAGCTTCCTGCGCAACTTTAAGGGCACGTACAAACGGCCCGCATCAATCGAAGAACTGAGATGCTGCCAGCAAAGATCTGGCGAATCGCTGCGCTCATACATCCAAAGGTGGTCCATCATCAAGAACTCCGCGGAAAACATCTCGGAGGACCACGCGATTGATGCATTCAACGGTGGTGTCCGTCGCCTAGAGCTCAGGGAGGAGCTGGGCCGCTCGAAGCCTCAGACCATCGACCACCTGATGGAGATCGCGAATCGGTGGGCCGATGGAGAAGATTCGGTGAAAAACCGCGCTCACTCCAACGAGGAGGCGGAACTCGAACGCAGACGCGGCCGCCGGGGCAAGCATCGCATGCGCATCTACGACGATTGCGACGACGTCAACATGGTCGCAGCTGGCTACGCTGATAGACACGACGACAACCGCAACAGCGGATACCGCAGCGGCGAATACCGCGACTCCGGGAAAACCACGCAAGTGTGGCAACGCCGCACTCGCGACGAGGCACCCGCGACCTCCATCGAGGAAAAACTGTCCGGGCCATGCACGGTACACTTCTACATCGACAAGCATGACGGTAAGAGAAAGTCCAGCCACCTCCTCAAGGACTGCCGTGAGTTCCTCAAGCTACACGAGGGATTAGTTCGGATGAACCGCAACGCAGTCGAAAGAGGCTACGGAGCCGCTCCAGGCGTCGTGGCACATGGCGCACCGCCACCACCACTTGGGCCACCCCCGAACGGAGCTGCACCAGACCAGCACCACGGAGGAGAACCGTACCCATGGGCCATGGGTACCATGATGATCCAAAAGGGGCGCCCCTCCAACAGGGTGCAGAAAGCCATCACTCGCCAAGTCAACTTGGACATGCACTCACCACCATCCACCACTGAGTACCTCAGTGGCAGTGAGTCGTGCATTACCTTCGATAAACGCGACCACCCGCCTCAAGTACCTCGCCCAGGTCATTGCCCCCTCGTACTCGAGGCGCAAATTGGAGGCTTCGACATGAGTCGCGTCTTCATGGATGGCGGAAGCGGCATCAACCTCATATTCGCGAGTACCTTGCGAGCAATGAGGATCCCTCTAACCTGCTTGGAGGTATCAGACACAAGTTCCACGGCATCGTCCCAGGGAAAGGCCTATACCCCCTGGGAAAAATCAACCTCGACGTCATATTCGGCACGCCAAAGAACTTCCGGCGCGAGCGCATCGACTTTGAGGTCGTCGACTGGCCCTCACAATACCACTGCATCCTCGGACGCGTCACGTTCGCTAGGTTCATGGTGGTACCACACTATGCCTACCTGCAGATGAAAAATGCCAGGTCCCAACGGCGTCATCATGATCAACGGGAGCTTTGAGCGATCTGACAGTTGTGACAGGGAATTCAACAGAATCTCCCAGTCCTTCGGCATGCAGGAAGAGCTCGCGCGATTGAAGGAAACAACAGACAACAGTATGCCTCCCCTGAGTAGGCCAAGCTCACCTGATCTCTCCTTCGACTCATATGTGCACACAAAGAGGGTGCAGGTCCATCCGACAGATCCTGCAAAAACGGCCCTCATCGCCAACAACTTGAGTCCTGCATAGGAACTCGCGCTCGTCGAATTCCTCCGTGAGCACTGGGAAATTTTTTCCTGGTGTCCTGCGGACATGCCAGGAGTTCCCAGGGAATTCGCCGAGCACACACTCCACGTAAACCCCGACGCAAGGCCAGTCAAGCAAACAATCAGGCGACTGTCTGAGCCATGAGTGTAGGCAGTCGGAATGGATATCAACAGACTCCTCGAGGCCAAATTCATACGTGAAATCAAGGAAAGCACTTGGCTCACCAATACGGTGCTGGTGCCAAAAAAGGACACGGATATCCTACGGATGTGCGTGGACTTCACTTCTTTAAACAAGCACTGCCCAAAAGATCACTTCCCGCTACCACGGATCGATCAAATCATCGACTCCACCGCCGGATGCGAGCGCCTCTGCTTCCTCGATGCCTACTCAGGCTATAACCAAATTCGAATGAAGGAAGAAGACCAAGAGAAGACCGCGTTTACAACGCCCTTTGGTGTGTTCTGCTACAACACAATGCCCTTCGGGCTAAAAAACGCGGGAGCCACCTACCAGCGGTGCATGCAGGCTTGCCTCAAGGAGCAACTGGGTCGCAACATCCAAGTCTATGTCGACGACATAATAATCAAAACCAAGGAGGAAGCCTCTCTAATCGACGAATTGCGCGAAACATTTGCCAATCTCGATCGTTACCGGATTAAGCTCAATCCGGACAAATGCGCCTTCGGAGTACCATCTGGGAAGCTGCTCGGATATCTCATCTCCGCGAGAGGGATTGAGGCAAACCCGAAAAAGATAAAGGCAATACTGGCCATGGAGAAGCCAAAGAACATAAGAGGCGTCCAGCAACTAGCCGGACGTATCGCGGCCCTCAGTCGATTTATCAGTCGAATGGGAGAAAAGGCACTGCCCTTCTATCAGCTCCTCCGCAAAGCTGACAAATTCGAGTGGGCCAACAAAGTGCAAGAAGCATTCGAAGATCTCAAGCGCCTGCTATCCACCTCGCCAGTACTGGTGACTCCACGAGAAAGGGAACCACTACTGTTGTACATCTCCGCCACCAACCAAGTGGTTAGTACAGTGCTCGTCGTCGAGCGGGCCGAGGAAAACAAGGTCCATGGCGTACAACGCCCGGTATACTACCTCAGCGAGGTCCTCACGCCAACAAAACAGCGGTACCCACACTACCAGAAGCTGGCGTACGGCGTCTTCATGACCGCCCGGCGACTGCGCCATTACTTCCAGGAACACCCAATCGTGGTAGTCAGTGACGCCCCATTGGAACATATCCTCAATAACCCCGACGCCACGGGGCGAGTCGCGCTTTGGGGAATCAAACTGTCTCCACGAGACATCACATACGAAAAGTGTGACGCAATCAGTCGCAAGTTCTCCCTGACTTCCTCGTGCACTAGATGGAGAACCAGCTTCCGGACAAGCCAGATATGTCCTACCTCTTGACAATGCACTTCGATGGGTCCAAGCGGAAAGATGGAGCAGGAGCAGGTGTCATACTGACATCACCTCAAGGGAACAAGCTGAAATACATCCTGCGAATGCAGTTCACAACCTCAAATAACGAAGCTGAATATGAGGCCCTGTTGCACGGGATGAGGATGGCAAAAGCCTACGGCGCAAAGAGGCTCATCATATATGGCGACTCCAAGCTGGTCGTCAACCAAACAATGCACGAGTGCGACGCACTGAACGACAACATGATCACGTACCGCGACCTCTACGATACACTCAAAGGGGACTTCGATGGTTGCAAGTTGTGTAACTACCTCAGTGAATTACGCTCTTAGTTGCATGCCTGGATGAACGAAAGTGGTTAAAATAGTACGGTGGGGCCCAGGGCCACTCACAGGTAGACCTGTCGGCCGTCCTAACCACTTCCAGAACATCGGGACAAGAACGAGCGGCGTAATCGGCAGGCGAAGGGATCAACTATATACACAAGTGAGTATGTATGCAAGCCACCATACAACTATTCACAGAGCCATTCCATCTAAAAGAAATAGAAATATTGCAACGCCATATGGCAAGATCCAAATATCCTAGATAAAGATAATAGTTTAGGATAGCTCCTCATACATCAACATCAGAGTATCAGGCAGAAGCGGAAAACAAGATCCGAGTACAAATAAGAAGCAAATCGGCATAAGATGCCACATAAATAAACACATCCCGCCCACAAATCTCACGGATCCCCATCCCCGGAATCTCTACACTGAGTGATCGTTGCCCACATCATCTATCTCCTCCACCCAGTATCCATCTTGTGAGTACACTTGTTCATCTGAATCAAACAATTTATTGTGTGAGACCCTAGGGGTACTCAGCAAGTCTTTATGCCTCTAAAGGGGACATATACCTAGGGTGACACAATTGCAGCAAAAGATAATAACTAACAAGTCTATAGATACTCGCTAACCATCCGCCTAACCAATGATAGACGGACGTCTGTTAATTAGTAACAACAGTTATAACAGTATAATTAACAGATCCATTCTCCTTCTCGCTTACCAACGAGAAATCGGACGAACAACCCGTCTGTTGGCAGTTTTATTAACCATTCCATGAGTATTGCACTATTTACTAGTCAGGTACTTAGTCAAATTAAAAGCGGTACTTTAGTTATATTTGTCTATGATCGAGAAACTATGCTCCAAGTCGTCCATAACCGCGGACACGGCTTTCAGAAAGATTTACCCTGCAGGGGTGCACAAATAGCAACACACACTCGATCAACCTCGGAAAAACCAACTCAAAACCCAACAAGGCATTCACGACAAAGCGATCACAGGATTCAGAAATATTTCAGGGGGCCACCCCAATAAGCTACCCGCAACAAAGTTGGCCGGCTCCGAGACGGACCCAGGGTTTGCGAGAACGGCTGTAAACGACTGGGAACCCGAAAATGTGACTGGGCTTGTCGATACCGCGAAATCATGCCGCGATCCCTAAACAGTACAGGTGCTCCTCACACTATCTTAAATAAAACAGTAAAACATGGCATAAGTACAGGATAGTAATAAAGCCCCAAACTACTTTGTGGCCCCAAGAAATAAGAATGAATCAAGCTCTGGCTCAGGGGGGTCCATAAGGCCTCCCGGATGTGGATAGTGCGAATAAACAAGGAACGGGAATCAAGTATTCGGGGTCCTACGGGACACAAGTGAGCATAAAAACCAAATAGCAGATATTGCCCACTGGTGCCTCTTTCATTAGTTATCCCATTACTACTCAGGTTAAGTTGTTTATGTACCTCGTTATCCATCAGACACTCACATACCCTACACATGTTGTTCTACGACTCGCATGGCTCAAACAACTCCTGTAGTAATGGCTCATGGGATGGAGGAACAAGCTTCGGTGGGGTTTAAAAGTAAAGGCCATGCAGTACTTGGGATTCAATTTAATGCAATCGCGACTCAATGATGCAAGAATAAGATAGAGGCAATAGGTACTATATGTATGCAAGAATGTGGTAGTGCTTGCCTGGTAGCTCAGTTGTAGCGAGAGATGGATCTGGGTAGAACTCCTGTGATTCCTGATAATTCTCCTGCTGGGCGTCTATTCGAAGAAGAACCAAACAAACAAGGGCCAACATAAATAAAGTGCACAATCATACGAATTAAAATGCGACAAGCAAACAAGCATGCCATGATGAATGATGCATAATTTACATGGCAATAATGTAGCATGGCATGGTGAGGTGTGGGGTACAAGAATAAAGCATTTTATTATTTATGTGGTCAAGTTTTATTGCCATAAACAGTTCTGATTTTTAATAATGACATGATGCATGCTTCAATTCTTAACATGGAATGCATAGTTAGAACGGGCTCGTTGCGCTGATCGATTTAGACATATTATTTGTCGAATTTGGAGTTGTAGATTTAAAGTTATTAATTTATTAAGAAAAGGGCATTTTATTTTAATTTTAATCACCTCGAAAATTTAAAGTGGTCAACATTATTTTGAATAGTATATTTGAATTCCTCTTATTTTTCTAATTCCAAAACATATATCATTTGTATTATTTGGAATTATAATTCAAAAGTTATTAAAAACAGATTTAAATTTGAATTTAAACATCTCTGAAATTGTTTTATTAAAACAGATATTCGAAAAGGCTTTTTGTACCCAGCCAGATCTAGCCACAGTCACAGCTCAGTGGGACCTGCGCTGACTGGGCCCAGGAGGCAACGATGCGCAGCCACGGCTTTTCTCACCGCGAGCGCACCTGGCCATGAGACGGACAGGTGGGGCCTGAGGTCTAACGGGCCCACGCGCCAGTGGCTGAGCCCGCGGGTCCACGGGGCAGAGACAGGGACCGTGGGTTGAGGGCATGGAACCCGGGGTCCTTTTCTGTAAAAAGTTACTGCGGCTGACAGGTGGGGTCGGAGGGGAGCGCGGGTTTGAGAGAGTAAAAAGGTGGGGGATTTGTGCAAAGTGCGCAGCTGCTACTGTTGTTCTTCTCTTTGTTTACTGTCGACCGGTCCGTGCGTGACAGCGGACAGAGCGCGGCGCGGGGGATCGAACCGGTGACCTAGGGCACGCGCGCGGGGGTGGTAGCCACTGCGCTAGGGGGGTTGGTGATGTGTTTCTGCTGCGCGGCCAGGTGTAGTATCTGCAGCGCATCGTCGGGGTGGCGAACGCGAGCGCGGTGCACCGAGAGCGTTCGACGGATCGCGCGGCGTGACCAGGAAGCAGATCGGCAAACGGAGGTGTCTGGGAGGGACGGGCGCTCACCGGGAGTGGGTCGGTGGTGGCGGAATGGCTTGGGACGCAGGGGATAGTCGGCGATGCAGACGGCCGGCGATTAGGGTTTGCTCGTCGGCGTCGCGGATCTGCGGCAGGTCTAGGGCTTCTCCTCTTCGGTGACGTGGACAGGGCGATGCAGGGGTTCTCCACGGTCCTCCTCGACAGCCCACGCACCACGCCCGCCTCCTCGCTGTTGCGGTGGAACACAAAGCCGATGGTGGTCGCCGGGGGTGGAAGGGATGGAGCAGGAGGGGATGGAGGGGAAGGGCGAGGCCCTGGTGGATCCGGGCACGGCAGAGAGATGGAAGGGAGTGGATATACACGAGAGGGAGAGGGGGATGGCGTGGGGGGATGGCGTGGGGAACTGGTGGAGGAAAAGGTGGCTTCGGCCACCTTTTTGCTTCTCCTCCCTCACGTGGTGGGCACGGCTAGGGCATGGGAGGGGCAGTCAGGGACTGCCAGGTGGGGCCAGGGCGAGGTCAGGGAGAGGCAGGGAGAGAGGCTCGGTGGTGGGGCTGGCTTGGCAGAGAGAGAGAGAGCTCGGGTAGGAGCTAGGGTTGGAGGAAGGGGTAGCTCGGCATGAGGTAGAGAGGGGCTAGGTGGGCCCTTGCTGGCAGAGAGAGGGAGGGGTGCCTCGGCATGGTGAGAGGAGGGTGGTGAGGTGAGGTTAGGGTAAGGGGTTGGTTAGGGTTAGGGTTTAGAGAGAGGAATAAAGAGAGGGGGTTTAGGGTAGGGCTTAGCTATGATCACCCTTGATCATGCATGGATGGAGGTTGAAAAGGAGGGGAAGGTGAGGGTTTAAGGTAAAAGCAAAAGAATAGAGCCAACATGAATGGACTCTCAAAGATCCATGCTCCACTTCCAAAAATACAAGAAAAACCAAAAGGAGGGGATGATGGTGGGATTTGCATGGCCCATGCATGAATAGTAGATGCCACATTTAATTTTGTGAGAACAAAATTAAATCCCATGGCATTTATTTCCATGCATTCCCAAATATGGAATAAAGGTCAAGCAAAAGGAATTAAAAGTAGGTCCCATGTGGAGTAGATGGAGATGATCATATTTGAACATAATTTGGGACATGCTAGTGTGTATGTTCCACTAGATGAATAATAGCCTCAAAATATTCCAAACATGAGCAAATATTCCAATACAATCCATATGGAAGCTAGAAAGAGGGGTGCCACTCACATAGCATGCAAAGGTGGCTCCACATATCAAAAATGTGAAAACAACATGATGCTTGCATGGAAGCATCTGGAGTGGTAAAAAGGATCCATCCCAACCCATATGAGCTAGAGGTAAAACCCAATAAGGTGCAAAGCTCATATTTAGTTGGACGGTGGAATTATAATGTGGTGACAAAAAAAGGTGGTGGAGTGGAATAAAAGATATGCCCCCAACTCAACTTGGGCATCAAGCATTTATCAACAACCAAATACAATATATCAAGAGCCAAATACAATTATTAATGCAGATGAGAGAGGAACCAAATGAAAAGGGTTTTATATGATGCTCAAATGCAAGGTGGCATGATGACATGAGCATGATATAATTATGATGCAACAAATATATGTAGGAAGTAGCAATTATATTACTAGACCATGTAGCATTACATATGTTAGACAGATGGGATGCTACAAGTTGCGACACGTAGGTCGCGAAAGCAACGAGGAGGCGGACGCACTCGTCAACATAGGCTCCACCTGCGCCCCCATACCACCTGGGGTATTTCTCGAGCGTATCTGCGAACGCTCCATCAAGCCAAAGGAAAACAAACGCACCAACGGACTCGGGGGCTACGCCACCCAATGAGCCAATGGCACTCGATGACTTGGAGCCAGACACAGGACTCGAAGGGCCAATGAGCGTCATGATGATCGAACAATCCTGGACGCAGCCGTACATTACGTACCTCCTCAGCAAGCGCCTACCGGACGACCCGACAGACGCACGACACATCGCACGACGCTCCAAGGCATTCGCCGTTATCAACGGCGAACTGTATAAACGCAGCATCACAGGCGTGTTACAAGGATGCGTCTCCCTGGCCGATGGAAGAGTTGTCCTTCTTGACATCCATGAAGGGACCTGCGGGCACCACGCCGGCAGTCGCGCCCTCGTCGCCAAAGCTCTACGAGCTGGATTTTACTGGCCCACGGCCATGCGCGACGCCAAGGACATAGTCCAAAAGTGCAACGCTTGTTAGCGATTCGCGGACAAACCACACGCACCAGGCGCAGAACTACGGCCTATTCCATTGGCCTGGCCCATCGCACAATGGGGACTCGACATGGTGGGCAAGCTCCCAAGGTCCTCGCAAGGAGGCTACGTCTACCTCTTGGTCGCAGTCGACAAATTCACCAAGTGGATTGAGGCCATGCCAGTGACCAAGCAATCAGGTCACAACGCGGTCAAGTTCTTCGAGTCCATAGTCTACCGTTTTGGCGTGCCGCACAGCATCATCACTGACAACGCGACGAACTTCACATCCAAAGAGTTCCAAGAATTCTGCGGAAACCTGGGGATCAACATCAGTTACGCCTCAGTCGCGCATCCACAGACCAACGGTCAGGTGGAAAAAGCAAACGGGCTCGTCTGCAGCGGCATCAAGAAGCGACTCCTTCGACCACTCAAACAGGCCGCGGGTTGCTGGCCAGATGAGCTCCAATCCATACTTTGGAGCCTACGAACAACTCCAAACGGCACCACGGGCTACACGCCATTCTTTATGGTGCACGGAGCAGAAGCAGTACTACCCGCCGAAGTTCGGTACAAAGCGCCGCGCGTAGTCGCCTACAGTGAACAAGAGTCATCTCTTGCACTCGAAGACTCATTCGACCTCCTCGACGAGGCAAGAGAAATCACCGCAGAAAGATCCACGATCTACCAGCAGAACCTGCGCAACTACCACAGTAGAAGGCTTCGCCCCAGATCCTTCGTCGAAGGCCACCTGGTCTTGCGACTGAAGCAGCAGGGGCATCTCAAGCTCGAGTCCCCCTGGGAAGGACCGTATGTGATTACAGAAGTAATCCCAGGTGGCGCCCATCGCCTTCAAGATTTAGAGACAGGAGTCGCATACTCCAACCCTTGGAACGTCGCACAACTGCGACGCTTCTACCCCTAGCTGTTTTTACCTTTACATCGCAAATAAGGCTACTCAGCCAAGGCTACCTAGCCACACATTATACCACGTACTGTTCTCCAAATAAATAAAAGCTAAGTGCCCCAAAACTCTGTGTTTTCTTTTCACTTCTGTCACTTTATATTCGGGGGCTATGCCACCCTACATACATCTGTTCTTCGAACCAATAAACGCGATATCCTGAGTAGCTGGCACATTAATCAAACCCCTTAACGAAAACTCAACCCAGCTGCAACGCACCTGGCAGGTTGACAAAGGGATGGCCAGGCTAACGAAAAGGACTTGCATAGTGCAACGCACCTCACGCTAACAAAGTTGTTTATACACGTTCGACAATAAATTATCTACAACATATATATGAACTTTACAACACAAATACACTTATGTGCAGGATACAAATCTGGCTACTGCTGCAACATAAGAACATTGGTTTGTTCCTCGAAGAAGTTGACAATCTCCTCCGCTGGGCGGTCCACCGCTTGATAGTGCGGCACCATATTCCACGCAGATCCGGCTGGAGGCGCTGGCGGCCCAGAAGCAATGGCGGCGACATCTACGTCAGGCATGTGCAATCGCACCATCGAGAGGGCAGCCTTGGCACCAGCCACCAACTGCTGCCTCACGCACTCGCGAACCACGGACATATCTTGAAATTTAGCCAGGAGAGCCAACAGGCTTGATGGAGTGTCATCCAATGGGAACATCGCCCGATAGATATTCTTCAAACATGACTGCGACTTCTTCAGGAAAAGCAGCACTCGCGAAGCGTGATCCTACAAGGTCGCCAATACAGTCGCACGATCATGATCCACCCAGAAGTATCCACTCTCTTGAAGTTGCTCCTGGGTGAGACCATGAAGGCGGATGGCAATTCTATCCCTCTCCTCCCGCGGATGGCGTGCGCTAACAACTACACGAAGCAGCACCAACAGCATGAGTACAACGTACCATTGCGACTAACTGCAAAGGAAAAGATGAGGACGAGCAAACTAACACTTAAACTGGTCGCCCAGCTGCGTCACCTCGCCAAGCAGATATTGCTCGCGGGCGGCGGCTTTTTCCGCCTTAGACTTCCACACGTCTACGTTACCGCGGATCAGGGGCAACTCACGCTCCAGCTGCTTCACGCGGTCACGAAGTCGCGACAGCAAGGACAGCTCCTCTACCCTAGAGCGCGGTGGTGCCACTGTCTCATCAAGAGATGGCGAGTCCTGGGTTCCCCCCACGGGACCACTCGATGTGCCCTACCACAAGTCAAGACAGAAGCAAATAAGGCGACCAAATTAACACAAAGGCAAGGGGAACAGGTGCATTCAAGATAAGCATAAATATTCAGAAACACACTCGCCAGCAGGCATGTTCTTAGACCAAAAGGACAATTCATCATCTATTACAAAAGCTAACTACTGAGCAGCTGGCTTCTTCGACTTCGACGCCTTTGGGGGCTTCATCAAGTCCGTGGCAGTATCAGCCGCCACCGACTTTCCACCTGCCCCTGAGGCTGAAGCTTTCGCCGCCTTCTTAGCGCGTTGGAGCTCCTCCGAATACTTGGCAACGGTATTTATCAAGGAATGGCCATATTTGGCACAGGCAGTCGCAAAGGGATCAAAGACTACCTGCTGACCATCCACGCCAATAGGCATCGCCTTCAACACCGCAGAGGGATCTATCTCGACTCCGTGGGCTTGCACCATGGCGAGTGACATGGTCGCGCCAGCCGCGCGGAGGGAGTTCTTGTAGGTGGCAGGCACACCCCCGGCGAGTGACTCCACCAGCTTATCCATATTATCGACCAGCTCCGCCTTCGGCATCAACTCCTCCCGGAGGCGACTGAGGGTGACCTTGGCCTTGGATAATGTATCTTGGATGGCGACGCTTCGGTCCTCGACCGCAGATACCGCGCCGGCCAGAGCGTCCTCACGGCGAAGGGCCTGCGGGTCAAAACTCAAGTCGCCAGCATCTACACCGAAAATACACAGGGATCAAACTTCTAGTGCCACCGGCAAAAATCTGGAGGAAGATAGGAACATCAATAAAAAATCTACCAGTAAGGTACCTGAAAGGACCTTGGCCACTGAGAATAGTTGCTCTTCGAACAACTTTTCCCTGGCCGCAAAGGAGACGCGCAGATCCTCTTCGCGCTTCTGGGCATCATCACGAGCCGCGATTGCCTCATCGTGCCCCTTCACAGCTGCGGCCAATGTCTTCTCCAACGTGGCGACGTTGCACAATAAAGCGTTATGCTCAACTACATGGCAGTCAATAATTGGCTATCAGTCAAATATACCAAAACAGAGAGAAGATGAAAAGAATAAGTGTGGAAGCACTCACTTTCGACCACACGGTGACGTGTCTCCAGCATCGCATGCTGGCGACCCATCGCCATAACCTGCTCCGCCACTTGCGCGGCTTCCTTTACAAGGAGCTGTCACACAAAACAAGGAGTAAGAAGAGGGCAACAGAAGGCGTTGACTGTCGCATTAAAAAAGAAGGAAAGATATACTTACATGGTCCTCTAGCGACTCCGAAGAAGTTTGTTGAACCGTCATCCGAGCAACTATTCGATGCTCCCCTACATGAGGAGAGCTCGAAGAATTGTGCCCGGAGTGGGCCGCCGCCGGAGGAGAAGGAGCGCGCTCGACCTCTACCTTGGCCCTTGAGGTCGCGACTCCCGATTCCTTCAAAAACTTGACGTCGCCAGAAGATGATGACGCCTCTTGACTGCAAGACCAAATCCGCATTGAGAAAGGGCAAACTCCAGGGCAAAGCCAACAAGAAGAAAACAGAAAAGAATGAATGAACTCGCAAACTTACCAGTCAAACTTGTCAAGATCAAACGTGGCCTCCGCCGACCCCGACGAAGACTCCTTGGGCAATCGCATCTTCTTGCGAGAAGACGGTGCCACAACCCTCACAGGAACAACTGGAATTGGCGACTCTGCGCCAACAGCCGTGCCTTCTAGAGTCGAAGGAGTCGATGTGTCGGAATCCTCGCTGCGCGAACGCTTGCGAGTATCCGGACTCTCGGACTCGAGGGCTTCCTCTTCCACATCAGAAGGGACAGTCGACTCAGACTCGTCCTCTTCCAAAGCTTCGCGAGGAATAATACCCTCAGGGAGAGGAGGCATACAAGGCAACACCGCCCAATCCTGCATACAAACAGCAAAGATGAGCAAAAGGAGCAAGTAAGCAACAGGAAAGCAATCGTGAAAATAAGCTACTGCGTAGCACAACTGTACCTCAGGAGGAGGATTCGAAGCATCGAAAGGAGGAACGACTGGATCATTTGGAAGCACATCCTTGAACGTGTACTTCGTGACCAGTCGCACCCTCTTATCTACCTCACTCGCGGACATGCCATCGGCAGACACGCGAGCGGCATCATCAGCGCCACCCCATTGAAACATGGGATGGACTCTAGCCTGGAGAGGCTGGACGCGACCACGCAGCCAAGTCCTGACAAGGGCGCAGCCTCCCTCTTCTGCGCCTATGCGACTCTCGAGGTCGCAGACGCGTTGATATAGCACATCTGTCTCCGCGAGTTCGGAAGGCATGATCACGTTCTTCTAAGAATGCATCTTCTTGCAGGGAGTCACGGGATCGAAAGGCGCGAGTCCAAAGTGCTCGTCCTTGGCCTTCTGGTTGCGAACATAGAACCATTTGTCCCTCCATCCCTGGACGGACTTGGCGAGCTTGATGTCGAAGTAGGTGGCGGACGGGTCGACATGGATTCCACAGCCACCTACGTCGTAAACTAGAGAGCCAGATGCGGACTGACGCTTCAGTTTAAATAAGCGCTTGAAAAGGCCAAAGTGCGGCTCGATTCCGAGCCAGCACTCGCAAAGAGTGATGAAGCAGGTGATATGGAGAATTGAATTTGGGGACAGCTGATGGAGCTGGAGCCCGTAGAAACAAAGGAGACCCCTAAGAAAGGGGTGGAGAGGCAAAGAAAGACCGCGAATGACGAATGCAAGAAACATCACTCGAAAACCAGCGGGAGGCATAGGAATGGTCTCACCGCTGGGGACGCGCGCATCAGCGACTGCTGCAGAAATAACTCCGTCTTGGCGAAGAAGACGGAGATCCGAAGCCTTGATGATAGAAGGAAACAATGCGCCATTGGTCACGCGGGTGCCCGCGACTTTCTTTTTCCCGCCGGCGGCGGCACTGGTGCCCGCAGCAGCGGGGCCACCCTTCTTCTTCGTCGCGGCAACGGTAGTCGCGGATTCAGCGGCAGCGCCTCCTTTCTTCTTTCCCATTGCGCGGCGGCGATGAGAGCGTAGGAAATAACTTGGAAACGAGCGGAGGTGGTCCAGAGCTGAGGAGGAGATGAGCGCAGGGAAAAGCAGGAGCAGCAGCAATGGCGATGGCAGCGAGGAAGAAAAGAATGCAGATGGAAAATTACCGCCGTAGCATCGCTACTTAACCCCTAGGAGATGCAATCCAACGGCTCACAAAAACCCTATTGGACGCGTGGCACGCATCGCGCTCGACACGTGGAGAAGAGGAAGCGCGAACCGTCCCTCCACTGCTCCCATTACGCACGGAAATCGAGGAGGCACAGTTAATAATAAGATTACGCACGTCCAGTCAAATCAAAGTCAGAAAGTGGGACCCACCGCTCGTCACGTCCCATCAAAATCGCTCACGCGGGCAACTGCGGTCATGCAAGCGTCAGCACTGACGTCATCAATAGCTATGGAGCGGAAAACTTCGACTACTTTAGTCCTTGCTGGAGTCTTCGACTCCACCAAGCACTCGGGGGCTACTCCCATAGGGAGCGCTGGCCCCGCACCCTATGATTTTTCTTTTCTTATTGCAGGAATATAGGCAATCACAATCAAACCCAACCACTCGAAACACGATTTGACTATGGACATGGGTTACTCCCATAGGGAGCGCTGGAAACAATTTCGACTGAAACAAGCAAGCAAAAGACGACAGCAGTCGCAAAAATGTGTTTTAGTCTCTGCTTAAGTCTTCGACCGAATCAAACAAGCAAAGACGACAGCAGTCGCAAAATTTGTTTAGTCCCTGCCTGAGTCTTCGACTCAACCTGGCACTCGAGGGCTACTCCCATAGGGAGCGCTGGTCGCGCACCCTATGATTATTTGCACAAAAGACGTGTGTTGATTACATCCGCACTCGCAGATCATGGCGACACCGCCTCATAATTTTCCCTACAAAGAGACTACCTCTCCTGGGTCGCCTGAATCATCTCCGCGATGATAAAATTCGGATGCCGCGCTTACAGCGTGAAGGTAAGACCTGAATAAAGGCCTGGTAACGCATTTAACTGCGCACTACCAGAAATATATCCATGCCTACAGGCACGATGAACATGCATTGACAGACGCGTCAAGTGCTCACACCCATATAACTGGAATTCGACTCCTGTAAGACCTCCGCGGCCTGAGTCGAATTACGCCAGCACTTTTCCGAATTCGAGTCCCGGGACTCGAGTTCGAGTAGATTGCGCTGTTTCACCCTAAGGTGGTTAACTGATACCGATACTTCGGCTATATTAGGCACGTATATCAACAATCCCTATGACATAAATGAAAGCAGTCGAAAAATGTACTCATTCAAGCACTTGAAGACTTCACAAAGTACCCAGTCGAATCTGCGATTCCACTGGATACTCGGGGGCTACTGACATGGGTATACCCTGTAGGTACTCGAGCTTGGTATATACGGTCTAAATACGTACAGACTCATGATGTCGCCAAGGCCCAGATGAAAGAACTCGAGTAACCTGCGGACTCTTGATTGCTTGAAGGACAAGAAGAAGCTAAAGATAGAAAGTTTGAAGGGGAAAACCCTAACTTGTAACCGACTCGACCTGCTACCCGAGACCTAGCTTATCTATATAAAGGCTAGGAGGGGGCGGCGAGAAGGACACACGCAACCCTAGTTTCCACAACCTTCGCCAGATTGCATCTGCGCACCATTGCAACTTTCGACTCCTTCGATAATTCCACGAGCAGACAAGCAGGAGTAGGGACCTCTACAAGGCCTGAACCTAGGTAAATCCTTTGTCCCCTGTGTGCTTGTTTGCTAGCCGATAGATGTCTCCAGCGCTCCCTCCTTCTCCAAAACCCAAGTCCATAACAATGGGCATTGATGAGTTAAACCCTCGTCACCGGTACAATCGGCTTTTCTCTCTCCTATCTGCATTTTGACTTGGATCTAGATCTAGGTTTGATTCATGGTCAAATTTGCCTTTGGATGGTTGTTTTCTTTGCATACCTTACCAATACACACTTCTTGTACCTAAGAATCCTCTTTTTTCGATGATTTGTGCTCCGTTTGTGGTCTCTCCCCACCGGATTTGCGCTGTACCGCATCTCCGGTAGTACCAGAAATTGTTTCCAGTACTACCGGTTTGGTGTGGTACTACCGGACCCAATAGAACACAAATCCCTATAAAAAATTGGATTTCTTGAGTCTCTAGTCTCGGGATCTTGTGCCTTCATCTCCATGATTATCTCCGTATTGCTTTCACATGTGCAGGTGGCTCGGGCTCTCGGAAGAGGAACAAGGCTAGTCACGAGATTGAGGAGGATTCAGAATTTGAAGAAGTCATGCCCCAAACTAGCAGCCGTATGAAGCTCAATTTAACTAGGGGTGGTCGCGGGGAGGCCTCCAAGCGGTCCTCTGGTCGTGGTCGTGTTCCCCCTCCACCTCATGCTCCCCTAACAGGGCACTCCAAGAGTATTAATTCTGGGCCAGCAGGGCCAAGGCTTCTGTTAGATCTATCTGAGGATGATTTCTATCTTATTCTTCAATGAATTTTAGGAGAGGGTGTTCAAGGAAGTTTTTCTTCACAATAATCACTTGTTTATATGGCTCACATGGACAAACATCTTGACTACTTTAGGAAGGCCAAATAGATTTTCACCAACATTGGTTTGCTTCCTCTCATGGAGTTCAAACAAGACTTTGATCCTCAACTTGTGGCTCAGTTCTATTCCACCGTGCATTTTGGCTCCTCTAACACAAGGAAGATGACTTGGATGACCCATGGAGTTATCAAGGAAGCGACTTTGTCCGAGCTTGTGGACATTCTTGGGTATGAGGACCGTGGTTTGGACACCCCTTGTGGTTTTCGCTATCATGCGCTTGGTAAACCGAAGAAGAAGGATGTTCTCGCGCCTCTCTACGTTCGCGGTTGTGGTGTTTGTGGCAAGATCAAGGATATTCTTCCCACCTATGATATCATTGCCCGCATCTTCCGTGAGACTATTTCCCCTTGGGTGGGGAACAAGGATGAGATTCATGGCTATATGGTTGACCTCATGTACAACACCTATGTCAACCGTGAGTCTGGTACCCCACTTGATGTGATTGACTTCATGTGGAATGAGATGGTCATTGTCGCACGCTTGTGCACTTTTTTCGCCTCATATTATTTGTGAACTCTATGTGCTACCTTTATGTAAACTATGTAAGTGAAGACTATGTGGTTATGTGGATCCATCTTATGTGTTGATGTTATCTAATTTATGCCCATCTATTTCTCATCACATAATATTGTGCAAAGGTATGAGTTTCCAGCCATATTCCTATTTTCCTTGCACCTTTGCTTGGTTTGCAAAATAGAGGGGGAGTGTTGATCCTAGTATATGCTTCATGGTGCACATATCTAGGGGGAGCCCATCTCTATTTTTCAAACCTTGTGCATTATCATAATATCTATCATACAATTGTGTGTGTTGTCATCAAACACCAAAAAGGGGAGATGTTGGGTCCGCAGCATAGAAAACAAAAAAATTCCTATGGTGTGAACTACACGCCAAGATCTATCTACTAGGTACAAAGCAACGGGTGGACATACATCCAATGAGAACTTACCCTCGAAGACAACGAGTTTTGTTAACGAGTAGGAACTCGTGGTTGATGTAGTCGTACACTTGCCGATCTCAAGATCGTGAGGAAGTCCGAGCGCCGCAACTCAGCAGCGCATCCGCACTCGCACACACATTCAAGCCACCGGACAACCTCCACCTCCTCGCTCCAGCGATCCAACGGAAGCAGCAACTCCTTCCAGACGAAATGCCACCGGGAACATGTATCTCGCTAATCCGAGACCATGGGGGAATAATTCTAGAGGGGGAGAGAGATCCTTCACAAGGAGGTGTGAGGATGAATGAGAGAATGGGTGGCCTTTTATAGGAGGAGGGGGGTGCCCCCTCTCTCCATGGCCGGCGCATGGGGGGTGACCCCTCACCTCCCCCATTCATGTGGTGGTAACCCCTGCACATTAAAATGCCTCTTCACATTCCCTTTTAAAGTCTCCACTTTAAATGCATTAAATTTCTCCAAATTTAATGCTCTCTCATTTAATAAAACCCTTTTTATTAAATTTATTCAGAATTTTGTTAATTACTTTAATTAACAAACATTCACATATAGCCCCTTGCAATATTTCAATATCACATGCAGAACCACTTTCTGCAATTTCACCCGAAACAATTTCCGGTTTCTATTGAAACAATTCCTGCGCTTTGAAATTCTTTCGTCTGAAACATATGTTCTCCAAAATGGTGTCCGGTAACTCTTAAGTGTGCCACCCTACGGTTCGCGAATAATGCAGACATGATCGAGACCCTTCTCCGATCAATAATCAGCAGCGGGACCTAGAGATCTGTACTGACTCCTACACATTCAACGATGACTTCTGTGATCGTGAGAACCTTTAACGCTTGTAACTAAATCCCTTTGTCTCTCGATATATTACATGTACGAGATTCGATCATCGGTATCTCCATACCTAGTTTGATCTCGTTACAGACATGCACTCTTTTCTCGTTCCCGTGATATAACATTCTAGTGATCACATCACTTGCTTGCAAGCTATCTTAATGTGATATCACCGAGAGGGCCCAGAGTATATCTATCCGTCATCTGGATTGACAAAATCCACTCTTGATCCATGAGCCTCAACATAACACCTTCGTAGTACTGAACCCATCTTTATAGTCACCCTGTTACAGTGTGACGTTTGATGTTATCAAGATACTCTTCCGGTGTTAGCAATTAACATGATCTTATGGTCTAAGGATAAAGATTACTTTGTATGATGTTATAGCAATATAAACATAATGACTTGATCGTAATGCTATACTTCGGATGAATGTTCATCACATCATTCCACCAATGGTGTGACCTTGTTATTAACAACATCCAATGTCCATGATCAGGAAACCTTGATCATCTTATTAATCAACAAGCTAGTCTATAAGAGAGGCATAACTAGGAACCCTTTTTGTTTATTAAACACACATGTATTGATGTTTCCGATCAATACAATTCTAGCATGTAAAATAAACATCTATCATATATAAAGAATATATAATAACAACTTTATTATTGCCTCTCAGGGCATATTTCCTTCAGGAGATTGAAAGGGCATTTCCTTCCCTAAGTGGTTTTGATGTTTGATGATAACACACGGGTTGGACTAATAGTTTGTTAAGTGTCTTTTAGGCCATTCATGTTTGCAATGCATTCAGTTTCCCCTCTAAAGGGTCAATAGCAAGGCGTTGTTTTTCTTAGATCTCTTGTTTGAGTCGTAGGAAAACCGTACTATTAAGAGGGGGTCCATGTTAGAAAGTTTGGTGTAGTTAACTCTTATTTTGCTGCCCTTCAAGCTTTTCTCAATAGTTGAGAATTTGGAGGTTTTCTGTCCCTTTGTTGTGGCCTGCTTTGTTTGTGTGGTCTAGTAGTACCGGAAAATATTTCTGGTACTACCGCTTCACACCAGTAGTACCGCTTGGCGGTACCGGTCATCTCTGATTGCTTCGGCGGGCCTCGAATCCTATTTAGACTCACCCAGTACCTCTGAGCCGGTACTACCGCCCCATCCGGTAGTACCGTTGGTACTTCTGGTACTACCGTTTCGCGGTGGTACCGCTGGTTCCAGCTGGTTATATCGAGGGAGACAGAGAGCATTCCTTTGCCTTTTGTCCCCATGCGGTACCACATCCGGTACCTGACCGGTAGTATCGGTGTTTCCGGTACTACCGCCTCTGGTTCCGGTAGTATCGATTGGGCCAGGCAGCAACGGGCAGATTCCCCCCTCTGGGTATAAAAGGGTCTTTCTTCTCCAACGAGAATCTTGCCTATTTTATCTCTCTCCTCCATTGTTCTTGAGCTGTAATTCTCTAAATCTCCTCCCCTAGTGCTCCAATCTACTTGATTCTTTGGGATTTGGTGGAGGAGGTCTAGATCTAGGGTTTCACCAAAGCAAAGTTGACCCCCCTTGTTTTCCTTTGTGTATCTTGTCACTCTTGGGTTCTTTGAACCCTAGACGGAAGAAGTCGGTCTCGGAGCTCGGGCATTGGTTGTAAAGCTTCGGGGTTGTGTTGGGAGACTCCAAGTGTGGTGGAGGTCTACTCAATAAGTTTGTAAAGGTTTCGGTCACCACCTTTAAGGTCACCGCATAGTGGAACATGTGCTTGCCGCCAGGCGGGTGCTTGGGAGAATAGGGTAAGGCCTTATATGGAGCTGGTGGTCTTAGTACCACCCACCCCTCCAATAGAGACGTACTTCCCCTTAAAAGGAAGGAACTTCGAGAAAACATCTCCGTGTCTACTCTCGGTTATTTCTATCCTTTACTCTTTACATATTGTTGCTTGCTTGCTTGTCATATAAGTTCTCCCACCTAGTTGCACATCTAAAGAACTTACTTTGTATTAAGGCTTAATTTGAAAAGAAGCTAAAATTTGAGTAGCGCCTATTCACCCCTAGTCGCTTATACCGATCTTTCAATGACGACGACCTCTAGTTCTCCGATCCCTGTTGAGAGTGTGGAATTAGATCTTTTGGCTGGAATCCTTGCGGCACAATGACATGCCGTAGTGAAGCACTCTCTTGTGCATGTAACCCTAACTCAGGGTCGTAGTTGCAATAGAGAAGAGAGATATAAAGAAATTCTCTAAGAAAAATACCTTAGAAAATATTTTTTGTTGTTGTGTCATTTCCCCATCTATAGTCCTTATATAGGGACCTTCGCACCCTCTTTGTGTGTTGGATTTTTGATCACCTATTTTTGTTTCGTGCTTTTCGTATTCTCATGTTTGACCGTTTATTATTACATGGAGAGCTGTATTCACTAGAATCGTATAACTACTATTAGATTTGTTGTCTTGAACGAAAACTTTACGTGGGTTTTGCAAAGACTCGCATGTTCGAGTCTGCAATAGACGAACGTGGACCCTCTAGGTCAGTCATGACAGGTTCACTGTACGTCGTCAGAGCTTCTCACGCACGACCGTTGTTCGCCGCGTGTTCTCGCTGTGAAAACGTGTGTGCACCCGCTTTCCTGCGCCCGGGAAAGCGTACTGCCTACGCTGGTCTTCGCGCTCTAATTGGTCAGCAAGTGTATAATACGTAGTTTTTCATGTCCATGGCGGAGCTGAAAATGTAGACTCTAGCCGTACACGGGCGGGCGCTAGGTTATTTCTCAGCGTTATCCTTCCGCAATGTCGTGCGGTGGGTCCCGCTAACGCGAGGTTTTGGTGAGAGACGAGTCCGTTATAAAATAGTTATCTCCGTACACCGAGCGTTCTAGATCTAATCGTCGTATTTACCTTCTCATCTTCGTCTTTTTCTCCCGCTTTTCTACGAGTGTACTCCCTTCTGTTTTCATACGTATTTTTGCATTCTTTTCGTTCCTAATGGACTATACAAAAAGCGTGACTAATGGTCGCCTCACTCGGCAATTAGCCGTCTTGTGGTCGCCTCTCCCTCGACGGCTCATCGTGTGGTGCGCTTCCATGATGATTCGTCGCAAGAGATGATGACCTGTTGCGCACTCACGGTGATCCACATGTTGTTTTGCCTCCTTGGACAGACCGTGATCTTTCTCAGAAAAATACACCTACAGTCTTTGCACGTACTTGGTCGATCAGACTGCTATGACCGGGTTGTGTCTACATATGGTACCAAGTTCTCGGCAATCTTGGTACGAAGGACCAGACGCTGATCCATACGGTGCTTGCTTCTGATGTAGTGGTGCCCGCATCGGTAGATTCTACCAAAAAAATTAGGTTGCTTTCGACGTCGCCTGCGACTATGCCACGAAGAACAATCACGGCAAGAAAAGGAAGCGTTTTGCATAAGCGATGTTTAGACGATTTACTAGGTAGATTATTCATATTTTATGTTTTTTTATCATGTAAGTCACTACTACGTATGTATTCTATTCAGTCGTTTGTTATCTGCTCGAACGTGTGCGCTATAAGTGTTATTTTTCGTGAGCATTTATCAGCTTTGCAAGCGTTTTTTCTCACGATTGTTTATCATCGACGCATCGTGCCTAAGCGGTTTTCTTATCAGACGAACTGATTCGCATATGTATAAACATTCTCTCTTATAGCCGTGCCCCTGGGACGTATGGAGGAGTCTAGTGTTTCATAATATATTTGTCCGTTGTTATCTATATTGCTACATTTGTCTATAAATTTGGTCAAAATTTTAAAATTTTGATTTAAGTCAAACGCTGGAAGTTCACTTATTTGTGAATGGAGGGACGTATGGTTATATTATCATGAATTGTGTCTCCATGAGAAAGCATATATGTGAGCATATTAAACTGTGATGGTGAAGATGACCATGGCCTTTGTTATTTGACTTGAAACCTAAGACTGTTTTTTTAAAATCTTGGTCAAATTTATCGGGATGTAAATTCGTGAGCAAGAAATTGAATCTTTCAAAACTCTCGATGGTTTCAATATATTGACTACCTGGTTAACTTAATAGTTTTAAAAAATTTAAGAGCAATATATCAATCACTTGTAATTCAAAGTTGTTCTAATTTGGTAAATCGTTATACATTTAATTAAATTTATTTAAGTGAGCAAAATTAGTTAGAAAGTTTGAAAATTCATAAAGATGAAAGACAAGTGGCGGTGAACGAGTGGAGGGAGGAGAGATAATGCTGAAGTTCTAAAAGCCCAAGTTAGAAAATCGGTAGATTGTCTAACTTGCTAAAGGCAAGTCACCTAGCTACAGAGGCATCTAATTAAAATTAAAAGGTTAAAATCACTCAAAACATTGCACACATGATACTGTAGCGAGAGCTATTTTAATTATTTAAAAAATTGTCAAAATTCAAATTAAAATTTTTCATGGCAAGGAGTACACCTAAAAGGATGCCTTGCACAAGTTTGATTTTTTTTTCTATTTTTCTTGATTTTATTTTGAGAGACCCTTTTTTAATTTTTTTGACTTGAGACCTTATTTTTTAGTAGAGATTAAAAACATGGTCAAGACAGGAATTAGAGCTGTGTAAAGCCCAGCCGAGTCAGGATATGGAGATGGGCATATGCGGCAGCAAAAAGCCTTTCCGTCCACAAACCTCCCCCCTCTCTCTCTCTCCGTGTCTCACGCGCACCGCCACTCCCACTCCACCCCTCCCACGCTCTCCCTCTCCTCCCACCGAACCACCCCCACCCACCAGCACAGCACACACCTAGACAGTGTTGCATACTCTTCTTCCTCAACTCAAAACGCAACAGAAAACAATAAAATCAACACAGCAGAGGAGAAGCGAATAAATAAACAATAAAATTCTCCCTAGCAGCTGCCGCCGTCGCCGTCGCCGTCGCCGTCGCCGAAGCCGAAGGGGAAGAGGAGGAGGGGGAGGACGACCACCGGGCGACCCGCCGCCTCCAGCACGAGCCGCGGCGTGCTGCCACCACACGGCCTCAGGCGCTAACCGCAGCCCCAGGGCGGTTTTTGAGCCTTGGTCGCTGCTTGTGGTGGTGCTGGAGCTGGTGGCCGTGGCGGCGGAGGCGGAGGCGGAGGCGGTTGGCTGGTGGCCGGCAGGGGGATGGCGCCGGCGAGGAGGAAGCGCGGCATGTCCGCGGCTGCCGCGGCCGCGGCGGCCGCCGCGCAGTGGAAGCT
This sequence comes from Avena eriantha, assembly GCA_910589775.1. NCBI lineage: Eukaryota > Viridiplantae > Streptophyta > Magnoliopsida > Poales > Poaceae > Avena > Avena eriantha. The sequence goes on from OU342743.1 coordinate 528,455,465, forward strand.
CGGCGACCTCGTGCTCGCCAAGATGAAGGGCTTCCCGGCCTGGCCGGCCATGGTGAGTTGGGGCATCTTTCTGATCTGTAGCCTCGTAGTTGCTCGGGTTAGCCTCTGGCTTGGGGACTCTGGAGTCATAGCTTGCTTAGGGTTTCGGTCCAGGGTGGAAATTCCAGCTTGTGGGGCAGCTGCGTCGCCATTTTGGCTAAATCTGTAGGTTATTTGATGGTCTATTGACCGATTTGGTTGGTTCAGCTGTTAATTTGACCTAGCTAGTTTCATTTACCGGTACCATTTTTGGTTAGCTGTTGATTTATTTCCAAGATTTGCCGTTGCTGCTTATTAATAGTGTACAGGATCTTGGGAATCAGGTAGGATTTGGGTGATATGTATTAGATTCGCTTGAGCTCTGGACATGTCTCCGGGAATAGATAACACATGCTCTTCAAGGTTCGCTAGTTACATATATGTCTTTTTTATTCTATGAGATTTTCTCTTGCAAGTTTATTAGTTACTGGTGTGAATTTCATTCTTACTGTTTTGCTCTTGCGATCTGCTCGTTTACATGCATGTACTGGTGCGAGGTTCTCTATGATTTGTGAACAAATTACGACTGGTGCGATGTTCTCTATGATTTGTGAACAAATTACGACTGCTGCGAGGTTCTCTATGATTTGTGAACAAATTACAATTTCACTTTGGCATGTAAAACGTGAACCTTTTAATTTCTTGATTAGCATGAAAGGATCTTGAAAGAAAGGGATAAAGAACTAAACTACGACTCGTGCTTATGCCGAAAGATGCATCACTAATTTAGTATGCTTCAAAATTTGGTGCTGATTCTTTAGTTCGACTGTTTTGATTCAACTCGTGAGTGACTTAGCGTTGATCTGGAAATGTGAATAATACTTACCAAATATTTGTAAGATGCATAGGTATTGCAGATTGTAGCTCTACATTATGAAATGCAGGACCACGTAATTTTTTCCTCATCGGTTGAATCACTGGTTTATTTCTTTTGCAACATTTTCTTCTTTTGAGACATAACCTTGCTGAATTTCTGTTTCAGTTAATGAATTCATCGAGCTGTAATAAGTACATGATGCATAACTTATTTTTGTTAAGGACTGGTGCTTCATGAATTGTAGTTCACATTATAATCCTTCTGCGTTTTGATTCTCATCTTACTGAGTGTGTGGTATGTGTTCTATACTTGGTTAAGCAGTTTGCCTTCTAAGATGCTTAGGTAATTCTTTCCATTCTTTATGCCAGATACAGCTTAGAACTGTTACATCGACCCTCATACATACTTTCCTTTATCCCTGTATTTACCAAGAAGGCATTATGTCAAGTGTGGATTGTGCTAGTCCGCTCCTTTGCTGACGTTAGACTATTTCTGGGAGAGAGTAAGTTTCACATTATATGACCCCCCTACCAAACACATCTTTTTTGGGTGCTTGTTTGTAGCTTCAGTTGAGAACTTGGGATAGCTCTTTTTTCTTGAGGGAAAACTTGGTGGGATAGCTCTGAAACTGCTTTGTAGGCTCCTTCTATTCTATTTTCCCCTCATTTGAAAGTTTGGCTTGCATATGGCCTCATTTAAATCGGACTTGCACATGAGATATGTTCGGATGAGCATACATTTTATACTACAGAGTTTATTTCATTTTGAATTTGCATTCTTTGCAGATAAGTGAACCAGAGCAGTGGGGTCTGGCTTCTGTGAAAAATAAGCGTCTGGTCTACTTCTATGGAACTAAACAGATGTAAGTTTTATTTATAGACTGAACAGTTCTATTTTTTGGAATTCATAAGATGATTTTGTATCTACCAGACATCATCTGCTTAGAAACACCATATTGTGTTAATGTTGATTAGAAATAATATTACAGTTTTTCATCAAAAGTAACAATATTTTGTTTAAAAAACTAGAACATTATCTCTAGTAAAAAGGAGTCCAAAGGTGTGTTCATTTCTCAGAACTATAATAAAATATGACAGAGAACGACGGTTACATAGTAACTTTACACTCATGTTGTACCGGAGCCACCTTTTGCGTGTTAATATGTACTCTCGGTAAATGCCACTAGATGAAATGATAAGGAATCATGCAGCTTTCAGAGTGTTATAGCATGTGTACTACATTTAACCCAATACGCTGGGAGAATTACAGCATAGTTACGGAAACTGGAAATACTGGGGGCAGTATCAATAACAAAAAATGTGGACTACCAATTACTTAGAACTTTACATGGCAATATTGAGTGTTGTGTGTAATGAGTTTTAACTCGGCAGGGTTAGCTGTACATACTACAGAGAACGTCTTATGGAACTGAGTTACCTTAACTAAGACAGGTCATCTATTTTTTTTTTCATGTCTGACTGCTGGTTCTTTTTACTCCAGTGCTTTCTGCAACTATGCAGAACTGGAGGCGTTCACTGAAGAGAAAAGGAGGTCTCTGTTTGCTAAGCGACATGGCAAAGGGGCAGATTTTGTGAGAGCAGTTGATGAGATAATTGATGTTTACGATTCTTTGAAGGAAGATAATAACGAAAAGCTTGATCTGACTGCCAATGAAGCAAAGCCAGGTGAAGAAAATCCTGGTGATAATAATGGCATGCTGGATACTAAAGGTCTAGTTAAGAGCTCAAATATGGGTAGTGATAAAAAGTTAGAAGACCATGCAGTCATTGTAACAGATCACAACTTAGTCAATGCTGATGAGCCAACAGGGAGTGCACGATGTGTTGTAAATTCTGCTCCTGACGGGCTTACTGAAAATATATCGATGCTTGACGAAATGAGGAATATCCCTTTGTCTGCTACTTCATTTTCGAAGAAGCTAAGGGATGCACACCCTCAGAATTGCTACACACGGAGTAGGGCTCCAGCTTTGCGGAGGTCAAGAAGTTCATTAGGTGTTGGAATCAGAAAGTCTCAGGATTCTTGCAAGCATTCGGGTGAAACCAGTTTGGCTTCTGTTGATTTAGTTCCTGATGACAACAAGGAAGATCCCAATCTTCATAAATACGCGCTGAATGACAAAGCAAACTCAGGTTCCCCTTCTATGCTTGATGACCTTTGCTATCATTCAAGCGGAGGCACCTTCAATCAACCTGGAACTCCTGGGGCCAGTGACAGTAATAAAAATTTGTCTTCTACTCCTAAGGTAGATAATACCTGTGACAGTGAAGCATCTCAAAATGGAGCTTCAACGACAGAATTTAATTCTAATGGTGCATCAAGTCTTCCCATGAAGTCAGCGATAATTTTCAAGAGGAAAAGGAAGCCAGATAGAAACTGGGTTTCTGAGACTGCAGATTGTATAGCACCAAATAAGGATGAAGAATTGCAGGATGAGTTGAGTGGAAACCTTGGGGATTCTCCAAATTCAAAGAATGAATTAAATAAGTCAGATGGAGATGAACACTTGCCATTGGTCAAAAGGGCAAGGGTTCGAATGGGAAGGCCTCAGCTGGAGGCTTCACCAGGGACAGTTGAACAGATTGATGTTCCTAATAATAGGTCAGGGCTTGCTGCACCTGCAGACCACAGTGTTATGCATATTAGTAATGCCTTTTCAGCTGATCAGTCATCAGTGGTAAATAGTGTTCCAAATCTCTCATCCATATTGGACACGCCTCTCCCATCAGGAGGTCACTCTGTTTGGAAGAATAAAGAATACCAACCAAGGGTTTTAACATTGGATGTGGAAGCTGCTTTGCCTCCATCAAAACGGCTCCATCGTGCTTTAGAAGCTATGTCTGCTAATGTTGCGGAAACTATTAGTAGCCTGCCTAAAGAGACAAGATCAAAGCAATTGACTCTAAGTGGCTGTGTGTCTTCAGAAAACAGCCATTCCAATAAATCGTCTGATGCAGTGATCACAACCCCCGACAGGTCTGGAATCATTGAAGGCCTTGGATCATCAGGCATGCAATACATGCATAGCTCAGCAGGCAAAACACACACCTCAGGATCAATTTTGCAGAATAATAGTGTAGTTGTTTCCATGAAATTGAGTGAGCCTATTCTTGATGTGACAGTGACACAGACAATAGCTGTGCCTGACCGGTTATCTTCATCTTCGGGGAAACCATGTAATGCTGTCTCCAAGCTAACTAGCTGCAGTAGTAATACAAAACCACTTGGCTGTCCTACTTTTGAGGTCAGCAGAAGTTATGAGATATGTGGTGAGCCAGTTGACCCACCAAAGCTTCTTCTCTCTGATAATAATGTGAGCAGTGATTCAGTACCACATGGTGAAACTATTTTAGCATCAGCAACCAATTTGGGCGATACAACAAGTAACTCCTCATTGGCTACCAAGTCTTCTAGTATACAGTCTGATGCAGATACCCGAACATCTGAAGTGTAAGCTCTGTCTTTCATGCCAAAGTAAATCTTTGCTTGTGTATGCACAATTTTTTTGTTCACATCGATATGTTCCATATCGTCGTGTATCATCTTTCTGGAAACATTATATGACACCTGTTATTTCTGTTATGATCATGTTTCTGTTAAGTTATGTGTTACTATGGTTTTTCCTTCTTTGTAGCGATGCTACCATGTTACAGATAGTTATTTACCCTGAAGTCTACCTTTGAAGCTGCATGCTTAGATAGACAATGATTATATAAACCAGGTAAAAAAAGGGTGGTGTGGCTTGAAATATGCAATTACCGTATCAGGCATATATATGATAATATAAAAATATAGGCATAAATCGTATTTTATACTTTTTGTTTTTATTTCTAACTCAAGGTACAGTAATGCACTCTCCCAGGGTGGGCCATCTTAACAAGAGGTCCGACAATGCAAGACCCTAGTGTGGGCCCTTGGCTCAGGCTCAGATGAATTGTGCTTCAGTAGCTTATTATGGAGATGGGATCCGTCGTACATATTATCGACAATATCTGTGGGGGTTTAAAAATTTGCCTCATCCATGTGACCTATCCAGTGGCTAACGTTGAAAGTTTGCATGATTGCACCCAAATGGGTTTGCTTTAGGTTATTATGGATGGTGGAAGGAAATGCCTTTTGCAAATCATATTGAAACAAGTTATCGTTTGGGTTTGTGATAGAGTCGAAAGAGAAGAGGTTGGCACTTGCCAAGAGGTCTAGTATTCCTATTCCTTGGAAATATTGAATATATAGTACTCCCTCTGTCCCAAAATGTAAGGCGCCTAAGCTTTAGCCAAAAGTCAACATCTTTTAAGTTTGACCACGTTTATACGAGAAAATATGAATATCTACAATATCAAATGGACATTTTGAGAAACTATACTTTCTGGTGAATCTATTGATATTGATTTGGTATTGTGAATGTTTATATTTTTATGTATAAATTTGGTCAAACTTAAAATATGTTGACTTTTGACTAAAGCTTAGGCGCCTTATATTTTGGGCCGAGACATGTGATTTACCATGAGTCTGAGCATTATATGTAGTTTGATTGTATTCATACACATGAAGAAACTGTTGTGATGTGGCCCTCTGGCGCCATAGTTTCAGTTTGTATTCCTGATTTATTATGGAGTTAAAGCTTAAACCTAAAAAGGAAAGGCTTATTAGTTTTAAACTGTCATACACCAATCACCAATGCACGTATTACAGGTCATACTGATTTAATTTCAGATCCTTGCCCTGCTCGAAACTGAGGAAATTTGTTGGAAGGAGCATCAATTATCACTAATGCTGCTTCCCGTATGATGTTCGTAATGCACCGCTTCTAGTTACGAAATAGCTTGGATGAGTAATATCACTGGCATTTCGGATGCAGTTGCTGATGAGAAGCATATTAATTCTGTATTCCTATGTAAATTTGATTCTATGAGTTGGATTCTCCAAATTTCCTGTGCAGATTTGATGCTTTATGAGTTGGATTTTCTGAAGCACATACTGGTTCCCTGATCCTACAAAAAACTTAATTTTTTCCTTGTAATTAGCCAGTCGAAGTGATGATTGAACTCTTTCACTTAAAGGAAACTGTGACTCATAACTAATATAATAGTCTGTACATTCTGGATGCAACTCCAGTAATTTGAGTTGAATATATCTTGGATATGGTCCGCAAATGCACAGTTGTCTTTGCTGTGTCTTTTTCTTTATTCTAGCTTCTAGTTGGTGCTTGTATTAATGCAGTCTGGAAAGGCATGATGATACTTATTCTGTCTTCAGGCACACCTTCTCAGCTTTGGCATTAAAAGAACTGAACCACAGAAACCTGAAGGATAGGTGCACGTCTCCAGATTCAATGCCTATGAAAGAACTCATTGCTGTTGCCCAAGCTAGAAGGTTCTCTCGATCAACTTCCTTTTCAGATAATTTGTTGATCGGCAAGTATATTGCAAAGACTTCAGTCAGCACACCTCTTAAGGAAGGACAGGGACAGCTGTCACCTTCGAATCAGATAATCAGGCGCACCTCTACAAATGACAGCACACCTCTTAAGGAAGGACAGGGACAACTGTCACCTTCGAATCGGATAACCAGGCGTACCTCTACAAATGACAGCATTCATTCCAAGAGTCTCTCTGATAGCCTGCAACATAACGACGTGAAAACAATAGCAGGGAGCTGTGAGGCTAATGCAGCACGAAAGGCTTTTGGAGCTTTTCTTGGTACTCTGACAAGAACAAAAGAAAACATAGCTCGTGCAACGCGTCTTGCTATTGATTGCGCTAAACATGGCATTGCTGGAGAGGTTAGACCATGCATATCTGTACTTATTATTTTCTGAGAAAATACTGTTTTGTTGCGACATCTAGATCTTTGCTATATGCTCTTTTTTAGGGTTATCATCATTTTTCTTGTTTGGCAATTATTTGGTGCTTGGTTTACTTATCCTGGTTTATGTTCTTCATGCCAATCACAAGCTGTTCTATATATGTGCCGTGGGGTATGACTGGGTAGATGTGATACCAAGCAACCCGGGTTCGATCCCACCTGCTTAAGAATAACTAGTGATAATGTGTGCAGTCGTAGCATTATTTACCAATTCTAAGTTGGATAATTAACAACATCATGCTGTCTTCAGCTTGCCAAGAAAAAGCCAAACATGGTCATCCATGAAACCAATCAAGCATTTTAACACTGTTTTTCCTCCATTGTTTAGGCGATTGATATTATTGTTGAACACATGGAAAAGGAAACGAATTTATATAAGAGGGTGGACCTTTTCTTTCTTGTTGATTCAATAACTCAATGCTCTCGCAATCAGAAAGGTAAATATATGCCCTTCTCATAATTTTCTTGTTATCTTTGTATGAGTCTTAATCTTCAATACTGTAGGAAATTTTGCAGGTGGTCCTGGAGATCTATACCCCTCTCTTATTCAGGCAATTCTGCCTCGATTACTTTATGCTGTTGCACCACCTGGAAATTCAGCATGGGAAAATCGAAGGCAATGTCTCAAGGCAAGTGCCTTCATTAGTCTGGTAGAATAGATACCATGTGCACTGTTCCTTTCCCATCCCTTACAAGTTTGTGATTTGATCTCTAGGTTTTGAAACTTTGGCTTGAGAGGAAAACACTTCCAGAATACGTCATTCGTCATCATATTAGAGAACTTGAGGTTATTAATGAGGCATCATTTGGAAGCTCTCGCCGTCCTTCAAGGACAGAAAGAGCTTTAAATGACCCTTTGCGTGACAATGAAGGGATGCTTGTTGATGAGTATGGGAGGTATGCTTGTCAAATGGAAAAATTCCCCAAGCAGACCTATCTTTTCATTGCATTGGATAATGGTTTTAACTTAAGTGAACTGTAATAGTGGGACATGTTTCTGTTTTTCATATGTTTGTGTGCTTGCACAATTAAGATGATGACTAGATGACATAGTCCAAAAATAAAATGGATCATCATGAAAGCTCTTGGTAGGCCAGGTCAGTGTACGAGGTTAGCTGATGCTTTATGCCTATATGGTCATGTCCTTGTTGTCATGCATGAAAGACCTATTTTTGTTTTGAGAGCCATGGTCCAAACATCGGAACCAGGTAAAATTGCAGCCAGAACTCATGTGCACTTTTAGAATTTTGAGCACTGAGTATTTTGTATGCATTGGGCCTTGGCTGATCTGTTTAGCAGCGAGCTATGATGGATTAACAATGCCCGCATCCAGCTAGCAAGTATTTGATAAAACCCACAAATATTCATTTGAACCCCTGTCTTTTACTCTATGCTCTCATATTTGCTAGAAAACACGAAGAATTATCACTGGATTATTAGGGAGAGGACTCTGTAAAATTGCTTCATGTTGAACAATTTTTAATGCACACCCTTAATAATGTGTGGCATAAATCTATTGTTACATAAATATGTGTGATGCACGTGATACATATGATCATGCATACTGCATGCAGTGAAAAATTGCAGTGTGGCACTGGCATCATATGTGGCTTAATTTGTGATTTGGTGCTAAGAGAACCTTTGTTTTAATTCTCATTACATTAGTAGAAAATCACAATTACATGTATTCAACTATGCCGCATCATCTTTTGTTTTATGGAATTGTTCCCTCTAGTTTCCCATGTTTATACGTTTCATTATTTTCCTCAGCAATGCTGGTTTTCACATACCAAACTTAATTTGCACGAAAGTACTCGAGGACGAAGAAGGAAGCTCCTCTGAGGACAGGAGTTTTGAGGCTGTCACACCTGAACAGGATGCTCCAGGTGGTGATGAGAAGGAAGAATCTCAAATGCATGTGGAGAAGCATCGGCTCATCCTTGAAGAAGTTGATGGTGAGCTTGAGATGGAGGATGTATCCCCACCATCTGAAGCTGAAGCTAGTAACTTTCCCCAACCAGACCGAAGTGATACCAACTGCGCAACATCTTATCACCATCCTTCAGATACCGGTCCTCCCCTCCCGAACGATGTGCCTCCATTGCCCCCGCCATTGCCGTGTTCTCCTCCACCTGTTCCCATAGCTCAGAAAACACAGTTGCAAGCAACTTTACAAATGGCATCTGATCCAGTTGGGCCACATCCTCCAGTAGCTACCAATGTATGCAAAGTTTCTCCCAGTGCAGACATTAGCCTTGTTATGTTGTGGAATTAATCTCCCCTTTATTTTTGCAGAATGTTCAAAGTCAGCAGCCGCATCCTATTGTGGAGCACCTACACAGCATGAATCCTTCTGTAGCTCCATTGCAGCCTCCGTTCTGTAATTCTGCACATGCTGTGCATCAAAATCAGATTGCACCACTCAATCCTCCTGGACCCCATAGCAATTTCCCCACACCACCAGCACAATACCATGGAAATAACTATCATCAACACCCAACCGCATCAACGCCTAATGGGGGATATCATTTGCAACGACCGCCCCCTCCACCTCCTCCAAATCATTTCCCTCATATGCCATCAGAACCCCATCAAAGACCACAACAATGGAGCTATCAGTATAATGGACATGATCGAGATCATCAGAGACATGATAGCATGCATCACGGGCATGATAGAAGACCCCACTTCAGTGATAGAAGATATCGCCACGATGACAGAGGTCATCACTTTGATGAGAGAGCTATTAGGGGGCCGATGCACCATGATGCTGACAGAGGAAGATTTCCTCCTTTTCCACCAGGTACTTTTCTTATTTAGCATGCTCATATCATCACATTGTGGAACACTCCTGTGATGCAATGGTGGGTGCACAAAGATGCTAACTCACCAACCCAGGTCTTAGTCTTCTTTCTTAATTTCTAAGTGTGGTTGGATTAAGTCTTATTCCCCTCACGTAAATAAATAAAATAAATACATAAACAATCAAATCGTGAGCCTTTTCTTACTAGCATTTTTAAAAATAATTTTGAGATATGCAGTTCCATCAAGAAAACTTTTTTCACCTAATGAACTGTTCTATTATCACCCAGTATCAAGTTGATTTCATGTGTGCTTGATTGTTATCTAGGACCACCTGGTCCAGACCAAGCATCAGCAGCCCCAATGCACTATGGACGACCATCAGATCCTCCACCGGGTCCTTGCTCCGGGTGGTCTAGGGAGCCTCCAGTTCCTCATGTAGCAGGAGGTATGTTACAGTTCATGTGCCACTGTTCTGTTTCTTATTCTGCCTTGCATCTCTATGTCCTATTGTCTCTACTATTACAAGTTGACTAGAAAATCCTATTGATGGTTTTGGCCCTGCTTGAAGCCGCTATTATGCTATTATGGAGAAAAACAATTTTATTTCTTTAGTGAAATATTAGATGAGAGAAGGCATGAAAGAGACATAATGTTGTTTATCCTGTGACCATGATATGTATTCACGTTTTTGCAAACATCTGTGTGCTGCGCTTGGTCAGTAAAAGCAATTTTAATTCTTCAGTGAAATATTAGCCGAGGGAAGATCTGTTGATCTGGGACCATAATCTGCACTTCCATTTTCCTCGCTTGTGAAAACATCTATGATGGGCCTGATCACAGTTCCTCCCATTTAATTTTTGTTTTACACTACATAAAATGTTTGCTTTAACAAGACGCGGTTTTGCTTAGATATACTAAGATGTGGAACTACGAAGTGAGCAGTTCCACACATCTCCTCAGGTTATTATGAAGTTGAAGATATTAAATGCATCTCTTTTATGCAGCACATGGTAGCTGGAGGCCAAGATAACACTTGACTATGTTTGGAGGGAGGCCAAGATAACACTTTACTATGTTTGGAGGGTAAGCTATTTGTTCCGTTCCCGCCACCCTGTACATATGTATGGTAGGGTCATACCTTGTAGCGCGCGGAAGCGGGAGGTGGACTGACCACGTCAAGGGCTATATTTGCAGGGATAGGCTGTCATGTGTCAATCTTAACCAAACATTGTACTGTTAGCCTAGCAGTATTGAGTGCCATTCGTCGAGTCTTCATTGATTTGTATGTCCATCCCATAATCCCTTCTGTCGGTCTGTCCTTGCCGATAACAGCTACTTTCAGATGACTTGCTGCAACTGTACTATTAGTACATAAGCAAAAAAATAAAAAAAAAAATAAATATCATTTTACTGCAGTTTTTGCATCATATGCTATTGAACTGCAGAAATTACCATTGTCTATTATTGTGTTCATATAAATATTTCAAGAAAATTAGTTTCTGCAGTAAATATCTCTTATACTCCCTCCGTCCCAAATTAGTTGACTTAAATTTGTCATGATACAGATGTATCTAATACTAAATCATGTCTAGATACAATTGAATCTGGACATATCTACGTCAACTAGTTTGTGTCGGAGGGAGTACAAGAAGTTATACTGTTGTATCAGATCTATTTGCATAGATTTTCCAAAATTTCTCTGTACATCATAAGTGGAGCTCTACTTGATCCATTTTGAATGTCCTGCTATTATGGCAATTGACATAGCGCATCAGGAGGATTAAATCAACACAATCAAATTGTAATACTCCTTTCCAAATTAATATTCTCAGATTAGACAAATCTGAGAACATTAATTTAGAAAATCTAGATAAATTCGAGAACATTAATTTGATCGGATGGAGTATACAAAAGTCTTCAAAAAGGAAAATAGTATGCAACTATCAAGGAGTTTACTGCTACGCACGAGAATTATACTGGTGGACAGGCTCTTTTGTGTCTGTTCTCAGATTTGTCTAGATTCAGATATATCTATCCCTAAAATATAACTGATATATTCAAATCTGTACGAATCTGAGAATATTAATTAGTATTGGAGGGAGTACTATATGCACCTATGATCTTTGATCTACTCCCTCTAATTCAAAATTAACGTTCTCATATTTGTCTAGATACGGATGTATCTAGTGCTAAAACATGACTAGATACATCCGACTCTATACAAATCTGACATGAATCTGAGAACGTTAATACGGATCTGAGGGAGAGTGTTAGTTCGAATTGGGATGTCTAGACGCTCCCCTAAGGATTGTAAACTCAGTACTCGTTTGAAGTTTGCGAACATATTTGAAAATAAATGAGGATTTAGATACTACTCCATATTCTTCTGCCGTGTCATGGTGTAAAATGTAACATTTTACAAAATCTAAAATTTGGCCTGACAAGAAAAATCACTAGTATGAATGCTAATTCGAATTGGGATGTGAGAATGGATACAGTAACATCCATAACATAATTTGTTTTCTTTCTCGCGTTATGGCTTGAACCTGGTTTCAATATGCTATGACACTCAAGTTTTTTTATAAAGGAAATTATTAATATCACGAAGATATCAATTACACCTAACCTTTGCATCAACAAGATATTTCAAGACATCAAAAATGCACACAGCCGAGAAAAATTAAAAAAAAAATCTCGTCGCGATGATGAACCACTCACAATACTAGCACTCAAACCACCACCAAAAGACAACACATGTACTTCAAACTAGATTCTCCAAAAGAAACCCTCTAAGAAGGAAAAAAGTACACAACTGTTGTTGTCGTGATCGAAAATCTTGGGTTTTCACTCTGGAGAAAGTCCGAGTTTCCAAAACAATACCTACAACAAGACCATTCCCAAGTACAACCAATGAAGGCTAGACGTTGGGTTTTTACCTTGGAAATCGTGACTCAGTACTCAAGAAGCATCACCAAGAATGTAGTCAACCTGTGTGCTTACCAAGGTTGCTATTGTAAGTCGTCAAACACCCGACTCACAGGGAGAGCATGTGCCGCATTGTCTTATCCTCTCCGGTATTACCAACCTTTGATCACGACCACCATAACTTTCCGCACCTGTGTCAGTTTCATGGAAATATATATGAAGACATGTCCTATGTCACCGACAAGAAGGCGAAGCTTCGCCCAAATAACAAGGACGCACACGATCACATCAATTCCGCTCAAGATATCTAGTAACGTCCTACACCAAACTGCGGAAATCTTCGAGAGGAAGCTTGTTGGCGGCCAAATCGAGGAGGCCAACATGAAGCAGATCGATGCCATGGTGCTCGAAAAAACAGCAGGATCTGGCCACCTTTATTCCGTTGCACCATCATCTCTAGAAGAAGGCAGAGACGATCGCCAGCAGTCCGCGCCAACCCACAACCCTCGCTGCCCGAAGAAACTGACCAGCAGAGCCGCCGTCCACTCAGCCGCACACCACCACCTTGTCTCCCTTCACGTCGTTGCTACATGTCGAGCACGAGCGCCCCCGCTATGGCCCCCGACGCAGCGCCATGCCCTAGCACGAAAGTGTGTCACCGCGTCCGCCCCGCTGTGCAAGGGAACGAAGAGCCCTCGCAGCCACCAGGGCTTTGCTCGGCCATGCCCCGTGGCGCTGGGAGAGGAGGATGGCGGAGTGGGAGGGTATGGAGGGTGGTAGGATCTAGGGTTTTCCCGTCTGCCATGCGGGGGTGGCACGAGAGGCTTTCTCTTTCTCTTACGGCAATTTTGGAACACCTCTGACACGACAAAAATGGGTCGGGAAGACAATTCAGATAATTTTGTGACTCTTGGTGGTCAGTACTGATTAACTTTGTGCAACAGAAGCATGTGTGCGTAGCTGATCCTCTCTTTTCTATTACTGGTAGTCCGGTAGAGTGAGGACAATACAACAACATTCTTGGTCAATTTAATTTCTACTCCCTCTGTTTCAAAATATAAGATGTTTTACCTTTGTGAAAGAAGTGTATCTAGACCTCTTTTAGTGTATAGGTTCACTTCAAAACTAGATAAACCTAGAACTAAAGTGAGTCTAGATGCACTCTATTTACAAAGTTAAAACATCTTATATTTCTAAACAGAGGGAGTAGGTCTTAATGTAAGTATATTTTTGTACAGCTTGACGAACATAATAATCTACAACTTTTCTGTACAACCAAATCGTCACTAGTCTCTCATCAACAATGCATGCACCCATGTAAGCAAGATGGACATGGCTGAACAATCCAGGATGCACGCCATCGCTGTGAAACACCTAACTTATTACAACCATGCACCATGCTGTCCGCATCTCTCCTCTCCATGTCGATCTGGTCACTCCCCCTTGACGTACCCCAACTACTTATTAATAACCTCTGTAATGCACATCACTGACTTGGTTACACATCTTTATAAGAAGTCAAGTGGCAGTGTGGCACTCCGCATTGCCACCGCTCTCTCAGATGGCGGCATCGGCGGCCCACGTCGCTGCGTTGGCCGCCGTCCTCCTCGTCCTCCCCTCCCTCCTCACGCCCATCGCCGCGCAGCAGGCCAAGGCCAGGGCCTTCTGCATCAGCCAGTTCGCCATCGCCAGCCAGGCCTGCTCCATCCTGCCGCCCAGCCCACCGGAGGACGACCACGAGCACCACGACGACGATGACGACGACGACGACGATGATGATGACGACGACCACGGAGGAGATGGTGACCGCCGTCTCCGTCACCGCCATCCACACGCGGCGGTGATCAACTTCGCCTCCCTCGGCCTGCTGGCGAACAACGACAGCGGCCACGTCGCCAGGAACGCCACCGGCGGCCACGTCGTCAGAAACGGCACTGGCCACCACGGCGGCAACCACACCCGCCGCGGGCGCGGACGCGGACGAGGGCGTCTCCGCGGGAGCGGCGGACGCAGCCGGCGTGGGCGTCTACGCGACGGCGACGAGGACCCCGACCATGACGACGACCACGACGAGGACCCCGACCATGACGACGACCACGACGAGGACCCCGACCACGACGACGACCATGACGACGACGACGACGACGACGACGACGACGACGATGAACACGACGACGATGACGACTCCGACCACGACCACGACGACCACGAGCACCACCACGACGAGGAGCTCCGAGCGTACCGCGACTGCTGCCGGTGGCTGCAGGAGGTGCAGAAGGACTGCGTCTGCGAGGCTCTCCTGCGGCTGCCGCCGTTCCTCGTCAAGCCGCAGCACAAGTACGTCGTCCGGGTAGGACGGACGTGCAAGATCGTCTACCGCTGCGGCGGCGTCTAGCCGGACGCAGACGCAGCTGCTTTTTACTTCGTTGGTTAACTGCACTCGTGTGTGTCCCTGTGTCCTCTCTATGATTACATGCATGTTTTGTTCTTCAGTCCACGTAGATGATTGATTAGGTAGGCACGTAAGGATCCATCGGGTGTAATTTTTCCAGTATGTCCTCAAGTTTTCCAGTGTGTGTTTCCCTTTATTTGGATAGACTAATTGATGATGAATAATACATTTTGTCTTCATAAAAAAGTTCAATAATATCTCTATCAGTCTTGAGCACGTCAAACAAGCATTCTGAATGAGCAGCTCAGAGGCGGCTTCGTGACGCCACGCCTTCTCCCTCAGTGCAGATGATATAGGCTCCGACTTCCGAGGGAGAATTAAAGCGGAACAAAACCATCATCAGCAACTTCACATACATGCAATCCTCACAATTCTCCTTTTTGTTTCTCTCGAAAAGGGGATATCCCGGCCACTGCATCGGTTGATGCTAGCGATGGATTATAACTCAAATCTCGCGAGTTAAACGAGTAGGCTCGAACTCCATGTCTAATGAGTAGATGCGAGTTTTAGATTTGAACTCTTTTGTTCATCCAAGCTAAACGAGCTACTTGTTAGCTCGTTAAAATCGTTCAAATACAAAGTTTGAATTGTTTCATAGATGAGTGTCAAACCGCTAATGTTTCTTGTACCTGTAATGGCGTGTCTCGCTACTATATTTTTCACTAATCTTGCCCTTGTGAAATTATGAAAGTACTATTCTTCTAGTTCTGAATTAGTAGGAGAATTTAATAATTTTCTTTATATGTGCTCCTTTTCACAACTTATAACAAGCTCAACGAGTTACTCGCGAGTTACCGAGTTGAGCGGAGTTTTAGATCTGAGCTTGTTGTGTTAGCGATCCGAGCCGAGCTGGCTCGACCCAGCTCGAATTTCAGCCCTAATTGATGGAGACATTCATATATAATTCATAATTTTCATCTCTTGTGACCGAGAAACAACAAGTTCCCATCTTGTAAGCTCGATTGTTTGCCCTGACTGACATAACACCTTCCTGTTTCTCCTGATCACTGAACATATTCTTCTTAGCACGTCCCAAAACATGGACATCTATGCGAAGACACATATCATTCCGTAGCAAATAGATGCACCATAAAAACAAAAGAGAAGATATTAAGCACATCATTTTTGGCTCACACTTATCCACCGTCTTGCCACAAATTCAAAGTCAGAACCAATAGTTGTATTAAAGAAAGCTTCCCAGGCATTCTTTGCAACAAGTCAAATGACAAATGACTAATGGATTCATGTTCACCGCAAAGTAGGCAAATTAGATCATCAACATCTCTATGTTTACTCAAGTTGTTCCTTGTTAAAGGATTATTATTCGGTGACAACCAAAGAAAAATGTTGATCCTGAGATGTATGTGTAATTTCGAAGTTGGATGTGTATGAATAGGAGTTACTTCCCCATGATTCACAACTCCATAGGAAGATTTCACAAAATGAACTCAAGAAGGATGGAAAAGCCAGACATGGCATCCACCTTCTTCACCGAGGTTCGTCGTTTGGATTAAGGCGACCAATTAAAAAGACCCTTCAAATAAAACTAGGTCCAAAATCCTTTTAAACCTAAATCTTAGTTTGGTGCACCAGTTCATGCCATAATCATTGTAAAATTTTGTTCATTAACAATCATATACAAATCCTTGTGTAGTGTAGCTAAAGAACAATGACCTAGTTAAATATCTTCCCAAAACATATTCAACCCGTTACCAAGTTCCATCTAAAAGAAACTTTAGCAGCGGAAACATCGCCAATGAAGTACCATTTTTAGGATCCACAATCATTCTCGATAATTTTATTATTATTTGTGTGATAATATATTATTCAAAAATAAGGCAACCATAGATTTAAATCTTCTAAAGTTTTGAATTTCCAAGCCCCCGTATTCTTTTTAAATTTTAAAAATAAAATCCCAATTAAAGAAATGTTATTTATGGGAATCAATGGTATTATTTGAAAACAAGTAGGCCATTTGAGTATTAATAGTACTAATAGCCCCTTGGGAAACTTGGGAATAGACACGAGAAACATTCAATACTAGCAATACAAGCTTTCTACATGATACGTGGAATAGACATGAGAAACATTCAATACTAGCAATACAAACTTTCTACAGGATACGTCTCCCTCCATAAGAATTCAGTCTGCCTCTCCACTATATATAACACTCTTTTAGTAACTTTATATACATCATGTTGCAAATATCGTTTACCTTGCTTAGTGTACAAGTATGAACAAGTTGACACTATATAACCATTTTGAATTTGTAATGGGGCCATGCCACATTGGCCAACACTAATTATCTTGTAGAACCTAATTGGATATGGCCTTTTGGTTATCGAAAAACAGACTGCTATTTTTCCGTAAGGCAAAAAATATAGTTAGACCAATAATTTTCCAATCTTGTAAACTAAATGTAGATATTTATGAAAAAATATAATCAATACTCAACTTTCTATCCTTATTTATTTCTCGCTAGCTTGATATATAATACAATGTCCTCCCACGTCCAAAACCATTAATTACAATCTTAAACTATAAACCCTCACAAACCCTAATCCTCTTGCACACCCCAACTCTCTAATACCTATCCACGCGCAACCACCAAATACGTTAGTGGATCACATGTGTTCATCTTTTCAAGGCTGAAGCAAAAGGCTCGTCTCACCTCATTAAATAAAAACGCTCAAAGTTATCACAGCATGTGATATCTAACGAAGGCCGCCAAGTACATATCACTCGATCTCCTATCATGATACTCAAAATAATGATAGTACATAACCGTGTCACCTCCATTTGGCCCTAGTGCGCTTGCACCGTCTTGATCTTGGTCAGAATGATACATGCATGGTTGCGACGTTAGGAAGATCCACACGTTGCACTCAATCTTGATTTACAAGGAGATGAGCATCATCTAAGAGGGCATATCTCTAGTCAAACTTCAATCTACAAAATAGTGCTATGAATAACCTTTGTAAGAAGCAGAGTCCCTAAAGTAAATAATGAATCTAGTATCGATGGAATTTTACCTATTGTTAGGACCCCCTTATTTGGCAATCATGCATGAGTGAATTTTGAGATCATGGCATTCTTTCTTAATTTTGAAAAATAAAATATTAAATAATCAAATGTTATTTATGGAAATCAACTATATTATTTGAAAACAAGTAGGCCATTTGAGTATTAATAGTACTAGTTGTTAGAGTATATTTGTATATTGTAGTTTCCCCATATGTTAGGGGGCTTCCTGTATATTTGCACCTGTATATGTACTATATATTCTGGCCTTTGGCCCTCTAGTAATACAAGATCTATTACCCTAACATGGTATCAGAGCCGTAAGGCCTTTTTCTCGCCGCCGGAAACGCCGCCGGTCGCCGCCGCCGCCCGCCCCGGCCCCTCGCCGCCGCGCCCGACCGCCACCGGCCGCTGCCGCCGACCCGCCCCGGCCGCCGCCTCCTCTTCCTCGCCCGCCGGAACCGCCACCGGCCCGCCCCCGACCCGCCCCGGCCGCCGCCTCCTCTTCCTCGCCCGCCGTCGCCGACCCCGCCGTCGCCCGGTCGACCGCCCGCCCGACCCCGCTGCCGCCCGGTCGCCGCTCGCCCGTCGCCCCCGCCTCCTCTCCCTCGACCGCCGCCGCCGGATCCGCCCCCGGTCGCCGCCCGCCCGCCGCCGCCACGTCCTCTGCCTCGGCGGCCGATCCGGTTCGATCTAGTTCGGTTTAAAAAAGCTATGTCTTCCTCGTCAGGCTATGTTGCGATTCCTCACTGCCCGATGATTTTTGATGGCGCGAATTATCCTGATTTCGCTGCCTTCATGCGCGTCCATATGCGTGGTCTTCGCCTTTGGGGTGTGCTTTCCGGTGAGGTCTCCTGTCCACCGCGCCCCGTTGTGCCTCCAGTGCCTCTTGCACCGACGCCCGTTGCCCTTGCCCCCGATGCTACTCAGACGGTCAAGGATGCAGCCCAGAGTGCTAATGATTCTGCTCGGGCTGATTATGAGCGCCAGGTCCAGGAGCATTCTACTGCTACTGCGACCTACCGGCTGGATCTGGCTGACTACACTCAGTGGATAGATGAGGATGCTCGTGCTGCTGCTGTTCTCACTTCCAGTGTTCTGCCTCAGTATGCTACTGAGTTCATGGGTCTTCCCACTGCTGCTGCTCAGTGGGCTTTTCTTCGTCAGCGCTATCAGCCGTCTGGAGATGCTCTTTATCTGTCTGTGGTTCGTCAGGAGCATGATCTTAAGCAGGGTGATTCCACTATTGATGAATTCTATACTCAGAGTGCTGCTATTTGGCGTCAGCTTGACTCTCTTCGTACAGCGGTGTGTAACACCTGTCCCTGCTGTCTGATTGTGCGCGCGGATCTGGAGTTTCAGCGCGTCTTTGAGTTCTTGTCACGGCTCCGTAAGGAGTTTGAGCCGCGCCGTGCCCAGCTGCTTGCCCGTGGTCGTGTTCCGCTCTCTGAGGTACTGGCTGAGCTTCGTGCTGAGGAGACTCGTCTTCGTGGTGCTGGTCTTCTTGAGGTTCCTTCTGTTCTTGCTACTCGTGGTCCCCCCGTGCCGCCGGCTTCGTCGCGGTCTCTAGCGCCGCTGCTATTCTCTGCTCCACCGGCCCAGGGTCAGAGTCAGTCTCAGCAGTCTCGTGGTTCTCGTCCTCCCTGCGCCCACTGTGGCAAGACTGGCCACGATATCTCTGGTTGCTGGACGAGGGATCCACGCTTACGTCAGCAGTATCTTGCTCATCGGCAGTCTGGTTCTTCAGGATCTTCTGCTGTTGCTTCTGGACCTCCTGCTGGTGCTTCTGGACCTCCTGCTGGTGCTCTGTCTGATCAGGATATTATTCGTGGTCTTCGTAGTCTGCTCGCTGCTATAGGCTCCTCCTCGTCGGGTACTGCTGGTTCTGTGCCTAGTTCTTCTGGCACCGCGCGACCATCACCTTCTACACAATCAGGTACGTCATCCCCGTGGTATCTGGATTCTGGAGCTTCTTTTCATATGACTTCTGCGTCTTCTATTCTTTCTGCTCTTCGCTCTCTTATTTCTCCTGTCCGTGTTATTACGGCTGATGGTACCTCTCTTCCTGTTTCCAGTCGAGGCACCCTCTCTACTTCCTCCTTCTCTGTTCCTGATGTTTCTCATGTTCCCAGTCTTAAGATGAACCTTTTCTCTGCTAGTCAGCTTACTGATTCTGGTTGTCGTGTCATTCTTGACGCTGATTCTTGTGCTATTCAGGACCGTCGTACACAGGCTCTGGTTGGAGCTGGCCCTCGCAGCATTGAGTCTCCGGGGCTTTGGGAGTTAGACTGGCTTCACGTTCCTTCCGCTGACACTTCTTCTGCCACTTCTCCTGCGGTTGCTACTTCTGTCACTGGCTCGTTTCAGCAGTGGCATCATCGGCTGGGTCATCTTTGTGGCTCCCGTTTATCATCATTAGTTCGTCGTGATCTTCTGGGGCTTGTCTCCGGAGATGTGTCGTCGTTACATTCGTGTCAGGGTTGTAGGTTAGGTAAACAGATTCAGCTTCCCTATCCTACTAGTGTGTCTGTATCTCAGCGACCTTTTGATTTAGTTCATTCAGATGTGTGGGGTCCAGCTCCCTTTGCTTCAAAAGGGGGCCACCGATACTATATTTTGTTTATTGATGATTTTTCACGGTACACCTGGTTATTTTTTATGCGCTCTCGCAGTGAGGTGCTTGCTATTTATCAGCGCTTTGTGGCCATGGTTCGTACTCAGTATTCTACGCCTATTCGTGTGTTTCGTGCTGATTCTGCAGGAGAGTATATCTCCCAGCACCTGCGTGGCATCCTTGCCGAGCAGGGCACCCTTGCTCAGTTCTCCTGTCCCGGCGCCCATGCTCAAAATGGTGTCGCTAAGCGTAAGCATCGTCATATTCTTGAGACTACCCGCGCTATGATGATTGCTTCCTCTCTTCCGCCGCATTTCTGGGCTGAGGCTGTCGCTACATCGACTTACCTCATTAATATCCAGCCTTCAGCTGCTCTTCAGGGTGGCATTCCTCTCGAGCGTCTCTCTGGCTCCTGTCCAGACTACTCGACTCTTCGTTTATTTGGTTGCGTTTGCTATGTCCTTCTCCCTCCTCGCGAACGTACCAAACTAACCGCTCAGTCTGTTGAGTGTGTTTTTCTTGGCTATAGTGATGAGCATAAGGGCTATCGCTGTTGGGACCCCGTTGGTCGTCGTATGCGCATCTCTCGTGATGTCACGTTCGATGAGACGCGTCCTTTCTATCCTCGCCCCACCTCTAGTACTTACCCAACGGATGATCTCTCTTTTCTTCTTTTTCCTGATACACCTTCCACTGTCTCTTCTCCTCCAGCTCCTCCTTCTGATGCACCTCCTTTGTCTTCGGCGCCATCCTCTCCTCCGTCTAGTTCCCCTAGTTCTCCTCGGTCTCCAGCTTCGGATCCTTCCTCCGCGACTCCTTCTTCCTCCTCTTCTGATGAGTCATCTTCCGCGGATGAGCTTCCTTCCTCACGGCCTGTTCGTCAGCGTCGTGCTCCAGACCATTACTCTCCTAGTCAGTATGGTCTCTCTGTAGTCTTCAAGCCGACTTCTTATCGGGATGCCGCGTGTCATCCTGAATGGCAGCTTGCCATGGCTGAGGAGATCGCTGCGCTTGAGCGCACTGGCACCTGGGATCTTGTCTCTCCCCCTTCCGGTGTTCGTCCTATCACGTGTAAGTGGGTCTATAAAATTAAGACCCGCTCTGATGGATCTCTTGAGCGCTATAAAGCGCGTCTTGTGGCTCGTGGTTTTTAGCAGGAACACGGTCGTGACTATGATGAGACCTTTGCTCCTGTGGCCCATATGACCACTGTGCGTACTCTTCTTGCTGTTGCTTCTGTCCGACACTGGTCTGTGTCCCAGCTTGATGTTCAGAATGCTTTTCTTAATGGCAAGTTGAGTGAGGAGGTTTATATGCAGCCTCCTCCTGGGTATTCTGTTCCCGATGGGATGGTTTGTCGTCTTCGCCGTTCCCTTTATGGCCCGAAACAGGCCCCTCGTGCCTGGTTTGAGCGCTTTGCCTCTGTGGTGACTGCTGCTGGTTTCTCTCCTAGTTCTCATGATCCAGCGCTTTTTGTTCACACTTCTCCTCGTGGACGCACTCTTCTCCTTCTCTATGTTGATGATATGATCATTACTGGTGATGATCCTGAGTATATTGCCTTTGTCAAGGCTCGTCTTCGTGATCAATTTCTTATGATTGATCTTGGTCCTCTTCGCTACTTTCTTGGGATTGAGGTTTCCTCCACTTCTGATGGGTTTTCTATCTCTCAGGAAAAGTATATTCAGGATCTTCTTGCTCGGGCTGCTCTTGCGGATGAGCGCACCGTTGAGACTCCTATGGAGCTTCATGTTAAGCTTCGTCCTACGGATGGTGATCCTCTTCCCGATCCCACTCGTTATCGCCATCTTGTTGGGAGTCTTGTTTATCTTGCTGTCACCCGTCCTGATATCTCTTATCCTGTTCATATTCTGAGCCAGTTTGTCTCAGCTCCTACCACTGTTCACTACGGTCAACTCCTTCGTGTCCTTCGTTATCTTCGTGGCACGATTACTCGTCATCTTTTCTTCCCTCGTTCTAGCTCTCTCCAGCTCCAGTGCTACTCGGATGCTACGTGGGCGAATGATCCTACGGATCATCGTTCACTTTCTGCTTACTGTGTGTTTCTTGGTGGTTTGCTTGTTGCTTGGAAAACGAAGAAACAGGTAGCGGCTTCCCGTTCGAGTGTTGAGGTTGAGTTGCGGGCTATGGCTTCGGTGACTGCTGAGGTGACCTGGTTACGGTGGTTGCTTGCAGATTTTGGGGTCTCTGTTATGACATCCACTCCACTTTTTTCAGACAGTACATGTGCTATCAGTATTGCACGTGATCCGGTCAAGCATTAGCTGACCAAGCATATTGGTGTTGATGCTTTTTATACACGTGCTCAGGTGCAGGATCAGGTTGTTGCGCTTCATTATGTGCCTTCAGACTTGCAGTTGGCAGATTTCTTTACAAAGGCACAAACCCGCGCTCAGCATGATTTCTTACTCTCCAAACTCAGTGTTGTGGATCCACCATGAGTTTGAGGGGGGGGGGGGGGGTGTTAGAGTATATTTGTATACTGTAGTTTCCCCATATGTTAGGGGGCTTCCTGTATATTTGCACCTGTACATGTACTATATATTCTAGCCTTTGGCCCTCTGGTAATACAAGATCTATTACCCTAACACTAGTATCCCACTTGGGAAACTTGAGAATAGACATGAGATACATAGGACACTAGGAACATAAGCTTTCAATATGCTAGGTCTCCCTTCATAAGAATTGGGTTGACCTCTCCACTCTGCCACTCTTTTAATAAATCTATAGACATTAGGTTGCAATTCTCTTTTAATACATTTCTTAGTGTAAAAGTATGGATAATTTAATATTTTACAACCATTTGAATTTATAATGATAGTACATAACCGTGTCACCTCCATTTGGCCCTAGTGCGCTTGCACCGTCTTGATCTTGGTCAGAATGATACATGCATGGTTGCGACGTTAGGAAGATCCACACGTTGCACTCAATCTTGATTTACAAGGAGATGGGCATCATCTAAGAGGGCATATCTCCAGTCAAACTTCAATCTACAAAATAGTGCTATGAATAACCTTTGTAAGAAGCAGAGTCCCTAAAGTAAATAATGAATCTAGTATCGATGGAATTTTACCTATCGTTAGGACCCCCTTATTTGGCAATCATGTATGAGTGAATTTTGAGATCATGGCATTCTTTCTTAATTTTGAAAAATAAAATATTAAATAATCAAATGTTATTTATGGAAATCAACTATATTATTTGAAAACAAGTAGGCCATTTGAGTATTAATAGTACTAGTATCCCACTTGGGAAACTTGAAAATAGACATGAGATACATAGAATACTAGGAACATAAGCTTTCAATATGCTAGGTCTCCCTTCATAAGAATTGGGTTGACCTCTCCACTCTGCCACTCTTTTAATAAATCTATAGATATTAGGTTGCAATTCTCTTTTAATACATTTCTTAGTGTAAAAGTATGGATAATTTAATATTTTACAACCATTTGAATTTATAATGGGACAATGCCACCTTGTCTGACACTAATTAGCTAGCCTAATTGGATATGACATTTTTGCTATCGTAAATCGGAATGGTGTTATTTCATCCGTCCGAAATATAGTTAAGACCCATAATTGTCCAAGCTTGTAAACTGAATGTAGATATTTATCCAAAAATTATAATTAAGACTCAACTTTGTAGCCTCATTTATTTCTGGCTCCAGCGTGACATAAAATACAATGTTTTCTGAAGCCCAAAGCCATTAATTATAAGTTAAATCGCAAAACCACATAAACCATAATCCTATTATATCACCCCAACTCTATAATACCTATGCACACGCAACCACTGAAGAGTTAGTGGATCTCATGTTTTATATTTTGAGACCATAACAAAGAAGCTCGTCTTATATCATTAAATAGTAAAGGCATGTCATGTTTAATGGAGGCTCCCAAATACATATTAGTCAATCTCCTAGCATGATACACCATATAAATTGCATCACATCCATTAGGGGCCCAATGCATTTGCACTGTTTTGGTCGTGGTCAAAATAATACATTCATGGTTGTGATGTTACAAAAACCCGCACGTTGCACTCAATGTTAATTTATGAGGAGATGAGCATCATCAAATAAGACGCATCTAAAGATGTAATTGGGGCAACCCTGTCCGGTTCCACAAAGCTTAGCACGTCTCAACCATTAGATGGAGTTCTAAGAGCGAATCCTCATCATGCATTAGCAGTAAGACATTATTACCCTTAAAAATAGTGAATTTGGACTAAGCCACGGGCACACCGGTCTGTTCCGTGTAGCTGGGCAAAGGGCTAGTATTCCATAACACACCCCCTAATATGAATGACAATTGTCCACAAATGGTTGGGTGGGGGTACCTACACCAAAGTTGTTGCGACCGAGCTAATCATTAATCTAGTGCCTTAGTCCTGTAGAACTTTGATCTACAAAATAGTGCTATGCAAAACCCATACAAGAAGCAGAGCCCCTAAACTTAATAATAAATCTAGTATCAATGGAATATTATCTATCATTAGGACCCCTTATTTGGCAAACATACATGAGTGAATTTGTGAGAATTGGAAGACTTCCCATAGTTTAAGTACCAAGGCCAACTAGAAGTGAAAGGGACCAAATCAATTATCATATCATAAATTAAAAGCGAACCAACATTCAATATAAGATGTGGATCTCATGTAAACATATTTGGCCATCTTTGGCTGCTAGAGAGGCTCAACACAACAATATAAGTTTTCATGTTTAAGAGAGCATTCTTTTCATGTCTACATGGTTGTCGTCTCTAGGCCCCGAGGCAAAGTGGTAGAGCCATATAGGGGATTATGAGTCCTTAAGTCGGATACAAGAACTATACACATGACTCAAACAAAGAGAAAAACATGCATTTTTATATATGCACCAGCCTACCATATATTTGGTGGACCAAACTT
The DNA here is from genome assembly GCA_910589775.1 of Avena eriantha. Classification (NCBI taxonomy): domain Eukaryota; kingdom Viridiplantae; phylum Streptophyta; class Magnoliopsida; order Poales; family Poaceae; genus Avena; species Avena eriantha. Next base: position 528,480,996 of record OU342743.1, read on the forward strand.
GAAAAACAACCCTATAATTGGTTTTCATATGCATAGGATCCATATTTAGCCTACTTCTAATGCTCTGAATCACTTGTAGTGTTTTCTACAATGACCAGGAAGCTCCATAAAATAAAAGAATATGGAAAGGTAGGCCACAAGATAATTTATTAGCCCTTATCCTGTTTTTCTCACTTCTTCCTTTTTAATTTTTTTTGTATTTACCAAGGTAATCTTGTATATGTCTAAACAGAAATGGAAAACAGAGTCCCTCCAGTTAAAATGCTCAAGAGAAGTATGTCTTGTGTCCATTATCCACAATAATCTTGGTGCTCAGTGGATGTATGGAAAAGCTGCATGTTCGAAGCATCAAATGGATGCTCTAGGGCGTGATTGGTAGCATGGGTCATATTTTGAGCTCCTGGGGGCATGACCATGGGGAGACGACCCTAGAACCATGTTGTGCACTTTGGTTGTTACCCTAGGTCGGATCACTTGGGCCTTTTTGGGTATGTTGATTGGTTGCCTGCGTGCATGCACAAATGGGTATGGCGATGCAAGGTTGCATGTTTGGTTATGTCTAGCCTATGTTTGTGGTCACCTCTTCTCTTAGTGGTGACCATACCATATACACCACCACCACACACAAAATTGACTAGGAATGAATTAAACTAGCAGTTCATTAGTTCTTCAAGAATACTGGTACTTAAATCCATACCTGGATAGTACGAATTATAGTTTACTAGTACATCTCTAATGATAAAGAAAACAGTAGTTAATCATTATAGACCAGGGGATAGTTCATCAATGGCGATCAAGGGGGGAGGTCAGCCTTCTTATTACTTCATTATTCGTCTTCTTTAGTTCTCCTCGGTCGTGCACTTCATTTCCGTGCGACCACATTTTCTGAGCCCACTCATTCTTCTTGTTCTTCTAAGCTTTTATGTCATTGTGATTGACACCATAGACACTCTAAACATCATAATGAGTAACATTTACCCCATCTAGAAAATGCTCATTGAGACCCCACCCTAGGATCTAGTTATGAATGATACAACATGCAAGAATAAGCTTAACTTGAGTGGAAAAGCGTAGAATGGAGTATGTTCAAGGACTTTGAACTGTTTTTCAATACAACAAATGCCCTCTCGATGGTGACTCTTAGGCTAGATTGTCTGAGGTTGAACATCTCATCTAAAGTCTACGGTTTATCCCTTGGAGACAGGGCCAGACCGGCAAAATCCGAGGCCCTATGCGTAACTTTAAAATAAGGCCCTATCTCGCTATAAAATAGAAATAATAAACTATTATTAAATATATAATCCCTCCATACCATAATTCTTGTTGTGATTTTGTTTTAAAATTTGAAATTAAACCACCGCAAGGATTATGGAAAAGATGGTATGTCTTAGATAGATGTTTAGTTTGAAAACTACTCATCGTGCCTCATGACCCAAAACACCAAGATAAAATTGTCTTAAAAACTATTTAAGAGGAAACATATATATAGATTTAAAAACCAACCGGACCGGCAATCAAACCGTAAAAATCCATATCTAATGGTTATGATACATTTGAATTGTTTAGGGTACTAAAATTAGGAAAATACTTCCAAAATCTCAAAGGCTTATAGCATATAAAGCTATGCCAACAAGTACATGTACGCAAGTAAAAAAACAAGTACATGGACGCAGATAAGTGAACCATCAGGACTATCTTCATGAGGTAGTTAGTTATTTAATTTGAATCTCAGAAATCAAGATATCCAGTGCAGTTTTTCTAACATGTTTAATACTTAGAACTAGAAACTGGTTTCAAGTATAGGTATAGTGTGTTGTATACATGCAGAAAAACTTCTTGATATGTTGCGCGAGTTTTATTCCATGCTAATCAAAATGAATAAAAAGTTTTTCCTCTATTCAATGCTAATGAAATGCATAATCAAGTATTTGTATCATATGCATCAATCGGTGTAAAAAAATCCTAGAAAATAAAAAAATAATCCGCTGCCAGCAGGAATTGAACTCATAGGCATCAATCGGGAAAGAAGAAAAAACATAAAAAGTGGCTACCTGCAGGAATCGAACTTGAAGTACATCCTGTATAGAATGAGACTCAAAAAGTTTGGGTCCCCAAAAATCTGGGGCCCTGTGCGGCCGCACGGTCCGCACTCCCATGGGCTCGGACCTGCTAGGAGATCACTCGTTCAGATGATACATGGTTTTTCTGAAAGGTGGTAGAATCCTAGGCTTACAAGCATACCTAGCATCTCCTAGGTAGAACTTACCATTAACAATTTGTATCCCGTCAGGCTTGGACATGCTATCGGAAAAAATGCTTGCATCATGGGATGATCCTTTCCAACAAGTTAGCACATATGTGGAACACATATGAAACCAACAGCATCAACCATATTCTGGATCGTGTAGTTATTCCTTCCTCTATATGCTGATGATTGTGCTTTAGGAACTCTAGCAGTCACATGAGTACCATCGATTGCGCCAATACAATCATGTGATGACAATAACAAATTGACAATCATGATTTTGTGCATTGTTGTAATGCCATGGAAATAAAAAGCAATATTTATGCTCACCCTGAAATATGGAAATCATCTACGGCTGTTTTATATCTTGCTTGGTATTTGATCAGAATGTGGCTTAATCATATCTTCCCCCGAGCTCCCCAATTGCATACATGACTTGGTTGAAATATCAGGAAATAGTATTTATGGATCTCTTGAATGTGCTGTGGATGACTCTGAACCTTGGGTTATGACCTACAACATGAAGGAACATATCAACATGCTCTTCGACAGAGGTGTGAATTATCGGGACCCGTTACATCACAAAATACATCAAATTCGGCCATTAGGTTGTAGTCATACAATAGATCCATGTAAGGCTAATTCTAGAGTTCAATGAAGCAGAAACTTAAGATAAGAGGAGGCGAGTCTCCACTGCAGCATAGTCGTAGATCGCGGTTGATGGGGTCGAGGAAGCCGCAACATCAACACTCCCTTTTCCCATAGACGGCGCCAATTGACGAGGGGTTAACTCATCAATGCCCATCATTGATGGACTTAGGTTCGAGGAAGTGAGGAGCGCTGGAGGCATCGATCGGCTAGCAAACAAGCACACAGGTGACACGGAGTTTTATCTAGGTTTAGGCCTCGTAGAGGATCCTACTCCTGCTTGTCTGCTCTTGATTACGAGGGAGTCGAAAGTTACAAGGGTGCGCAAATGCAATCTGGCAAGGTGTATGCGAGAGGTTGTGGATTGGTCCTCCTCGCCGCCCCCTCCTAGCCTTTATATAGAGATGCTAGGTCTCGGGGTAGCAGATCGAGTCGGTTGCAGATTAGGATTTTCTCTTTAATTTTGTATCTACCCTTTGCCATGTCCTCTAAGAAGTCAAACTCCAATGGGCCACCCAAATCCTTGCTGGGCTTCGATTGCACCGTGGACTCCTTCTTGGGATGAACCGTATAGGCTAATATCTAGTACCTGTAAGGTATACCCATATCAGTAGCCCCCGAGTGTCCAGCCGAATCGCAGATTTGGATGAAGACTATAAGTCTTTTGAGTGCGTGGGATACATGCTCGTCTGAAGTTATTTCGGGTGCCGTAGTTCGCGTCATAGGGATTGGCGATATGCGTGCCTGATTTATCTGACGGATCAGGATCAGTTAACCGTCTTAGGGCAAAACAACGCTATCTACTCAAATTCGAGTCCCCAGACTCGAATTCAGAATAATGCTGGCATAATTCGACTCTTGTCGCGGAGGCCTTACATAGTCGAATTCTAATGTTTTAGGTGTGGGCACTCGACGCGTCTGTCAAGGCTTATTTCATCATGCCTGTAGGCACGACTTATATCTGGTAGAGCGCAATAGGTGCGTTGCCAGACCTTTTTCAGGTCTTACCTTCATGTTGTAAAGGTGGCATCCGAATTTTTAGTCACCGCGGAGGTGATTCGGGTGGCCCAGGAGACGTAGTCTCTATGCAAGAAAAATATGAGACGGAGTCGCTGTTTCGAATGTGGACGTAGTCGACACACTTTTATTAATGACTTAAGGTTTTCATAGGGTGCGCGGCCAGCGCTCCCTATGTGAGTAGCCCACGAGTGCCTATTTGAGTTGTAGACTCGAGTGGGGACTTTGAGCTTTTTTGACTGCTATTATTTTTGTTTTTTAGCCGAATATGCTTTGAGCGCTCCCTATGGGAGTAGCCCCCGAGTCCACAATTGACTCGTTGATTTGAAGAGGGGCCTCAACTGGTGAAGGCAGTTCTGTGCCTATGAAGTCTTCAGGTGCGCAGTCAGCGCTCCTGTTAGGAGTAGCCCCCCGAGTGCTTGGTCAAATCGCAGAGTTGACCAAGGACTAGATAAGTCTAAGAAAAGCTTCTGATGGAGTAGGTTTATTTGAATACATCATGGCAGTGTGCATCACTTTTGTAATGTTTGGGTGCGCGACCTCGCTCCTGTTAGGAGTAGCCCCCGAGTGCTTGGTCGACTCGCAGAGTCAAGCAAGGACTTAATTAGTCAAAAAGTTCTCCTACTAGAGTAGATGATGTCAGTGCTGACGATTAGATGATCTCATTTTCCCGCATAAGCGACATTGACGGGACGTGACGGAGGTAGGGACCCATTTCTGATTAGGATATGACCTGGCATACGTAATCTTTGTTTTAACTACGCCTCATCGATTCTCGCGTGTAGTGGGGAAAGTACGACGATGGTTCACTATTTCCATCGCCACGCGTCTGCATTGATTTGCGCCACGCGTCTGGGTGAATCGTTGTGAGCCGTTGGATGGCATCTTTCCAGCGGTTAAGTAGTGATTCCATGTGGTAAGTTTTCCACAATTCATCTTCTTCCTCCTTGCGCACCCCTGCCATTGCTCCTTGCTGCTGCTCCATCGCCCTTGCCCCCACTACTGCACTAGACGGGCTCAGGACTTTTCCGAGCTACTTCCTGCGATCCCATCGCCACCGGAAGATGGGGAAGAAGAAGGGTGCCACCGCTGTTGGATCCGCTACCGCCACCACTGCGGCCAAGAAGAAGGGCGCCGCCGCCACCGGGTCCGGCACTGCTGCTACAGCTGGGAAGAAGAAGGGTGCAGGAATGCACGTCACCAATGGCCTCGTCGCGGCGCACCAGCATGAAGGAGCACGAGCTCCAACAACACTGCCAGGACGGTCTGCTTCCCGCCAATAAAGCAAACTGCAAGCTGCCTGGCCTGGAGGTAATCCTTGATCCCCCTATTGGATTTCGGGTGATGTTCCTTGCTTTTGTCCTTCGGGGCCTTTATCTTCCCCTCCACAAGTTTGTGCAAGGGTTGCTCTGCTTGTATGGGCTCCAGCTGCATCAGCTGACCCCAAACTCTATTTTGCTCATCGCCTGCTATATCACCCTTTGTGAGTGCTGTCTCGGAATCGAGCCGCACTTCGGCCTTTTCAAAAATCTCTTCAAGCTAAAGCGGCAATCGGGTTCTGGATCCCTGGTCTACGACATTGGACGCTGCCGCATCTACGTGGACTAGAACGTCCAATACTTCTCCCTCAAAATTGCTGATTCTGTCCAAGGATGGAGGGAGAAGTGGTTCTATGTCTCTGATCAAAAGGTCGACGATGAACTTTTCGGACTCGCTCCTTTTGATCCTAAAGCAGAATTGAAGAGGAGAAGGTCTTGGAAAGATGTAGTGATGCCCGACGAGGCCGAGGAAGTCAAGGTTTTGTATAAGCACGCCTGTGATCTCCAACTCATTTGAGGGAAGGAGATTGACGATGTGAACCTCATCCGCACCTAGATGCGTCATTGGGTGCAACACTATAGGCTAGGGCGCACCCGATGTATCTCTGGACTAGCGCCGACAACGTCACTTGTGTCTCCCAGGAGAACTTATCCTCAAGCGAAGTGGAGAAAAGGTTTAGGGCACTGACCAAGTTTACCGTCAAGGAAAAGTTCCCTGGGGACTTAGTCGTGCTGCCCTTTCACGCGAGTAACTCCCCTCCAGAGGCAACTTCACCATTTCTTCTTCTACAGAATTTCATTTGCCCATGGGGCTGCGACTGTAACCTCATGCTTTGGCAGGGATGGAGGGTGAGGACTGTTCTGCCTCCGTAGCCAGAAGGGATAATTTCCTCCGAGGCTATGGAGGAAGATGAATCTGGGTCTACTGTGCCTGTTGTTGAGGAGTAGGGAGCCCCCGAGTCCAACAGGGGCGCCACTCGCAAGCTCTCCCAAAGCAAGGACTCAAATGCTTCTTCTCCAGAGACGCTAGAGGATCCTTTGATTGGGTGGGTGCCGTGGATCCAATTCCAGCGGTGCCTGTCCATGCTATAGCTCCGCCATCGTGAAAGAAGCTGAGGAAGCAGAAGGAGGAGTCAGATGAATCCTTCGACGTCGAAAACTTCGACGGGTAAGTCTCCTATTGTGCTGATGTCTTAAAATTTGTGCTCTGTGGCATTGATGATGAAACGGCTTATGCTTTGCTAAAGTGTGGCCCCCTTGTCATCGTCTGACGATTGCCGTCTCCTGGAGGAGGCGGGATTCGTGGACTCTAAGAACAAGGGTGTGGTGGAGCCTGCGTCCTCCCCAAAGATAGTGGCCAATTCCGGCGCAAATTCCTCGAGTTCTCCCAACATGGGGGAGCACCCGGTAATTGCTCGGATGTCAACTCAAAAGGAAACTTTAGAGTATTTGGATGGCCACGTAAGTATTCTCTATCCTTTTTACTCGAAGAGTGAGTGCTTGGAGTCAAACAGAGTCGTGATATCTGTCATCCTTCCACAACCCATTCTTCAGGAGTCTATTTGCCTTGGCGAACATATCGTCAACCTAGGCCGGCAGCATGCTCGCCTTGATACTGACAACCGCCAGTTGCAAAGTAAGCTTGTCGATTTGTGTTGTGCTACTGCACATTTGTTTTGATTGTCCTTGATATATTTTCCTTGTTTTGTAGAGGATAATAATGACATGCTCCATCGGGTGAACTCCCTTGAAAAGGGACTTAGTGCGGCGGAGACCAAATGGGATGAGACACTCGCGGCCCTTGACCACCTCAAGCAGGAGTCAAAGCAGCGCCAAGAGGAGCTGGCGGCTGTTGCCGCTAACAGAGAAAAAAAGTTCACGGAACAACTTCTTTCCATCGCTAAAGCAATTTCAGGTATGCTACTGTCACAGTTTTTGTGCCACTGTAACTTTGCTTCCTTTACTTGTTTATTTCCCACTGGATTTATGCGGATCCACTTCAGATGCCACTGGGGTGATTTTCGATCCCCAGGTTCTTGCTCGCGAGGATGCGTTAGCTGGCGCCGTGGCTACAGTCGAAGACCTCAGCGTCTCCGTCCAGGACTCACTCGAAAAGGCCAAGGGTCTTCTTGGGCGTCTTCGAGAGGAGATGGTCCCTAAGGCCAAACTTATTGAAGACCTAGTCGAGTCTTTCGCTGGAGGCGTCCCCGCGAACTTCAGGAATGCACATAAGGGGCTCGACGCCACCCTATGGCTGGCAATGGCGCAAGATCACGGTATCGACCTAGACGCCAGCAAGGTCTCCTCGAAGATGCTGGTGACCATAGATGGCCGGTAGGTAGTTTTCGCCCCCTTTGCCACTCGCTATAAAAAATATGGGCCTCGGCTCGAAGAGACACTTGCGAGGTACTCGGAGGGGCGGAAACATCTAAAGGCAGCGAAATCCACGGCCGCGGGGGCCACCGCAGTGAGGCCTTCGGTGTCAGACACCACCGTAGCGAAGACCATGGCATCAGAGGCAGCCACAGAGTCAAAGAAGCCCACGGATGCAGAAGCGTAGGCATAGCTATCCTCATTGCTTCCTTTTGTAGCTATATGACACGTTTTAGTTTTGTCTGTTGGACTGCTTTTGTGGGGGTTCCCCTATGAGAACTTGGTTGCAATTATTGATGTACAAATTATCTTCGTTCTTGCACCATTCAACCTTTGTGCATAGTGTCTCTTATTCTTCCAATTCTCTGCTTGGTTAGGGTCCTTTGAGTGATTCGCACGATGTGCCTTCTACTGATGCACGTGGCGAGTCATCCCCTGGTTAACCTGCAGCGCAACCACGTTCGAGGGTGGTGGAGTTGCCGCTTTTGTATCAACTATGCGACCGTGTGAAGCACTTAGAGCGGGAGGCACCAGTCATCCACGATATTGCCGATGTAGGGAAATCGAAGGCAGAAAAAGCCTTGGAATGGGAGGCCTATCTTCTTCACAAGGTCGCCCAAATCAATAAGCAGTTGCAGTGTGAGTGTTTGCTCGAATGCTTTGCTCTTGTTTTTCCGTGTAGCTAGTGCCTTAACTAATATGCTTATTATTCGTAGTTTTCAATCTCATTCCACAGGAAGAGAATGACCGTATCATCATTCGAATGAGCTGCTTAACCCAGGATCAACTGGAAGCTGGTGGATTCTTTTGGACAGACCAGGGTCGTGCGGTTACACTAGCGACGCTACAAGATCGTGTATCGCAGGTGCTGCATTTTCTGAAGAAGGCACGGTCGTGCCTGAAGCACATCTTCCAGGCAATGTTTCCATTAGATGTCACACCTTCTAGCCTGCTAGCTCTGATGCGAAAATTCCAGAGTGCTGATGCAGTATGCGAGTGCGTGCACCAATAGCTTGTTGCGGGTGCTAAGGCTATGTTGGTGCTTGTGCACATGCAGCGTCCTGATGTGGACTTGGATGCTGTAGCCGCAGGGCCGCCTCCTCCTCTGGCAGGGATGTCGTGGAACATGGTGCCTCACTATCGAGATGTTGATCGTCTATTAGAAGACATCATGAACTTTCTCGACGAGCGCACCAATGTTCTTATTTTGTGTCAGTAGAATAATTATTAACCTGCACATGATGTATGAGTGTTGTAAAACTTGTATAGTTGTTTTGACTAGGTGTTGATACCCATTTTTGTGTGTATAGTTGTTAGCTTATTTGTTTTGCAAGTGCGCTATTGTATGCAATGCCTTTTCGTTAGCCCGAGGCTTGCAAATCTTGTTGCCCTGCCAGCCTACTATTTGCATTGCAACCGGGTTGGTTTTATCAAGGGTTTGATTGGCAGTGTGGTCAGCTACTCAGGTCATTGTTTTACTCATATGACGAGGTCGACAAGGAGGCACAACCCCCGAGTGTGGAAATACCGATGGAAGTAAATGAAAACAAGACACAAAGTTGGAGGCACTTAGCTTTATTTATTTGTAGAATATCAGGACATACAATGTTTGGCTAAGTAGCCTAGCTGAGTAACCTTATTGTAAAGTAAAAAACATGTAGGGATAGAAACAACGCAGCTGCGCGATGTTCCAGGGGTTGGAGTATGCGACTCCGCTTTCTACATCCTTCAGACGATAGGTGCCACCTGGGATTACTTCGGTAATCACATAGGGTCACTCCCAGGGGACTCGATCTTGAGATGTCCTTTCTACTTTAGTCGCAGGACAAGGTCTCCTTCGACAAAAGGATCTTGGGCACAATCGTCGGCTGTGGTTGTTGCGGAGGCTCTGCTGGTAGATCATTGATCGTTCTTCCGCGATCTCGCGTGCTTCGTCGAGCAGGTCGATGGAGTCTTCGAGTGCGGCCGTTGACTCAGCCTCGCTGTACACGACGACCCTTGTGGCCTTGAAGCGCACTTCTGCAGGTAGTACTGCCTCGGCGTCGTGTACCATGAAGAACAGGGTGTAGCCTATGGTGCTGTTTAGAGTTGTGCGCATGCTCCATAGTACTGATGGTAGCTCCTCATGCCAACACCTAGCTACTCGCTCGAGTGGTCAGAGGAGTCTTTTCTTGATGCCGTTGCAGACCAGGCCGTTGGCCTTCTTGACTTGACCGTTGGTCTGGGGATGTGCTACCGAAGCGTAGCTCATGTTGATTCCCAGGTATTCGCAGAAATCCTGAAATTCTTTCGAGGTGAAGTTCGTCCCATTGTCAGTGATGATGCTCTGTGGCACCCCGAACCTGAAGACAATGGATTCGAAGAATTTGAAGGCTGTGGCGCCCGTCTGGTTTGTCACCGGCATGGCCTCGATCCACTTGGTGAACTTGTCGACTATGATGAGAAGAAAACTGTAGCCTCCAGGTGATGACTTCTGCAGTTTGCCGACCATGTCAAGTCCCCATTGCATGAAGGGACAGGCTATAGGTATTGGCCTGAGTTCTGCACCTAGTGCGTGCGGCTTGTCCGCGAATCGTTGGCAAGTATTGCACTTTTGGACGATGTCCTTGGCGCCGCGCATCGCCGTTGGCCAGTAGAAACTAGCTCGTATAGCCTTGGCGATGAGGGCGCGGCTCTCGGCATGATGATCGTAGGTTCCTTCGTGTATCTCGAGGAGGACGGCTTCCCCATCGCCATTGGAGACGCATCGTTGAAGGACTCCTGTAATGCTGCATTTGTACAACTCGCCCTTGATGATGGTGAAGGCGTTGGATCGTCGCGCTATGTGTCGCGCATCCGTCGGGTCGTCTGGCAGCCTTTTGCTGAGCAGGTATGTGATGTACGGCTGTGTCCAGGATGGCTCAATGAGCATGACGTCCATGGGGCCTTCGAGTCCGGGTCCCTGTTCCACATCGTTAGGACTTCTGAGTTTCTCCGGCGGCGCAGCCCCCGAGTCCTTTGATGTAGTGGGTGGTCCTTCAGGAGCCTTTGTCTTGATGGAGCATCCGTAGATCTGCTCTAGGAATACACCAGGTGGCACCGGAGCACAGGTAGACCCTATGTTGGTGAGCGTGTCAGCTTTCTCATTGCTTTTTTAGCCTACATGTCGTAGTTCGAAGCCATCAAAGTCTCCCTCGAGTTCATCATAGATGTTGTGGTAAATGATCATGTTGTCTCTGAGGGAATCGCACTGATTCATGGTTTGTTCCACCACGAGTTTTGAGTCACCATAGATGATGAGTCGCATTGCACCGCAAGCTTTGGCCATACGCATCCCGTGGATAAGGGACACATATTCTACTTCATTGTTGGAGGCACGGAACTGCATTCGCAGAACATACCTCATCTTGTCGCCCTGTGGCAACATCAGGATGACACCGACGCCAGCTCCTTCTCGATGTTTGGATCCGTCAAAGTGCATTGTCCATAGGTAGGACATATCTGGCGTGTCTGGAAGCTGATTCTCCATCTAGTGAATGAGGAAGTCTGGGAGAACTAGCGACTTGATTGCCACTCGCTTCTCGTATGTAATATCTCGTGGAGACAGCTCAATTCCCCAAAGAGCGACTCGTCCCATTGCATTATGGTTGTTGAGGATGTACCCTAGTGGGGTGTCGTTCACCATGACGATGGGGTGCTCTTGGAAGTAGTGGCGCAGTCGCCGTGTTGTCATGAAGACATCGTACGCCAACTTCTGGTAGTGTGAGTACCGCTTTTTCGTTGGCGTAAGTGATGAGTGCATATTTGCATCATTTTTTACATTATTATTCTGCATTGTAGATGTAGGATCTTGGTATTTTATGGCGCTCACGCGCATATTTTATGTCTGTTTTCACCAGGATCATGACAGATGATGGATCCAATGGATACAATCCTTGGAGCAGTTGTATCGAGGAGAAAAGGAGTAAAAAACAACGTAAATCGTTTATTAGGAAATATTAATAGAGTAAAATGTACCAGAGGTCCTAAAAGTTTGGAGGAAATCGTATGCAGGTCCTAAAAGTTTCAACTCATGTACCGAAGGTCCTAATTCTTAGTTAGTTGTACACTGCATGTCCTAATTCTCAATTAGTCATGCACCGCAGGTCCTAATTCTGAGCTATAGCCCCGGCTACAGTGCACATGGATATGATAATTAGGACCTCCGGTACATGAGTCCAAACTTTTAGGACCTGCATACGGTTTCCTCCAAACTTTTAGGACCTCTGGTGCATTTTACTCTTATTAATAATATCTGAAGAAAACCCGAAGCAAACGAAGGAGACAGGCGGTTTAACGACCAACTATATGGCAGGAATACATTTTTGGCCGTATAGTTTCCACCGTATAGTTGGCGCTGCCTCCGCCTCCTCAAATAGTTTCACCCCGTGCAACTGGATTAGGGAGACAACATACAGAACACCCAAAAATCGCCGAAACCTCACCTCCAAACACTACAAGAAAATTTGGCTTTTACAACGAATGATTTTCGTGGGTGAAGGCTCGTTTTTCATGGCTAAAATGTCTTCTACGACAGATGCCCATCGTGGTAAAAAACCCGTCACAAAAGAATCTACCACAGTTTTTTCCTGACCATGGAGGATCGCACCCTTCGGCCATGAAAACATGTTCTGTCGTAGATCTGTTCGCCAACCCCATTAACTGCTGACGTCATGCAAAATGCCACGTGGCAAACACCGTTAACGCCTAGTTACCGCCTTTAACGGCCCAAAAAATTGTGGTAGAAGTCAGGCCCAACCAAGGCCTGCTAATAAATAAGTGGGCTGGCCCATAAGGGGAGCCCAATAAGATTATGGCCCGTTACTGTTTCGTACCGCACTGTTTGAAATGAGCCCACTAGTGCAGACATCAGTGGCCCGTGAACTTTCAGGCCTGACACTGTTTCAGTCTACAGAAGGCCCACCTTGGTCTAATACTGTGCAACCCATTTTCATCCTGGGCCAAGTCTGTCTGTTACTGTTAAGGCCTTCTGTCGGCCTGTCACTTTTCTCGCACCCATCATGGGCCGTTACGGTCCTCTATAGTTACGGCCTTTACTGTTCTAGACATTCACAATTCTGGCCTTCTACTATTCAGTCCCATAAACGGGCTGAAGATTCTGGCCTGCTAAAGTTCTGGCCTTGTTACTATTTTCGGTCTGTTACTGTTCTGGCCTTTCACTATTTCGGCCTTTCACTGTTCCGGCCTTTTACTGTTCTAGCATTTTACTATTCCGGCCTTTCACTGTTCTGGCATTTTACTATTTTGTTCTTTTGCGGTCAGATTCTACGTATAATGGCCTCGTTGTAGGCCTGTCACTATTGATTGGTGGCCCATCAAGGACTGCTAAAACATTGTGGGCCTGGTACTGTTTAAGTCTATCTAACTTATATCCATTGCCAGGACATAAACGTGGATAAACAAAGAATACAAGTTCTCTAAAATGCTAAATAAATTCTGGAACTGTGGAAAAAAACTTATAACTAGAAAAATAGTAAATTATTAGAGTCCTGAAAAATTCCGTAGCTCGTAAAGCATCATCGGAGTACAACACAACTGATAAACAATATAATCTTAGTTTCAAAAATGTTCCTTTTAGGGAGCTCGCGCCACCTCACATGTAACAGCAGGATTAGCACGAGACTTGTTGAGGATATTATTAAGTAGATTCTCCGTCAAATCTTGCCTATTTTTTAACTCAGATAACTCCTTCCTTGCTATGGAGACTATTGCATCTGTTCTGTTGGCTTCCTCTCCAACTACATCAAGTGCATCTTGGAGTGCAGCACCAAAAACTCTTTATGCTGGAATGTATGGAGCAGTCGAGATTGTGTACCTACGTGAGCAATACGCACTGTCACTGCTGCTCTGTCCAAAGAGATCTACACTTGAGGTAGTTGTTTTCTGTTCTGCCTTCATATTTATATTTGCAACCTAAAACAAAAAAAAGTCATATAACATAATTACCAAGGAAAACAAAAACCAACGAATTTCAAATAAGTCCTTTTGCTAAAAGGAAGAAAGCAATTAGTAACGACAGGACATCATACATCTCTTTCTTCTAGAATAACTGGAACAGTTGACTTCATAGAGGAATGAGATAGTGTGCAAGTGTCACTTCTGCCCTATGAAATGACTGCTCTACTTGATAAAGGCTGAAACTAAGATAAAAGAAGTTACAACATCATACAAAGAAACAAAACTACCATGTTCATTCTCCAAGATTTTCAAAAGATTATTTGGTCTGTTATAGCGATGTAAGCACTCGACACAAGGACCTCATGCAGACGGGTGCCTCTATTAGAATAGCCAAATCATTATAGAGAAATGGTCAAACACTCTATCAAACAGTTAGAATGTTTAAATCTTTTGATTGTCTGCCCAAAGAGAAAGTGTCCTATCATCTGCCTCGTATTAAATTAGCCATACACATGTAGATACCAGAGTGAGATTTGAAGTAGGCTGTTCTTTATATTGGATTCCGTTGCATTTCTAGCCTTGTTATAATCACCCTAGTGCCTCCAACAAAAATAACAACTCAACTAGAGTCAATGGCATGACACGAAGGGACTTAAACCTTAAAAAAAAGGGGAGGGGGCGTCCTTATAGTAGCTCTATGTAGAGTCTCAGGGTTGCTGATCTGGTTACAGGTATATTCATCGACGATGTCCGCTGCATGAAGTAATTGGACTGGTGGTCTCCATAATTCAATGTCGGTCCTCTGAATAATGGTGCAGCGAATAGTGAACACAAAAAGGTTCCAGTCTCGCAGATGTTAGCATGAAGTGATACAAAAGCAATAGATACTTACGAGATTATAGGGGCCACTCATTCTACGATTTCTAGTGTAAACTGCACCTGTTCATTGCGTAACAATAGCAAACGGTTAGAAATAGTGGGGTAAGCAGAAGAAAATGAAACATACATCTTAGTGGAAGAAGTATAACCATTGTAAACGCGTACTGCATACATAGAACAAAAGCATCAAGCAGGAAATAACAATTAGTGGCATAGCCTATGCCAAGTCAGAGAGAAATTATAACCGTATCAGATATGGACACTTACTAAAGTAGATAATGGAAACAAATGTGTTAACCGTTGGCTGACTCATATTTCGCCATAAAATACAAAATCGCACTTGAATGCCTTATGGTTAAATCTGACTACAAAAAAATTATTTAGGAAGATACGGGTAACATAGTACTTGTAAGTTACTACAAAAGTAGCACCAATACAAAATACAGTTAACTGCTACATATTTATCTTACCAAACTCCAAGGAGATATGGTTACCTCGGTCACGACAGCGTTTAGGCATGATGCAAATCCTAGGTGGTGACGTCGAGGTTGTCGAGGGTGCTGCGGTTGCGGTGCTTGCGGGCGAAGGTGAAGCAGAACAAGGGTTCCTCCGAGCGCTGATCGACATCGGCGAAGAAGCAGATTCCTGGCGGTGGGAATGTGTTCGGCGCGCCAGGATAGTGGGTCAGTGAAGCAGATCTGGTGCAGTGCACGGCGACGATGGTGAATCAGATCTAAGGTGCTGATGGTAGATCTAGGGTTTTCCATAGGGCTAGCGCAGCTGGGGGCGAGGATTGTGTGTGGGTGGAGGGGGGGGGGGTCGGTGGTAGGAGGCAGGGTATAGAGGTACTGAACGGGGAAATTACGATTGAAGCCCCAACGAACCGACTTCACTTGGGGTAGAAGGGAGATTCCAAGATATTTGAAACATTGGATAGCAGGAGATTTTCCCACTCGACTAAATTCAGATGTATGTATAGTCCAAGTAGTAGTAAATTGGTAAGCCGTACTCCCTGGAATCAAAGGCCGACATGCACATCGGTGATCAACCATGGCCCATACTGCCACAGTTCAGAAATTAAGGGCCCATTTGGCCATTTGGCATGCAAATATTGATCATCCATGGCCCAGATTGGCTCGGTTCAGATATTAAGGACGAGTTTGGCATCAAAGTATTTTTAAATTATTTAGAAAACATTTTGATTTCTGAATAAACTGAACTATTGAATACCTTTTAGTGTTTTCTTCCAACAAATAACAGGGGCTTAAACTGAAGTATTCTCCAAAACTATGTTTTTTAAAATAATTGAGAAAGATGCCACCCTTTTTGAAGAAGTATTACTTTGGTAGGTACTAAAATACTATGGCATTGATATATTTTCGTATTGTATCTATTCATCAACGATGATGCGTACGAAGATATTGTCACCAAGACAGGTAGTGAGCATGAAAATCTATATCTATATCTATACTTAATAATAAAAGGAAGAGTGTTTCTCTCTTTGTCCGTCGGAGTGCGCTTTGGTCCATCTTAAAAGGCGCGTCCGTTTGAGGACCGTGATCGAACGAAATCGTGTACAACTCTAATTGCAAACTTTGAATAGAATACGTTACGTTCAAGCTGTCGTGGAAGTCAACAAATCCAGGCGGATCAGGTCCTTTAGTTTGGACACTTTCCGAAGTACCACCCCTTGGCTATCTATAAAACTGAGATTGAGGGGACACGTAAATAAAGAAGACAGAAATCGACCACAACGATAGATGTGCCTGCACTAACCCGTGACAATCGATCGAAAAAGCAAAGAAGCGAGGGAGCAGTTGTGCTACATCATCCAAGAGGCTGGGAAAGCGATGTGTTGCCACAAGTACCTGCTAAATACTGTACTCCACTTCTCTACGCAAAGCTGGCAGATTTACAGCTGTGCGCACGTAATAGCCTGGTAGTTTTGCTGATTTGATGAAGTCTCCGCTCATATGATCTTGCCGATGCAAGCTTGTAGATTTGGCCTTCTCTCCTTCCCATGAAAGCAGGTATTTTCAGGAGGTTCCATGTTAGATTTTCTCGTCTATGTGGGGAGGGGTCCAGAGCAGTGTTTTGGTTACAGGTCGGGAAATCTGGTTATCGGTCGGTAACCGGATATCCCGAGCACTCTCGGGAAACCGGATTATCGGTCAAAATATCCCGAAATTTTGATTTTGTCCTAATTTAATAAAATTTCTATGTAAATTGTCCTACCGAGAAATTTGAATTTGAAATTTATTTTTAAAATTCGTCCGATAACCGGTTGAGAGTTTTTTCCCAAGTCGAGAATCAAAACCTTGGTCGGAAGCAAATATTAATCCGATCTTTTGATCTAGAGTTCTCGACAACATAGCGTGCCAGCAGCTAACCGTCTCCCGCCTCGCGTCCTCTCCCGCCTCGCGTCCGAGAAGGCCGTGCATAGCTACAACATGGACAACTCAGGGTCTGCGTCAGCCACACATATACCACGCCGCTCGAACAGGGCCCTAGCAGCTCTACAGCGAGCCCTCTATCACTGGCTAACTACGATGCTGGGAGGATGTCTCCGATGCTAGGGACTGGAGGCGCTGTCTACCATTATGGCTTTGATTAGCGTTCATGCTTTTCATACTCCATCGATGTTATTTCCTCAAGACCCCGCCCCGCGTGTGATCTTTCTCTAGAATTTGCTAATAGCCGCATTTCACTAGATTGATTCATGGTGCTCATGTTGAATCGTGGATGCAGAAGAAGCAAGCAAACTATAGGTGTATACGTCTTTCACATGCTCGACTAAATGCCCAAACTGCATCCATTTCACTGGGTACTAATATATGAACGATCTGGTAGTGGTTCATGCATGCAGCAAAGCAATAGAGGAAGCTATACCAGATATTAACAAAATGCATAGTTGCACGGGTTCCTGGAGCATAGCCGTGGCATATCATGCAGGTTTAGTATACAACTCTACATATGTACTTGCTAAACCAGACAGAAGATTGTGTATTACTCTTCATGCACACAGTATAAAAAGTATCTTTTTAAAGATATACTAGAACATAATTAGGAGAAGAGAGATGAAAAAAGTTGATCCAAATTTTCTGAAGTAAAACAACAACTTATTAATAAGCAGAAAAGATGCAATGTAGTGTACTTCTTATTTTGTTATATTCAAGCCATTAATATTTTTTGTTGTTGTATTCATATGGTAGTTAAAATATCTAACCAATATATTTGCAAAACTTGGTAGTTATAGAACAACAAATAATATAGACGAGTGTGGGTATAAAAAATGTGCGGCTTTATTGAAATGAACGTGCAAATCAGAACAGTAATTTAAAAAAATACATATACTTTGTCTAAATTTGAATGTGTATATACATACTAAGATGTGTCTAGATAAATGTATATTTAGAAAAGGTGAAATATCCTTTTTAGGACGGAGAAAGTAGTGGATTTTCTATTTCCCGTTGCAACGCACGGGCACATGTGCTAGTTATAATTAAAGCCCAACCAAGTTGAGTGAATTTGTTTATCCATAGTCCAACTAATAATAGTAGAATGCTAGGCCGGTGGTATGGGGAATCGAGTGTAATAATAAAGCGCCCTGAGCTTTAAAAAAATAAAGCACCATTTATCGATAACTTTTCAATCACTATGGTTGGCAGTGTTCATACTTCAATTCTAATAAAAATATGAGAACCCACTATTTCGCTAACATGAATAATCTAGGGCCTGAGGGACGACATCAAACCATTCATAAGGTAAGCAGCGACGGTGTTCTCATCGAAAAAAAATATGAAAGTTGCTAGGCCCCACAAGTACTTTATTCTCACAACTCTTATTGTCCCTTCACGCTAAGGATGGCAATTTTACCCACAAGTGCCCGCTGGTATTGTACCCATGTTGGTAGGGCATGGGCACAATTTTATACCTATGGGTAATACCCATACCTAACCCGTTAAGTCATGGGTACGGGAACAAGTAGATAGACCCATACCATACCCATTTAAACTGACATAGTAGTAAAACTTACCTGTAGAGTTACAACCTATTGGGCCAAGCAACCTAGGAAAGAGTATGATACTATGGCTTCTAAACTTCGATATTTTTCATGGGTACAGGCATGGGTAAAGTTTTATACCCGCGAGCACGGGTATGGTAAAATTTTCTACCCATTGAATAAAACGGGAGTGGGTATGATATTGTTCTACCCTACTCACACCCTACCCATTGTCAGCCTTACTTCGCGCTCATTCATTAATGCGGCCACGTTTTCCTTCAAGTTTTTCGAAAGTTGTTCGGTCATGCACACATAGCATATTCTATGAAGTACAGTAGTACAACATACGTAGACCGCAATTAATTATTCGAGCTAATCACTATTGTTCTTATTTAAAAATAAAAATTATTGGGCCTTGGAGCATGTCCAACAACCTTTTTGTATTGAATTGCTAAAATCTGACTCTAGGAAGAGGAGCGCGAAGGTTTATCAATGGAATATAATTTCCAATTTCCTAGCCTTCCTATAAGAATTCATTAGTGTTTGCCCTTCCTAGCAAAAATCATGTCTACTCTCTCCGTTCCGAAATATAAAACGGTTTAGCTTTGTGAAATAAATGTATCTAGACGCCTTTTAATGTAAAGGTTCACTCCGAACATTTATGAACCTATACACTAAATGGCGTCTAGATACATTCGATTCACAAAGCTAAAACGTCTTATATTTCTGAACGGAGGAAGTACATGACAATGACGTGTGGTGTCAACTACTCGACCACCCAATAAATAAACCCTCTTTATTGATAAATTTTGAATCACTATGGCTGGGAGTGTTCAAACTTATGTTTAAAAGGAAATTTTGGAAACCCACTATTCCGCTAACGTGAATAATATAGTGCGCTTGAGCAACGACATCAAAGCCACCCATGAGGTAAGCTCATTTAAAACAAGAAGAAATGTGGGGTTGCTAGGCCCCACAAGTAATCTGTCCTCACAACTCTTATTGTCCATTCATGCTCATTGATACATGCATCCTTATTTTTCCTCGAGGTTGTCCGAAAGTTGTTCGGTCATGCACATATAGCATCATCGCCAATGTTTTCGAATTATCTCTACTACTATAATGGAGCATTTTTGAATTAGATCCATAGCACCAATCCTGACTGTTGGTCTATTAGATCCAATGGTTCAGATCAGCTGGATTCGTGTTGAAGGAGTAGTACATAGAGTAAACTCCACCATGGTCTAGAACCATCATGTCACCCCTTCTCTGCAAAAAAAGTTCATAACACAGTAGGTTGTATTCTCAATATGTGTAGATAGTTATTATTAATATACTTAATGTATGCCTTTTTTCTCTGACAAGAATATTGGTTAATAACAACTTAATCTTCATTAAGTTACATTTCATACAGTATATACGAGTGTGGCACGTGGCTTTTACTAGTAGGAAGTAGCATGTGACTTCTTGCAAATTTTGCCACTATATAATGTACGAGTAACTTTGAACAATGAAAATTGAATCAAGACTCGCAAATCCCAACAATGTTAACTCTTAGATTTTTTTCCATTCTAGCACGTAGAAGATTCTATCAATAGTCCTTAGCACAATGAACGCTATGCAAAAACCACAAAGATTCTAATGACATGTTATACATTTAATTATCTTATCATACCCAGTATATAGTGTACGAATAACTTTGAACTTTAACTGTTGGATGAAAATTGGAAATCCCAACATTGCTTACCGATGGATTTTCCTTCCACTCTAACATTTATAAGATTATATTGATATAGTGTTTAGCACAATGAACGCCATGCATAAACCTCAAAACACACTTTCCATCATTATAGAATCTATATATCATTTCTCTAGAGCATGTCAGGAATTATGTACCTACTAATAGGTTGATTTCTAAATGATACAACTTACAAGAACCAAAAATACACCAGATATTTTATAGATGTGGCTCAAAATTATAATTATTTTTTGAGATTTACCTATTTTTAATTTAGATAAAGATTATATTTTAGTACTATATTTTATAATTAACTATGAAACGTTTCCCAAAAAAATAAGAAACATTCAATGACTGGTTATGTATTATGTACAACGATTACAGAAAATGTCTGTATTTTGCACAAAAAAGGTCTATGGTTGTTGTTATGTGCAAAAACCTCCCCAACATGTGGTGGTACTTGCAATATCCTTGCTGCTGATGTTCTCAGGGTGAAGGAGTACCAACCGTTCGATCATGTTTCAATGATGGAAGGGAACTTTTGTAAAAAACGATTTAAGGGAGTATAAAAAAACAATGGAAGGGAACTTCTAGGCTGCTCCTACAACACGTGGAAAATCCTGGATGTCCCGAGCAAGCCTTTTTAAGGGGCCATCAAGAATGGCCACCTCTCCCATCCAGGCACGACGCACATAGCGAAGAACTCTCTCTGTCTCTCCTTGTCCCTTTAGGCTGGCCAAGCCACCACCACACACAAAAATGCCGCACAACTGCTCCGATCAGTGCACCTCCATTGATGAGTCCAACGCACGGGCGAACGGGGATATCAGTCCCTACCATGGTGATGGCGGGGAGTACGTTGACGGGCTGTACTATTCTGACACACCAGAAGGTAATTTTTCCGACGAGGACCCTACTTACCATCAATATGATGGAGGGGACGCCGCCGACAGAGAGCAAAGAGGAGGAGGATGTTCCTTGGTCTTTCATCTATGAAGGAGACGTCGTCTTCAAGAAGAGTTCTCTCAATCCATACTCCATCAGCAAGAAGAAGAGGGAGCACGAGCAGGAGGATCAGGGGTCGGAAGATTTATGGCCATTTCTCGACTTCGTCTGCAAGAAGAGTGCACTCGATCCCGTCTTCATCCACAATGAGAAGAGGAAGGAGAAGCAGGCGGGAGGCTTGAAGAAGAAGAATAAGACAGCGAGAGCTGCGGATGCCACGAGAAGTGTTAGGGGGGATACCCCTGGGTAGGGTCACACCGGGGTATAATGGCCGAGTTAGCCGAGGTACGACAAGGTCAAAGCAAGTGCTGGCCGAGTCACCTCAAGGCAGGCCGAATCACAGAGTAACCTGGACCGGAGGATGTCCGCATAACTGAGTCCCGGCCGACTTATGTCGTATGCCGGCATGATTTATGTAACTTGTATGCAGGTACTGGTGTGGCCGGATCAACTAGGCACGATCCAGGTTATATCAAGCTTGCAAGAGAAGGAAGGTATCTCGCTGGTCAAAAGGTGACCACTGTACGCAGAGCATGAACGAAGCGGACAGAGGCCAGGACCACCGAGGCATGACCGACAAGGGTGACGATGCCTGTGTCGGATGACGCTGGCGCCGCAGAGACTCACGTAGCCTCTGCATGGCTTACAATGGGGAAAAGTGACCTGGTCGGTTTACTATTTTGGGAAGAGGCATATTCCCTAGAATATGCCTCCACGTATGTCCTCATTGGAGACCTAGCCACCCCTATATAAGGAGGGCTAGGGCCTCTGTAGAAGGGGTTGAGTTCTATTTGGTTGATCGCTAGTTTGTGAAGCTTTACTTGGTTATTCTCTAGTATGTTCCCGAGGGCTAGCTAGTGGAGAGAGTAAGAGAGTTCCTTCTTCCTCCTCTCCCCAATACAGCTCAAGGAGCACTTGTAAACCTTGGAAGTGAATCAAATATAAACATCTGTGTGTGGAATCACCACACTATCCCTCCCTGAATTCCTCTAGTGCATCTTCTCCCCACCTTTAGCCTATCCATGGCATCTGTCGTGACACCACCACGATAGTTGGCGCCCACCGTGGGGCTAGCGGCGCTAGCAGGAGTGAAGATCCGGACGGGAAACCTCATTGGCACCGGCGGATGCATCGTCTCCTGGCTTGTTCAGCGCTTTGGAGCGCTGGACTTTGTCAGCGACAATGCTGGCTGCTTCAGCAAGCGACCTCTCCCGTGCAACGGCCTCTTCGTCAAGCTTGGCGTGCACAAGATCTACGTCGCTGTCGATGTGTCGTGCGTTCATCTGCGACACGTCGTCGATGGAGGCGAGCCACCCCTTAGCGCGGCTCGTGGGGCGCGTATCACTCGCTCCCCGGACCACGCCGAGGTGATGATGACTGCGCCTAACGCTGGCGCGAGCAAAGATCTGGCACCAGATCCGGCGGTAACACCCAAGGAACCAAGGAAAAGTAGAGGTCCTCCACTAGAGAGGCCGGAGAATGTGCTACAGCAGGCGATTGATAGCCTAGAGAGCCCCATAGCACCTGCAGTAGATCCGGCTCGGGCTCAGGCCGAGTTAGAGGAGACTAGGCAGAAAATACTAGAGGGTGCGAAAAAGATAGCAGCGGCTCAGCCGTCGTTGAACATGACACTGCGTGAGTACGCAAAGGCAGATAAGGTAGATGCTATAAAAGTGAAGGGGAGAAACCTCATTAGTGAAATGAACAAAGAGGGTGATACTAGAATTGATGAATCAGAAAATGTTCTGTCCGTGGGGCTGCCAGGTACAGTACCCCGGCAAAGAACCTCAGAGCAGCAGATGCAGCTGCGTCCGAGTTAGAGGGTTTGACGGGTGAGGCCCGACAAAGACAGCAGGATAGGGTCAATGAGTTAGTTCGGATCACGAACAGACAAAATGAAGAGTTGCTCAGGGCTAATCCGGGAAGAGCTGGGGCGTCCAAAGTTGTTCACTCAGCGGTAGGTAACCCGGAGAAATCTGCTGGAGCTGCATCATCGCCTCATGGTGGCCCAAGAAGAGAGGAGGTAGTAACCTCGGCAAGGAGAAACAAGCAGATAGTCCCATATGACCCGGCAAGGGCAAGGAAAGGAAAAGAAGTGCAGAGAAATGAGGATCGACGAAGTGTGAGCCGAGGTGAAGCTGGCCGAGGTAACCACGACCAAGGCAATGCCGGTCAGGGAAACGCTGTGAATGGCAATGCCGGACAGCATAACTCGGCGGGTGCAGGGCAACCACAGCAGCGGAATATACCACGGCAAGAGCGAAGTGCCGGCCAAGGTATCCAACAGAGAGTAGCTCCGCAGGAGCAAGATAGATACAATGATGGTGATTCAGAAATGGTGAATGTAGGGTACCCTAGGCCGGACTATCACGTGATAGGTCAAGGTTGGGAAGCAGGAACTTGATGCCTGACGACGCCAGGTTAAAACTGGATCGGCTTTATAGGTCGGAGCAAATTGAGTGTCAAGGTCCTCTGGGTCCCGCATGCTTTGGGCCATAGATCATGAAGAAGCCTCCGGTGCCTAACTTCCATTTGCCCAGAGGCACAAAAACATATGACGGTAGCACCAAGCCGGAGGATTGGTTGATCAATTACGCGACAGTGGTGAAAATTGCTACAGACAACTTGAGATGGGCTGTGAGATACGTACCTCAAATACTGGAAGGGCCAGCAAGGGTATGGCTAAACAATTTACCACCTGAAAGTATCAACTGTTGGATTGATTTTGAGGAGATGTTTGTAAGTAACTTCTCAAGCACGTATCAGAGGCCGAATAGGCCACAAACCCTAGCAATGTGCAAGCAGAAACCGAATGAGACGGACCGGGAGTTCTTGACCCGGTGGTGCACAGTGCGAAATTCATGTGAGGGCGTGATTGAGTCGCAGGCTATAGCATGGTTTGCACAGGGGTGCAGATAAGCAAGCATGCTGTGGCAAAGGTTGCAAAGGGATATGCCAACTAAACTAGCAGATACAATTCAAATCGCTGATTCATATGCCTTGGGTGATCTGACTCAACCTAGGCTTGTGTCAAGCGAGTCAAATGAGGAGTACTACCAGCGAGATGGAGCCGGATCATCCCGGCGGAATGACTACCGGGGTAAGAGAAGAGATGATAGACCGGATTATAGGTACAGATCGCAACAAGTTGCAGCTGTAAATCAAGATCAACCAGGAGCAGGGAGTAATCAGCGTCAGAAAACTGGAGGGCAGCAATGGACCCCAAGAAATGATGGCAAGAAAACTTGGACGCCAGAGCAGAAGAAACAGTGGCAAGAAAAGAAGGACCGTCCGAGGTATACTTATGAGGCAATGCTGGATCAGCCGTGTAAATTTCACACGCCAAATCCGAGTAACCCGGCGGGTCAAATGACTCGGCAATGTGAGTGGATGAGGAATATAGAACAAAGTGGTTCGGGGAATGCTCAGGCACCTCGGAATGATCAACCTCGGCATGAGTTACCCCGGCAGCAATTGCTCTCCGGAGCGAACACGCAACAGTTAATATCGCCTCCCCCTCCGCCGAGGTATGAAAACCATGAAAGAATAGATGCAGTGCATCAGGTAGACAACCAGCATAAGCCAGATCAGAGGTATCCCGGAAATGAGGGGAGAAATGAATACAGAGAGCATCACAAGAGTTATTGTGTGTTTACCACAGAGGAAAGAGATAGAAAGAGCTTGCAGCGCTGACATATGGAGGTGAATGTGATAATGCCCACAGTGACGAGGTATATGCCCTTGTCGGATCAGGAAATCACGTGGAGTATCAAGGATCATCCCAAGATTATGCCAAGCCCTGGCTCATATGCGTTAGTGCTGGACCCGACATTCATCGGGCCAAACATCAATGTGAGATTTTCTAAGGTGCTGATCAACAATAGCAGCAGCATCAATATTATGTATGTGGATACAATGCGCAAGTTGGATATCTCGGAGAACATGCTCCAGGCTACCAGAACAACGTTTCATGGTATTGTGCAAGTCATATCTTGTGAACCCATTGGCAAAGTCCGGGTTGATGTGTTATTTGACACGCGAGATAACTGCCGAACTGAGAACTTGGAGTTTGAGGTTGTGAATTTAGAAAGTGCGTATCACGCGTTACTCGGTAGACCTGCCCTGAACAAATTCATGGAAAGTTGTCACATCAGTTACCTGAAGATGAAGTTGCCCGGGCCAAATGGAGTAATCACTATAGCGGGAGATTTCCGACGTTCCATTGAGTGTGCGTCGGCCGGGTCTAACCTGGCCGAATCACTCGTGATCGCACAGGAGAAGAGAAAGATCCAGGAGGTGGTGGCATTGGCTCAATCCGCTCAGCAGTATATGCCGGCGCTGAGTAACCCGCATGGAAGTGTCTCATTTCAAGCAACAAAGGATACAAAGAAAGTGCCAGTTGATGATCTGTTCCCAGAGCGCACCGTAACAATTGGTGCCAGGTTAAATGACAAATAGGAAAGCGAGCTCGTCAACTTCCTCCGTGAGAATCGGGATATTTTTGCTTGGTCCACACAGATCTTGCAAGGTGTTCCGAGGGAGTTGGCCGAGCACTCTTTGAATGTGAGAGCCGGAGCAAGGCCGGTGAAGCAACCTCTCCGCCGCTTCGCCGAAGATAGGAGAAAAGTCATTGGAGATGAGATAGCTCGGCTCCTAGCAGCTGGGTTTATCATGGAAGTGCTTTATCCGGATTGGCTATCAAATCCAGTGCTGGTGGAAAAGAAGAAAGATGATCCGAATGTGGCAGTGGTTTGGCGTATGTGCATCGATTACACGAACCTGAATAAGGCGTGCCCAAAAGATCCATTCCCACTGCCAAGGAGAGATCAAGTCATAGATTCTACTGCTGGGTGTGAACTGTTGTCATTCATAGATGCATATTCTGGTTTCCACCAGATACCTCTGAATCCGAATGATCAAATAAAGACTGCGTTTATCACCCTGTATGGGGCTTATTGCTATCGCACCATGCCGTTTGGTTTACGTAATGCAGGGGCGACGTACCAAAGATGTATGCAAAAATGTTTGCACGAACAAATAGGTCGGAACGTGCAAGTATATGTGGATGATATCAGGCAAACGTTCGCGAACCTAAGGAGGTTCCGAATGAAGCTTAACCCGGAGAAATGTACCTTCGGTGTCCCGGCTGGAAAATTACTTGGATTTCTTGTATCTAGCCGAGGTATCGAAGTTAACCCAACTAAAATCCGAGCCATAGAGCGAATGGAGCTTCTGAAGTGTCTTAACGATGTCTAGAAATTCACTGGTTGCCTGGCATCTTTAAGTCGGTTTGTATGTCAAATGGGAGAAAAGGCATTGCCTCTCTATCAACTGATCAAAAAAGCGGATAAGTTCATATGGACGCCGCAGGCCAATGAAGCCTTTATCCAATTAAAGAAAATGTTAGCCACTGCACCAGTGTTAGCCTCACCACTATCCAAAGAGCCAATGTTGCTCTATATAGCCGCAACCAACCGAGTTGTAAGTGCAGTGGTGGTGGTAGAGCGTGATGAAGAGGGTAAGTCAGTGCAAAGGCCAGTGTATTACCTGAGCGAGGTATTATCCACATCGAAGCAAATCTATCCTCACTATCAGAAAATGGCATATGGTGTGTACATGTTGGCAAAGAAGCTAAAACACTACTTTGAAGAACATCCAATCAAAGTGATATGTGAAGCCCCCATATCTGAGATAATGAGTAACAAGGATGCAAGCGGCCGAATCGCAAAATGGGCAATTGAGCTAGCCCCTTATGCTCCACAATACGATAGAAGAGATGCGATCAAGTCTCAGGCTGTGGCTGACTTTTTCGTGGATTGGGCCGAGATGCAATACGAACCACAGTTACCAGATCCGAACTATTGGAGAATACACTTCGACGGATCAAAAAACAAAAACCAGGTTAGGCGCCGGAGTGGTACTTACCTCGCCAAAAAATGACCAGCTGAAGCATGTGCTGCAGATCCATTTCGCAGCGTCAAACAATGTCGCCGAATATGAAGCACTTGTGCATGGGCTCAAAGTGGCAAAAGAAATTGGAATACGTCGGATCCAATGCTTTGGCGACTCAGATTTGGTAGTTCAGAAAGTTTCAGGGCAGTGGGACGCTCTTGATCCAAACATGGCATTGTACAGGTTCCATGTGCAGAAGATATCTGGGTACTTTGAGGGATGCGATTTTCACCATATACCCCTAGTGGAAAATAAGGCTGCCGACGTATTGTCGAAGCTCGGATCAACCCGACAAGCAATTCCATCGGGTGTAGCACTGGAACACCTCAGAAAACCATCTATCAGGCCGTCCCAAGAAACCGACTCAATCTACATTCCGGCAGATCCGGAGTCCGGAGCTGTATCCCTGGACATTGACGTGGGAAGTGGTTCAGGAAACCCGGGGACTGCTTCGCAGAACCCGGGGACTGCACAGCACGATCCGGCCGAGGTTATGCCGGTGGAGCAAATGGAAATATATGAGGGTGTGTTTCCAGTGCGAGCTATACTAGCTTGGGCGCTGCCCATATTTCAATTCCTGAAGGATGGAACTTTGCCCAGTGAAGAGGTGCTTTCCAGGCAAATTTAGAGGCGCGCAAAGGCGTACACAATCATCAATGCTGAACTATACAAGAGAAGCGTCACAAATGTCCTCCAACGATGTGTTGACCCGGAAGAAGGGCTTGTCATCCTCCGGGATATACATCAAGGGGAATGTGGGCATCATGCCTCATCTAGAGCATTGGTGGCAAAAGCTTTCTAGCATGGATTCTACTGGCCAAGTTCCTTAGAACAAGCAGAGGATTTGGTAAGAAAATGCAATGGTTGTCAGAGGTCTGCTACCAAGACACATATGCCAATGTCGGAACTGGAGACCATACCAATGACCTGGCCATTTGCTGTATGGTGTTTGGATATGGTTGGCCCGTTTAAACCAGCAAGAGGGAACATGACTCACATCTTAGTCATGGTTGATAAATTTACAAAATGGATTGAAGTAAAGCCAATAAGAAAATGTGATGGAGCTACGGCCGTGACATTCCTCAAAGATATCATCTGGAGATACGGCTATCCTCACAGTATCATAACAGAGAATGGCACAAATTTTGCTGAAGGAGCATTTGCACGATTCTGCCGAGATAAGAAGATCCGGCTAGACGTTGCCTCGGTAGCCTACCCCGCATCGAACGGACAAGTGGAGAGATCCAACAGATTAGTATTATCCGGGATAAAACCCCGGCTCATTGAGCCGCTGCAAAGATCAGCGGGGTGCTGGATAGAAGAACTACCAGCGGTGCTGTGGAGTTTAAGAACAACTCCAAATCGATCAACATGCCATACACCATTCTTTCTGGTATATGGGGCAGAAGCTGTATTACCAGCTGACATAGAGCATGATTCGCGTAGAGTCACCCAATACATAGAAGCCGAAGTGCGAAAATCCCGGAAAAATGATGTTGATCTGCTGGAAGAAGCGAGAGAATTGGCATTGTCCAGATCCGCCATATATCAGCAAAATCTCCGACGCTATCATAGCCGGAAAGTAAACCCCCGAGTCTTCTGGGAAGGTAATCTGGTACTCCGGTTGGTACAACGTACTACTGGCATGCATAAGCTATCCCCCCATGGGAAGGGCCATTCATTGTGACTCATATTATCTCATCGATGCAAAACCACAGGAGAAAAACAAGGCGGACAGGTCCGGCGAAGAATCTAAGCGTCCGTGGAATGTAGCACTACTTCGTCCGTTCTACACTTAGCAAAGAAGTGTGTGTATCCGAGTCTCTCATATGTCGGTATGTATGCCGGCAATGAGTTTATCAATGAAATCTTGGCACCTCGAGCAGTAACTCGGGGACTGCCTTAGTGATATTTATGGTTTGTTTTCTGTATTTATTATTCGTATGTCGGCTGGCGTAAGTGGCTTCTACCTAAGCCGGATTAGTAGTGTGTGAGCACCAAAAAGTCAACTCTTTGACTTGTTGTTGTCCAACAAGATTTGGCTTCATGGCAAGCAAGAGAACAAGTTTGGAATTGCGTAGCACACGAAAAACGACTAAGGAAACGAACTTAATCGAGCCGACATTTGCTTTTTGGACTAACTTTATGTTTACCGTGTTTTTACTATGCTGAATTATTTTGAGCTAATCCTAAAGTTTCCAAGTATTGTTAAGTCAGTTTTTGAAACTCAGACTCGTAACTCATAAAACCAAATCAAGGTAGACACGAGCCGAGCCAGGAAATTGGAGAAACAAGAAAATGAAACTCGGGGACTACGCCCAAGTTAATCCGGCACGAGCAACTTAGTAGCAAAGTATGATTAGTGTGCTTAATACATTTGCACCCGGCATACCGGGGATCTGATAAACTTCAAAGTGTTTTTAATCAAGGAGCATCAGGGGGAGGTAACTCAACGCCAGTAGGTGCAGCTCTGGCCTCGGCTTCAGCGTCATATTCACCTTCTTCGACGTCCGAGCCTTTGTCCCCTTCCTCCTCACCCGAATCACC
Source organism: Avena eriantha (assembly GCA_910589775.1). Lineage (NCBI taxonomy): Eukaryota > Viridiplantae > Streptophyta > Magnoliopsida > Poales > Poaceae > Avena > Avena eriantha. The sequence continues at coordinate 528,510,659 of OU342743.1, forward strand.
TTCGGCATTTTCGTTGTCGGCGGCGCCAAGGAAGCTTGGTCCCTCATTCCATTGATGGATGGGGGCATACTGAATGAGGCTATGGGCGCAAGCCTTGCACCGAGCTATCCAATCTGGATCATTGGACCACCTTGATCCGGTGCGCATTCGCTCAAGAAGATTGAGATTGATTTTCTCATACCATGTGAGCACATAGTGGAGGACGATTTCAGCTCCGGTGCGTCCAGCGGATTCCCTCCAAAGATCAAGCTGGGTCTCGCACTCCATTAACTTGGCAATAAGAGCAGCGGCCCCCTTCGGAGTATCTTTGTCAGGCCAAAAGGCATTGAAGATCCGGATTGCCACATCAAGGATATCCTTACCATAGTTCTTCACAATTTTGACATGAGAAGACAAGCTGACCAGCATGTCCTCCATGTCATAGGGAATAATTTCAGCGCCAGGACCAGTTGGGATACCCCTCTTCTGGCGGAATTTGGCAACGGCAGTGGCTGCAATGGCATCACCCTCCGGAAATTTGTCTGAAAACAAGACAAGTGAAAAAGGTGAGGGAGGTTGACCCGGAGAGATTCATGCCGGCTGAAGGAAAAGAACTTACAAGAAATATGGCTGTGGATCCGGGTCAGCTCCTTGGTGCAATTGTCACGCCTCTTCCCGAGTTGCGCAAGCTCAGCATTCGCCGACTCAAGCATAGTGTCAGCCTCTTTCAGCAGTTCTTGGTCCTTGGCAATTTGCAGGCTGAGACGTTCTCGCTCTTCAGTGAAATTTTGGCCAGCTTTATCCAGTTCGGATTTGTGGAGAGCCTTGAGTTTTTTCATGTCTGCCTTAAGCTTGGCAATTTCACCATCTTTGGTCTGGAGGAGGGCAAGCTCATCATCCTTCTTCTTGAGTTCGGCCTGGTGCTGCCCTGCTTGTTCGAGAAAATGCAGCATCATATCAGGCATGGGCACACTATCTTCAAGAGATGCTGAAATAGTTTGTTGACCCGGCAAAGCCGAGTTATGAATATTTGCTGAGCCAAGCAGAAAAAGGAGACAGAGCGTAGAGCAAGATTAAGCAAAAAATAACTTACCCTTTATTTGGTCCAAAATTTTCCTCATGAGGATGTTCTCGGCCTCCACTCCAGCTGTGCAACCTGAATGATAAAATTAGTACGGCGGGAAAAACAAAGAAAGATGGGAAAAAAGCTATGGAGAAAACTTACCCCTTTTCTCGAACTCAGCGAGAATTGTGGAATGTTTCGCGCGCAGCGACTTATGTGTGTCCAAGAAGCGTTGAAACTCAGCGCTCTGGCGATTGGTGGTAACCTGTGAAAAGAAAAGTTGATTTGATCATGTGCATATTCGAAGTGTACAAAATCCGGGCCAAGTGGAACTTAACCCGGCTCTAGGTGTGTGCATATTCAAAGTGTACAAGATCCGGGCCAAGTGGAACTTAACCCGGCTCTAGGTGTGTGCATATTCGAAGTGTACAAAATCTGGGCCAAGTGGAACTTAACCCAGCTCTAGGTGTGTGCATATTCGGAGTGTACAAAATCCGGGCCAAGCAGAACTTAACCCGGCTCTAAGTGTGTGGATATTCGAAGTCTACAAGATCCGGGCCAAGTGGAACTTAACCCGGCTCTAGGTGTGTGCATATTCAAAGTGTAGAAGATCCGAGCCAAGTGGAACTTAACCCGGCTCTAGGTGTGTGCATATTCGAAGTGTACAAGATCCGGGCCAAGTGGAACTTAACCTGGCTCTAGGTGTGTGCATATTCGAAGTGTACAAAATCCGGGCCAAGTGGAACTTAACCCGGCTCTAGGTGTGTGCATATTCGAAGTGTACAAAATCTGGGCAAAGTGGAACTTAACCCGGCTCTAGGTGTGTGCATATTCGAAGTGTACAAGATCCGGGCGAAGTGGAACTTAACCCGGCTCTAGGTGTGTGCATATTCGAAGTTACTAAGGAGCTACACTAATTCTCTAAGGAGCATCTGGCCTAGTAACAAGTTACTCCCCCGGAGGCTCGGGGACTAATGGTTATATAACTAAGCACTAGTACATGTTAAAGAAAAGACGAAGTAGCGTACCTCCATCATCCGACCCGCAAGGTTTACAGCCTTAGCGGCTGTGTTCATCTGCACGGCAAATTCGGCAGGCCCAAATTTCTTCGGGAGATCGTCGTTGTGGACGAACTCCGCCTTGTTCTAGTTATTGACAAACTCGATCAAGGCCGGAGGATAGCGCTCTCCGCTAAGCATATGTGGCGCGACTAAACCCTTGGCATGGGCCTCCCTTCTCTCAACTTGTGCAACAGCAGGGCTGGTGTGCAAAACAAGTTGTGCATCAGCTGACCCGACGGAGATGTCCTTCTTCGGCGGGGTATTTTTCGAAAGCATGGAGCAAGTGTACGCTGTCCAGCTTCGATAGACGCTGCCCTGGTGGCGTCAGGAGCTTTCTTGCCCTTGGGCTGCTGCTGAGAGGTGGAGGTCTGAGCTGTGGATTTGGCCTTGGGAGCTGCCTTAATGCTAGCCTTGGTGCTACTCGTGCCTTCTCACCGAGTCTTGGAAGACTCGGACGAGGCGAAGGGGCTTGGTGCTGTTGCTGATGCTTGTGCTGCTGCTGATTTTTGTCTTGGCGGGGGTGCTGAAGGAGCCTCGGTGGTGGCTGGTTGCGGCTGAGCCGAAGAGGGAGCAACCGCAGCCTCGGCAGAACCACTTCCCCCTATTCCGCGGTTGCCCTCCTCTTGACAAGGTGGGCTAGAACCCGGAGCTGCCACTGAACCCTCCTGAATGGGGCTCAACGGGCGTGAATCGTCGCCACGAGAGGAAGAAGGGCTATGCCAGAGCGGCGAGGCGATGCTGGATCCACTCCGAGGAACCTCCACTGCAGCCCTGCCAAATCAAACGATGAATGATAAGAAGCTATAATAAAGGAAGAACAAATGAATGGCAAAACACGAAGCAAAAAATTAGATAAGGAATAAATGACTAACTCATCAGAGGTCAAAGGCTCCTTGGGCTTGCGAGCTCTCCGGGTTATGGCCTTGGTCGTAAGCTTGGTGGCAGCTTTGTCTGCGGACTTCTTTCATTCCTTCGTTGGTTTGGAAGGTCCGGAAGAAGAAGCAGATGCAACTCCCCTTTTCTTGGACGCAACCGGAACAGGTTTGCCCGTGGCGAGAGGAGGATCTTCATGAATCTGCCCACTGGGGTTAGCTGATGCCGGAAAGGCGTAAGAAAGGGGGACAACGTCAAATGCTTCCATCACCTCAATGTCGGAATCATCTCCATTGTCAGGCCAATCTCTAATGGAAGATAATTTACCGGTGTGTCTCTTGGTTGCATCGGGGAATGGCAGGAACATCTCCTGATCTGGCTCCTCCTCGTCCGGGGCATCGCGATCTGGGGCCCACTTGAGAGAAGGCTCGGTGCCATCCTCCAGAGTTTGCTAAAGAAACATCTAAGATAGAAAATGCGAAGGGATCAAACAAACAACAAATTCCGACATATGATTTAACTCGGAAATAGGATTGGATCATGAGATTTACCGCAGGAGGAAGCCTATCTCGGCAGAAGTGCTCGATCCCCCACTCCCACTCAGCGGAGAAGTTTTTGTTAGTGGTGAAGAGGGCCTTGACCCGGCGGTAAATCTCGGTGTTGCTCAACTCGAATGAGGAGGTCCGGTTGGGGTCAAGGCGCCAGCTCATGTGGCAGAGTTTATGCATGCGTTTCTGAAGAGGGGAGATCCGGTTGCGGACGAAGGTGATCATTGCGTCCTCGTTGCGCAGTCCCTGATCCTTCAGCTCCTGGAACCGTTTGTTGACTTGGTTCGCCATGACTGTGGGTTTCTAGGGGATATGGTCCCATAGATCCGGATTAGGAGGACCCGGAGCGTAGGGGCGCAGCCGGATCAGATCTTCATCCGTGCCATTTCTGACATAAAAGAAAGTTCGGGCCCAGCCCTTGCAAGAATCAAGCCTCGTGAACCGGGGAAAGACGGGCTGTTTCTAAGGAGAGATAGAAGCTACGCCGAACTGCGTGAGTTGTTTGTCCTCCGGGTCAATCTCTCTATTCGGAATCACGTTCCAACGGAGACTGAAAAACCGGATCCAGAGCTCCTTAGTGGGCCACAATCCGGTGTAGCCCTCTATGGTGGAAGCAAAGGCAGAGAGGGAAGTGATGGCATTACCGGAAGGTGATGTGGTTGAAGGTCGTAGGTGTTGAGCCAATCATGGAAGAAGTCACTGACGGGGAGGCCGAACCCACGCTAGAAGTGGGAGAGGAACACTACGAACTCACCCGGATTGGGTGAGGGAGCGAGCTACTCGGCGGCGAGGCGGGCGATGACGCCCTCCAGGATACGCCGGGTGCAGTACAACCAGTCTAGGTCATCCTGGCATACCCAGGACCCAGCCCAGGCGCCGCGCTCGGCGTTCTCCGCATCCTCCTCCATCTCCTGTTCTGCGATGGCGAGTTTTTCCTCTGTCATTTCTAGGTCGCTGTCCTCACTGGCCCTATCGGGGGTAGGGGGCAGTGGCCTGGACTGGTGCAGACCCGTGGCGGCGGAGATGCGCGGGAGTGGCGGCAACGCTGGTGTGCGAGGAACGGTGCGGTGGCGGCACAACTAATCAGGTGCGGCGGCGGCGGCGCTGTCGCTGGGAGGAAGAAGAAGAAGAGGCAGAGGGGCGCGAGAATGGGGAAAAGACCCAAGGGGCGCGCCCCTCCCCTATTTAACCACACCCTTGAGGGGTGTGGCCGTGTATAATCTGGATCAACCAATCAGAAACGAGCCACAGGAAGGGCCATAGGGTGCAGGGGATCCCACGACGTGACGTTGTGATACAGTTAACGAGGAGACAGACACGATGTGACGTGTGAAACAGTAACACCTGACATTAACTGCGGCAATAACTAGCGCAGGCCCTTAAAATGAGGCAAAATAATGATTACCCTCGACATGGGGAAGTGTCATAGGGAAGGAAGAATAACTCGGATAACTATAGGGTCACCCGGCCAACGAGTGAAAACTCATAATGTGCCAAGGGAAAAGATAGCCCATGAAATCCGGGATATAAGGTAACTTGAAAGAGAGAGCAAAAGGCTCGGTAAAATTGAACCTGCTATGGCCTTAGCGGCTAAAGCAGCTAAGACCGCACCAGCTTCGGGGACTAATGTTGGGGGGATACCCCCGGGTAGGGTCACGCCGGGGTATAATGGCCGAGATAGCCGAGGTACGACAAGGTCAAAGCAAGTGCTGGCCGAGTCACCTCAAGGCAGGCCGAATCACGGAGTAACCCGGACCGGAGGATGTCCGCCTAACTGAGTCCCGGCCGACTTATGTAACTTGTATGCAGGTACCGGTGTGGCCGGATCAACCAGGCACGATCCGGGTTATATCAAGCTTGCAAGAGAAGGAAGGTATCTCGCTGGTCAAAAGGTGACCACTATACACAGAGCATGAGCGAAGTGGATAGAGGCCAGGACCATCAAGGCGTGGCCGACAAGGGTGACGATTCCTGTGTCGGATGACGCTGGCGCCGCAAAGACTCACATAGCCTCTGCATGGCTTACGCTGGGGAAAAGTGCCCCGGTCGGTTTACTATTTTGGGAAGAGGCATATTCCCTGGAATATGCCTCCACGTATGCCCTAATTGGAGACCTAGCCACCCCTATATAAGGAGGGCTAGGGCCTCTGTAGAAGGGGTTGAGTTCTATTTGGTTGATCGCTAGTTTGTGAAGCTTTACTTGGTTATTCTCTAGTATGTTCCTGAGGGCTAGCTAGTGGAGAGAGTAAGAGAGTTCCTTCTTCCTCCTCTCCCCAATACAGCTCAAGGAGCACTTGTAAACCTTGGAAGTGAATCAAATATAAACATCTGTGTGTGGAATCACCACATTATCCCTCCCTGGATTCCTATAGTGCATCTTGTCCCCACCTTTAGCCTATCCATGGCATCTGCCGTGACACCACCACGACAAGAAGCGAAGGACGACGGCAGCACGAAGGCGACATCGGAAGGATCTAGATCCAAGAAGATAAAGAAGTATTAGGATTAATTTTGTTTAATTTCACCTCTACTTCCTTTCTGTAATAATGTTTGGAGATTGAATATTAGTATTATCAAGTGCAAATTGGAATGGTGTTTGCGATCTAGTACTAGTATAAGTACTCTGTTTGTCATTTCATCTTCCATTGCGACGCAATAAAACCTCTCATATTACCGAGAAGGTGAAATTACTTCCTCCCCTTAATTTCTGCATGCGTTCGAGGAAAGAAGGGTGCCAATACAGAGAAACCCACGTTAATTACTCACGTGAATTCACGTAATTAATACTAAAAGGAAGAAGCCTGGGAACCCCCATGTATTCTTTAATTACCAATATCAATCATTATAAGTGAAATACGGATTAGTAGTATATCAAAGTCCATGGATAAAAAATAACCTTTGTATAGTCCACATAAATCATCTCCTTGCGCGACATTTCCGGGGCATTGATTTGAAATTATTAATGTCACATTGATTTGAAAAATCAACTGCACCCAATGTTCCATGTGCTCTCCCCTATCCCCTAGCTGTCACCACGACACGTCAAAAAGGCTGCGTCGCCTGCAAAATCAAGCAAGCACGAAACATCGGTCTATATACGCTAGAATAATCCAATAGACACGCAAACATCATAATATTATCCCTAGCTAGCCTCGGTCCCATCGATGCTCACCGGCGAGGCATCTGTGACTACATCAGCATTAAGGTGCACCTCAAGCTTGTGGATTGCCCACAAGAAATAGAAAATTGATTTTCCCTCTCTCCTCTCTCTTCCATTTTATATTTTGAAAATTGTGAGGCTCTTTGTGTTGCTTTTTATAATTTGAAATTTGTGAGGTTGTTTATGAATCCGTTTTGCTTTCTAGAATTTTTTTCAAAACATGGTCAAATTTCGAGGCATGCATATTCTTAGCAAGAAGTTTGCCAAAATCTCACTCGTTCTTGATACATTGACTGCCTGGTGGGTCCACTGCACAGATTTTTGCAAGGTGTGAAGTTAATTTCGAAACACAACCAACATTTCAAAACACGGTGACTCATAGCCACTTTGATTGTTTTGAAATCACGGTCAAATTTCTAGGCATGCATATTATTAGCAATAAGTTGAATCATTCCAAACTCTCACTCGTTCTCAATACATTGACTGGCTGGTGGGTCCAGTGAATAGATTTTCACAATGTGTGAAGTTAATTTCAAAATGCACACAAAATTTCAAAACACGGTGAGACATAGCCACTTTGATTGTTTTCAAAACATGGTCAAATTTCTAGGCATGCATATTCTTAGCAATAAGTTGAATCATTCCAAACTCTCACTCATTCTCGATACATTGACCGCCTAGTAGGTCCACTAAACATATTATCGCAAGGTGTGAAGCTAATTTCGAAACACAACCAAACTTTCAAAAAAACGGTGAGTCATAGTCTCTTTGATTGTTTTCAAAACATGGTCAATCTTTCGAGGCATGCATATTCTTAGCAAGAAGTTGAATCTTTCCAAACAACTGTTACTCGTTCTCGATACGTTGACTGCCTGGTGGGTCCACTATAAATATTATCACAAGGGGTGAAGTTAATCTCGAAACACCCCCAAAATTTCAAAACACGGAGAGTCATGGTCTCTTTGTTTGTTTTCAAAACACGGTCAAATTTCTAGGCATGCATATTCTTAGAAAGAAGTTGAATCTTTCCAAACTCTCACTCGTTCTTGATACATTGACTGCCTGGTGGGTCCACTGGACAGATTTTCGCAAGGTATGAAGTTAATTTCGAAACACAGCCAACATTTCGAAACATGGTGAGTCATAGCCTATTTTTTTTTCAAAACACGGTCAAATTTCTAGGCATGCATATTCTTAGAAATAAGTTGAATCATTCCAGACTCTCACTCGTTCTCGATACATTGACTGCCTGGTGGGTCCAGTGAACAGATTATCGCAAGGTGTGAAGTTAATTTCTAAACACATGCAAAATTTCAAAACGCGGTGAGCCATAGCCACTTTGATTGTTTTCAAAACAAAGTCAAATTTCTAGGCATGCATATTCTTAGAATAAGTTGAATCATTCCAAACTCTCACATGTATCTCGATACATTGACTCCCTGGTGGGTCCAGTGAACAGATTTTCGCATGGTGTGAAGTTAATTTCGAAACGCACGAAAAATTTCAAAACGCAGTGTGCCATAGCCACTTTGATTGTTTTCAAAACACGATAAAATTTCTAGGCATGCAGATTCTTAGCAATAAGTTGAATCATTCCAAACACTCACTCGTGGTCGATACATTGACTGCCTGGTAGGTCCACTGAATAGATTATCGCAAGGTGTGAAGTTAATTTCGAAACACAACCAAACTTTCAAAACACGGTGAGTAAAAGTCTCTTTGATTATTTTCAAAACATGATCAAACTTTCGAGGCATGCATATTCTTAGCAAGAAGTTGAATCTTGCCAAACAACTCTCACTCGTTCTCGATACATTGACTGCCTAGTGGTTCCACTGAAAATATTATCGCAAGGTGTGAAGTTAATTTCAAAACACAGCCAAAATTTCAAAACACGGTGAGTCATAGTATCTTTGTTTGTTTTCAACACACGGTCAAATTTCTAGGCATGCATATTCTTAGCAATAAGTTTAATCTTTCCAAACTCTCACTCGTCTCCATACATTGACTACCTGGTGGTGGGTCCACTGAACAGATTTTCGCAAGGTGTGAAGTTAATTTTGAAACACAACCAAAATTTCAAAACACGGTGAGTCATAGTATCTTTGTTTGTTTTCAAAACACGGTCAAATTTCTAGGCATGCGTATTCTTAGCAATAAGTTTAATCTTTCCAAACTCTCACTCGTCTCCATACATTGACTGCCTGGTGGTGGGTCCACTGAACAGATTTTTGCAAGGTGTGTAGTTAATTTCGAAACACGGTGAGTCATAGTCTTTTTGATTATTTTCAAAACGGTCAAATTTCTAAGCATGCTCTTAGCAAGAAGTTGAATCTTGACAAACTCTCACTCGTTCTTGATACATTGACTGCCTGGTGGGTCCACTGAACAAATTTTCACAAGGTGTGAAGTTAATTTCGTAACACAGCCAAAATTTCAAAACACGGTGAGTCATGGCCTCTTTGATTGTTTTCAAAACATAGTCAAATTTCTAGGCATGCATATTCTTAGCAATAAGTTGGATCATTCCAAACTGTCACTCGTTCTCGATACATTGACTGCCTGGAGGGTCTAGTGAATAGATTTTTGCAAGGTGTGGAGTTAATTTCAAAACACACGCAAAATTTCAAAATTCGGTGAGCCATAGCCACTTTGATTGTTTTCAAAACACGGTCAAATTTCTAGGCATGCATATTCTTCGCAACAAGTTGAATCTTTCCAAACTATCACTCGTTCTCGATACATTGACTGTGGCCTGGTGGATCCAGTGATTAGATTTTCACAAGGTGTGAAGTTAATTTCAAAACGCACGCAAAATTTCAAAACGCGGTGAGCGATAGCCACTTTGATTGTTTTCAGAACACGGTCAAATTTCCAGGCATGCATATTCTTAGCAATAAGTTGAATCATTCCAAACTCTCACTCTTTCTCGATACATTAACTACCTCGTAGGTCGACTGAACAGATTATCGCAAGGTGTGAAGTTAATTTCGAAACACAGCCAAAATTTCAAAACATGGTGAGTCATAGTCTCTTTGATTGTTTTCAAAACATGGTTAAACTTTCGAGGCATGCACATTCTTAGCAAGAAGTTGAATCTTGCCAAACAACTCTCACTCGTTCCTGATACATTGACCTCCTGGTGGGTCCACTAAAAGTATCATCGCAAGGTGTGAAGTTAATTTCGAAACACAGCCAAAATTTCAAAACCATCGCTTCTCCATCACCATCGCTTCTCCATCGACCATCCATGTTTCCCCCATCTATGAGTGAGTAATCCCCCGCTGTAGGCTATGTGGATGGTAGGGATTGGATGAGATCGTTCATGTAATGGCATCAGATTGTTAGGGCATGGTGCCTAGTATCTACTATTAGTGCTTTTTGACTTTGTTGCGACTTGTTATGCTTAATGCTTGTCACTAGGGCCCGAGTGCCATGATTTCAGATCTGAACATGTTATTGATTCATTATGATAGTATTGTTTATGATCTTACCTGCAAGTTGTATACACACGTTGTTGTCCGGAACCAATGGCCCCGAAGTGACAGAAATCGGGATAACCGGAGGGAATGGCTTTGATGTGAGGATCACATGTGTTCACGGAGTGTTAATGCTTTGCTCCGGTGCTCTATTAAAAGGAGCACCTTAATTGCCAGTAGTTCCCTTGAGGCCTCGCTGCAAACGGGCGGGCAGGACAAACGATGTTGTGCAAGTTCTCATTGCGAGCACGTATGACTATATATAGAACACATGCCTAGGATTATCTAGTACGTGGATGCTTTATCTTATTTATCTGCAATTGCCCTATGTTCTGATTGCCATGTGAATTGTCTGGTCCATGCAACGCCCATCCATCCATCCCTATGCCTACTGCACTCGAATCCTACTGTTTACTGCAATTGTTACTACTGTCTTTACTTTACTACTGCTGCTACTTTACTATTCCTACTACAAAACTATTGCTACTGATAAACTGCTGTGAGCAAGATTGTTTCTAGGTGCAGCTGAATTGACAAGTCAGTTGTTAAGGCTTATAAATATTCTTTGGCTCCCCTTGTGTGGAATCAATAAATTGGGTTTCACTTCCCTCGAAAATACTGCGATACATCCCCTATACTTGTGGGTCATCAAGACTATTGTCTGGCGCCGTTGCCGGGGAGCATAGTTTTATTTATCAAGTTCACTTGGATTCTCTATTGTTCGTTGCCATTCATCCATCATGGGTTAGTCTTGTGATGGCAAGGTTCCTATTTTACCATCCACTACAAGAAGAGGTATGGTTCTGAACACCTCTGTTGCTCTTGATTGACCATCTGTTATGAGTAAGATCGTTACACCACCACACACACATGCTACACACGCTGCTACTACTACCGAATCTAGAAATTCTGATACTTATGATGCTGCTTCTACTGTGCTTGATAAGAGTGGTTCATTAGGTCCTTTCTTAGATGCTTCGATTGCTAGAACTATAGATGGAAATACTGAAACTCCTAAAGAAGACACTACTACACCTGTTAGTTCACCTGAGTCTAGAGTAAGCTATGATATTGAAGACGGTTATGTTGAGATGACCGATGCATTTATTAAAGAATGTCAAAACACCCATGATAGGAGTGCTGCTAAGAGTCTCCTTGAGAGGCGTACTATTAGACCCAAATTGTCTCCTAATGCTAAGTTTGCTGCTTCTCCCATAAACATTAAAGATAAACATTATGATTTTTCTCTTGATCTATCTAATATAGCTATTGTTGAGAAAGAACCTTTTTGTGGGACTAAGAATGAAAGTGCAGTAGCACATATGACTGAGCTTTCTACCATGAGTGGCCTGTTTTCTGATGATATTAAGATGCGTACCTACTTTGTTTCTAAGATTGTCCCCTTTTCACTGAAAGGAGAAGCTAAAACTTGGTTTAATAATTTACCTCCTGGATCTATTGATAGCCCTGATTGCTTGATTAGTACTTTCCTGCAGAAATATTTTCCTCCTAGTGCTAGACATGCTATTTTGCAGGAACTTTTTGATTTTAAACAGGGAGAAAAAGAGATATTGCTTGAATCATGGGCAAGGTTTTGTGCTTTGATTCATGCATAGGCTGGATGTCCATTACCTAAGAATGAGCTTCTTGATATATTTTATAATGGACTAATAGAAGAATCTTGGACATACCTGGATAGTTGTGCTGATTGTGTTTTCAGGAATAGGACTCCCAAGGAAGCTGAGGAATTAATGGCTAAAATAAGCAAGAATTATGAAGATTGGACTCCTCCTGAACCAACTATACGTGAACCAGCTATATCGGCGCCTATACCATCATCAAGAAGAGGGGAGTTATTGAATTGAATGATGAAGTGATGAAGGACGCTAAGAAATGTCTTAAGGAGAAGGGAATTAAAGCTGCAGATGTCAAGAATTTACCTCCTATAGAAGAATTATGTAAGCCAATTCCCCATTCATCCACTATTGAGGTACACTCTCTCCAACACTTTGATGAAGGTGATATCCCTTACTCTAAACCTCTTGAACATGCTTATGAAATTAGAACTAGAAGTGGTGCTGCTACCCAGGATCCTCTATATCCCGAGGGGCATCCCAAAAGAATTGAGCAGGATTCTCAACAAGCTAAAAATAGTGGCACTACTCGTAAGAAAAGAAAAAAGAAACATAAAACTATTGTAGAACCCTCTGAACCTCCTAAAGATCCTAATAGTATATCTATCTCTGATGCTGAAACTGAAAGTGGTAATGAAGAAAATGATGTTCCTGATCAAGAAAAAGTTGAAGAAGAATCTGAAAATCACACTAAGAATACAAAATACACTAAAGAATATTTTGTTGCTAAGAAACATGGTAGTGAAAGAGAGCCTTGGGTCCAAAAACCTATGCCTTTCGCTGATAAGAAACACAAGTCAAAGGAAGATGAACACTATAATAAGTTTTGTGAGTGGATGAAACCTTTATTCCTGCAAATTCCTTTGACTGATGCTATTAAATTGCCTCCTTACTCAAAGTATATGAAGGATATTGTCTCGAATAAAAGGAAGATCCCTAATGAAGAAATCTCTACTTTGCTTGCTAATTATTCCTTTAATGGTATGGTTCCAAAGAAACTTGGAGACCCGAGAATTCCAACTATTCCTTGCTCTATTAAAAATAGTTATGTTAGAACTGCTTTGTGTGATTTGGGAGCTAGAGTTAGTGTTATGCCTTTTTCTCTCTACACGAGAATTCAACTAGAGAAACTAATACCAACTGATATATCTTTGCAAATGGCTGATAAATCTACCACTATTCCTGTTGGTATATGTGAGGATGTACCTGTTCAAGTGGCTCATAATTTCTTGATATTAACTGATTTTGTTGTGCTTGAAATGCCTGAAGATGATAATTTGTGTCGTGGTGGTGTCACGGCAGATGCCATGGATAGGCTAAAGGTGGGGACTAAATGCACTAGGGGAATCCAGGGAGGGATAGTGTGGTGATTCCACACACGGTAGCTTTGTATTTGATTCACCTTCACAGATTACAAGTGCTCCTTGAGCTGTATTGGGGAGAGGAGGAAGAAGAACTCTCTTACTCTCACCACTAGCAAAACTCAACTCTCTAGGAGACAACAAGTCCAAACTAATCCATCAGAGCTCAACTCCTTCTACTAAGGCCCTAGCCCCCCTTATATAGGAGTGGCTAGGTCTCCACTTAGGGCATACGTGGAGGCATATTACATGGAATATGCCTCCTCCCAAAATAGTAAGCCGACCGGGTTACTTTAACCCAGCGTCATCCATGCAGAGGCTACGTGAGCCTCTGCGGCGCCTGCGCCATCCGACATAGGCTTCGTCACCTTTGTCGGCCATGCCTCAGTGGTCCTGCCTTTGTCCGCTTCGCTCCCGCTCTGCGTACAGTGGTCACCTTTGACCAACGAGATACCTTCCTTCTCTTACAAGCTTGATATGACGCGGATCCCACATAGTTGATCTGGCCACACCTGTTCCTGCATACAAGTTAGATACATCTTACCGACATACGGCATAACTCGGTTGAGACCAAGTTAGGTGGACGTCCCCTGGTCTGGGTTACTCCGTGATTCGGCCTGCCTTGAGGTGACTCGGCCAGCACTTGCTTTGACCTTGCCGTACCTCGGCTAAGTAGGCCTTTATACCCTGGCGTGACCCTACCCGGGGGTATCCCCCCAACATTAGTCCCCGAAGCTGGTGCGGTCTTAGTTGCCTTAGCCGCTAAGGCCACAGCAGGTTCAATTTTACTGAGCCTCTTGCTCCTTCACCGAGTTACCTCATAATCCAGATTCCATAGGTTTATTTTCCCTGGGCACATTCCAAGTTTTTACTTGCTGGCCGGGTTACCTCGTACTCATCCGGGTCATTCTTCCTTCTCTCGTACGCTTCCCCACGTGGAGGCTAATCATTATGTTGCCTCATTTTAAGGGCCTGCTATAGTAACCGCCGCAGTTATTGTCAGAAGTTACTATGGCAGACGTCACGTCATGCCTGCCTCCTCGTTAACTGTATCACAACGTCGCGTCGTAAGATCCGCTGCGCCCTGTGGCCCTTCCTGTGGTTCGTCGCTGATTGGTCAATCCGGATCATACATGGCCACACGGTGTGGCCCGCCCGCAAAATGCGATCTCACTACCCCCTTAAGGGAGTGGTTAAATAGGGGAGGGGCGCGCCTCTTGGGTCATTTCCCCCCTCCGCGCCCCTCTGCCTCTGCTCTTTCCTCATATTCTCCATCGACAGCGCCGCCGCCACCACATCTGAGCAGCAGTGCTGCCGCCGCACTTCTTCCACGCGCCCCAGCGCCGCCACCACCTCCGCTCATCCTCTCCGCCATGGGTCCCCGCCAGTCCAGGCCGCTGCCTCCCTCTGCCGCTAGCGCTAGTGAGGGGAGCGACCTTGAGATGACTGAGGAGGAACTCACCGTTGCAGAGCAGGAGATGGAAGAGGATGCGGTGAACGTCGACCGCGGTGCGTGGGCCGGATCCTGGGTCTACCAGGATGACCTGGATTGTCTCTACCGCACTAGGCGCATCCCGGAGGGCGTCGCCGCATGCCTTGCTTCCGCCGAACTTGCCCCTCACCCAATCCGGGTGAGTATGTGGTGTTCCTTTCTCATTTCCAACGCGGATTTGGTCTCCCTGTCAGTGACTTTTTCCACGACTGGCTAAACACATAGAGCTTCGGCCGCACCACCTTCTGGCTAATGCCATCACATCTCTCTCCGCCTTCGCCTCCACCATCGATGGTTATGCCGGACTATGGCCCATGAAGGAGCTCTGGATCCGGTTCTTCGGCCTTCGCCGGAACATGATTCCGAATGTAGAGCTAGATCCAGAGGACAAATAGCTCACGCAGTTCGGTGCTGCGTCAATCTCTCCCCGAAAGCAGTCCATCTTCCCCCGAGACACGGGACTTCACTCCTGCAAGGGATGGGTCCGGACTTTCTTCTATGGCTTGAACAACACCATCGAAGATCTAATCCGGCTGCGCCCCTATACTCCGGGTCCTCCTAACCCGGATTTGTGGGATGCTATCCCCAAGAAGCCCACCGTCCTAGCGAACCAAGTCAACAAGAGGTTCAAGGAGCTGAAGGATCTCGGATTGCGCAATGAGGATGCCATGATCACATTTGTTTGCAACCGGATCTCCCCCCTCCAGAAGCACACACATAAACACTGTCATATGAGCTGGGGCCGCGACCCCAACCGGACCTCGTCATTCGAGTTGAGCAACACAGAGATCTACCGCCGGGTCAAGGCCCTCTTCACCACCCACAAGGACTTCTTCTCTGAGTGGACGTGGGGAATTGAACACTTTTGCCGAGATAGGCTCCCTCCTGCGGTAAGTCTCGTGCCCCAAACTCTTTCCAAATTAAATCATATGTCGGTCCTTGTTGTGGGTTTAATCTTGTTGCCTTTTCTTTCCCTTAGATGTTTCTTCAGCAAACCATCGAGGATGGCACCGAGCCTTCCCTCAAATGGGCGCCTGACCGGGATACCTCAGACAAGGAGGAACCGGATCAGGAGATGTTCCTTCCGATGGCGGATGCGACCAAGCGACCCACCGGTAAACTCTCTTCCATTAGAGATTGGCCCGACGATGAAGATGATTCGGATGTTGAGGTGATGGAAGCATTTGACACTGTCCCCCTTTCTTATGCTTTTTCGGCATCAACTAACCCTGGTGGGCAGATCCATGAAGACCCTCCCCTTGCCGTGGGTGATCCTGTTCCGGTCGCGTAGAAGAAGAAGAGGGGAGCTGCATCAACTTCTTCCTCCGGACCTTCTCAGCCAGCCAAAAGGCGAAAGAAGTCCGGAGACAAAACTGCTACCAAGCCTGCAACCAAGGCGACAGCCCGGAGGGCTCGGAAGCCCAAAGAGCCTCTGACCTCGGATGAGTAAGCCTCTTCTCCCTTTGCTATTTACTTGTTCTTCTTTTATTATAGTTTCTCATCATACATTATTTGATTCAGCAGGGCCACGGTGGAGGTCCCATAGAGTGGATCTGGCATTGCCTCGCCGCTCCGACACATCCCTTCTCCCCCTCGTGGCGACGATTCACGCCCGTTGAGCCCCATTCAGGAGGGTTCAGCGGCTGCTCCGGGTTCCAGCTCACCTCGTCAGGAGGAGGGTAACCTTGGAGCGGGGGAGACTGGATCTACCGAGGCAGCAGCAACCACCACTTCGGCTCCGTCGCAAGCAGCTTCGTCCGAGAGACCCACAGTACCCCCACCGAAACGAAAATCAGCACCATCACCATCTTCGGCTCCAGCACCAGCAGCAAAGGCACCAAGCCCCTCCGCCTCGTCCGAGTCTTCCAAGGCTCGGCGAGAAGACCCTAGCAGCACTAAGGGAAGCACCAAGGCAGCTCCTAAGGGAAAATCTGCTGCAGCAACATCCACCTCACAGCAGCAACCCAAGGGCAAGAAGGCTCCTGATGCCGCCATGGCAATGTCCGTCGAGGCTAGACAGCGCACCCTCACGTCCATGCTTTCAAAGAAGACTCCACCACCGAAGGACGCCCCTGCCGAGCCAGCTGATGCGCAACTTGTTTTGCACACCAGCCCCGCCATTGCCCAAGTTGAGAGGAGGGAAGCGCATGCCAAGGGTTTAGTGGCGCCCCATATGCGCGAACGATACGCTCTGACCTTGATCGAGTTTGTAAATAACTGGAACAAGGCGGAGTTCGTCTACAACGACGATCTCCCGGAGAAGTTCGGTCCTGCCGAATTTTCTGCGCAGATGAATACTGCCGCCAAGGCAATTAATCTTGCGGGCCGGATGATGGAGGTACACCACTTCGTTTTTTCCTTAACATGCAGTAGACATTAGTGATATAACCACTAGTCCCCGAGCCTCCGGGGGAGTAACTTGTTATTCGGCCGGATGCTCCTTAGAGAATTAACGTAGCTCCTTAATAACTTCGAATATGCACACACCTAGAGCCGGGTTAAGTTCCACCTGTCCCGGATTTTGTACACTTCGAATATGCACACACCTAGAGCCGGGTTAAGTTCCACTTGGCCCAGATTTTGTACACTTTGAATATGCACACACCTAGAGCCGGGTTAAGTTCCACTTGGCCCGGATTTTGTACACTTCAAATATGCACACACCTAGAGCCGGGTTAAGTTCCACTTGGCCTGGATTTTGTACACTTCGAATATGCACAAGACTAAGGTGTCCATCTTTGCTCTTTCAGGTGACCACCAATCATCGGAGCGCTGAATTTCAGCGTCTCCTTGATACTCACAAGATGCTGCGTGCAAAGCATAGTGCGCTGCTCGCTGAACACCAGAAAAGGGGTAAGTTTCTTCCTTGGTATTTTTCCATTTTCCTTCATCTTTTTCTGCCGAACTAACCCATCATTTGGTTTTTCCCAGCTGGGGTGGAAGCTGAGAATACCATCATGAGGAAAAACTTGGAGCAAATCAAGGGTGAGTCATTTTTGCTCAATCTCTCTCTGCGCCCTATCCTCTTTTCTTCTTGGCTCAGCAAATATTCATACCTCGGCTTTGCCAGGTCAACAAACTATTTCAGCATCTCTTGAAGATAGTGTTCCCGTGTCTGATATGATGCTGCATTTTCTCGAATAAGTAGGGCAGCATCAGGACGAACTCAAAAAGAAAGATGATGAGCTTGCCCTCCTCCAAACCAAAGATGATGAGATTTCCAAGCTCAAGGCATATATGAAGAAATTGAAAGCGCAACACCAATCCGAACTTCAAAAAGCTGGCCAGGACTTTACTGAAGAGTGCGAGCACCTGAACCTCCAGACTGCCAAGGACCGAGAACTTCTACAGGAGGCCGACGTCAAGCTTGAGTCGGCGAATACTGAACGTGTGCAACTTCGCAAAAGGTGTGATGACTGTACTAAGGAGCTGACCCGGATCCACAGCCACATCTCTCGTAAGTTCTTTTCCATAAACCAGCATGAATATCTCCGGGTCAACCTCTTGTACTTATTTCACTTTTCCTGTTTTCAGACAAGTTTCCAGAGGGTGATGCCATTGCATCCAATGCTGTTACCAAGTTCCGCCAGTAGAGAGGTACTCCATCTGGTTCTGGCGCCATTCCTCTTGATCTGGAGGACCTGCTTGTCAGCTTGTCCTCTAGAGTTGAAATTATGAAGAACCATGGCAAGGATATTCTAAGCACAGTAGTCCGGGTCTTCAATGCCCTTTGGCCTTGCGAAGATACTCCGGAGGGTTCCGCTGCCCTAATTAACAAGCTGATGGAGTGCGAGACCCAGCCAGACCTCTGGAGGGAATCCTCCAGATGTGCCGGAGCTGAGACCGTTCTCCACTATGTGCTCACATGGTACAAGAAAATCAATCTTGATCTTCTCGAGCGCATGCGCACCGGGTCAAGGTGGTCCACCGATCCGGATTGTGTAACTCGTCGCAAGGCTTGCACCCATAATCTCATTCAGTATGCCCCTATCCATCAATGGAACGAGGGACCAAGCTTCCTCGATGTCGTTGACGACGAATACATCGAAGATGGTTCGGGTGAAGATGATGAGAGCGAAGCCTCGGACATTGAAGAAGATGAAGCTGAAGCCGAAGCTGGGGCTGCAACCGCTGGCGCCGAAGTACCTCCTCCTGCTCCTTAAGCGAAAAAACTTTGAAATTTATCAGATCCCCGGTATGCCGGGTGCAATTGTATCTAAGCACATCAGTTATATTTTGCTACTAAGTTTTTATGCTGGATTAATTTGGGCGTAGTCCCCGAGTTTCATTTTCTTGTTCCTCCAATTTCTTGGCTCGGCTCGTGTCCACCTTGGTTTGGTTTTATGACTTACGAGTCCGAGTTTCAAAAATTGACTTAACAATACTTGGAAACTTTAGGATTAGCTCAAAATAATTCAGCATAGTTAATATAAGGTAAACACAAGGTTAGTCCGAAAAATAAACGTCGGCTGGATTAAGTTTCTTTCCTTAGTCGTTTTTCATGTGCTACGCAATTCCAAACTTGTTCTCTTGCTTTCCATGAAGCCAATTCTTGTTGGACAGCAGCAAGTCGAAGATTTAGGTTTTTGGTGCTCACACACTACTAATCCGGCTTAAGTAGGAGCAACTTATGCTAGCCGACATATAAATAATAAATATAGAAGACAAGCAATATTATTAAGGAAGTCCCCGAGTTACTGCTCGAGGTGCCAAGGTTTCATTGATAAGCTCATTGCCGGCATACATATCGACATATGAGAGACTCGGATACATACACTTCTCTGCTAAGTGTAGAAAGGACGAAGTAGAGCTACATTCTATGGACGCTTGGATTCCTCGCCGGACCTGTCCGCCTTGTTCTTCTCCTGTGGCTTTGCATCGATAAGATAATAAGAATCATTTTGCAGTGCTTTGCTCACAATGAATGGCCCTTCCCATGGGGGGATAATTTATGCATGCCAGCAGTACGTTGTACCAACCAGAGTACCAGGTCACCTTCCCGGAAAATTCGGGGGCTTACCAACCGGAGTACCAGTGCACCAACGGGTTAGAAACTCCCGGTCAGTCTCATTCAATCTCTGCCTGCACATTGCTTGGGTCTGTGGCCTGTTGGGCCTCTGATACATACTTGAGAAATTGCTAACAAACATCTCCTCAAAATCGATCCAAAAGTTAATACTTCTGGGTGGCAAATTGTTTAGCCATACCCTTGCTGGCCCCTCCAACATCTAGGGTACATATCTCACAGCCCTCCTCAATTTGCCTGTGGCAATTTTCATAGCAGTTGCATAGTTAATCAACCAATCCTCCGGCTTAGTGTTGCCGTCATACGTATTTGCGCCTCTAGGTAACTAGAAGTTAGGTACCAGAGGTTCCTTCATGATCCGGGGCCCAAAATAAGCTAGACCTGGAGGATGTTGACACTCAATTTGCTCCAACCTATACAACCGATCTAGTTTTAGCCTGGCGTCATCAGGCATCAAGTTCCAGCCTCCCAACCTTGACCCTATCACGTGATAGTCTGGTCTGGGATAGCCAGCATTTACCATCTCCGAATCACCATCATTGTATCTATCTTGCTCCTGTGGAGCTGGTCTCTGTTGCATACCTTGGCTGGCACTGCGCTCTTGCCGTGGTATATTCCGCTGCTGCGATTGACCTGCACCTACCGAATTACGCTGTCCGGCATTGCCGTTTACAGTATTCCCTTGACTGGCATTGCCTTGGCCACGGTTACCTCGGCCAGCTTCACCTCGGCTCACAATCCTTCGATCCTCATTTCGTATATAGGAGTGGTTAGGTCTCCACTTAGGGCATACGTGGAGGCATATTCCATGGAATATGCCTCCTCCCCAAATAGTAAGCCGACCGGGTTACTTTAACCCAGCGTCATCCATGCAGAGGCTACGTGAGCCTCTGCGGCGCCTGCGTCATTCGACATAGGCTTCATCACCTTTGTCGGCCACGCCTCGGTGGTCCTGCCTCTGTCCGCTTCGCTCACGCTCTGCGTACAACGGTCACCTTTGACCAACGAGATACCTTCCTTCTCTTACAAGCTTGATATGACGCGGATCCCACATAGTTGATCCGGCCACACCTGTTCCTGCATACAAGTTAGATACATCTTACCGACATACGACATAAGTCGGTTGAGACCAAGTTAGGTGGATGTCCCCTGGTCCGGGTTACTCCGTGATTCGGCCTGCCTTGAGGTGACTCGGCCATCACTTGCTTTGACCTTGCCGTACCTCGGCTAAATAGGCCTTTATACCCCGGCGTGACCCTACCTGGGGGTATCCCCCCAACAATATGTCTATTATTCTTGGGAGACCTTTTCTTAATACTGCAAGAGCTGTTATTAATTGTAATTAAGGAAAGGTGACTTTCAATGTTAATGAACAAGGAACATACTGTCTATTTCCCCAAGAAGATTGATAGGACTTATGGTTTGAATTCAGTTGAACATGTTGAGGGCATTCAAGTTGGAGAAATATATTGTCCCATACCACGAGAAAAATTTGAAACTATTATGATTGGGACCATTGCTATCAAGGTTGAGGTAACATAATCATTAGTGGAATACAAAGTTTTGTTTCATATAACATTGTTTTGGTAACAAGACCTGATCAACCTTGTTAACAAAAGGATTTCATTGAACAAAACAATGTTTTTACCATGATTATCTCCGCTTACTTCTATTCTATCTATTTTAGTTTTTGCTTTTGTTTAGTTTACCTTTCTGTTGTTAGTTTCTTGCATGTTTGAGTGTCTTAGAACTTTTGTAGTTCTAGCCTTGTTTTGTCATTGCATCATTACAAAAAAATCTTTCTATCGGAAAATCATTCATCTATACCTGAAAATTGCTCAAAAATAAAGTGTCTCAAAAAATTCTAGAAAATTCATATTAAATTTTTACGTGAAAAAGGGGCAGAGAAGTGCCTGGAAGGTACCAGGGGGACCCACCAGGCAGGCACACCAACTGGTGGCGCGGCCAGCCCAGGGGCGCGCCTGCCTATGGTGTGGGCCACCCCTGGCCCTTCACTCACTCTCTCACATGCCACTTTCTTCTCTCTCCCGAGTAAACACTAGTTCATTGCTCGAAATCGCGTTCTTGCTGTGCTTGCCCTCGATTTTTCGATCTCGTTGCTCAGCCCATCTTTGCTGCTGAAATTGGGAGCATTTGTTCTTCAGTATGTGACTCCTCCGCTTGTCCAAGTAGATTTGTGTTTAGTGGTTTTTATCTTGAGTATTTTGCTGCTGTAGGTGACAAGTTATGAGAGCTTGTAAGCTTGTTTGATGCTTAGAGATATAGTTTTGATGCATGTTTAGGCCTCTTACAAGTCCCTATGAGTAGTGCCCTTCATTATATATTCACTTTGCAATCACTTGTTTAATAGATGTTTAAATTTCAGAATAGAAGATGAATGAGCATCAACTCAACCAACATGAACTGAGGGTGCCTGAGGTTATGAAGGTTCACCGAGAGGAGGAAGTTTTTCCTTCCATCTATCCATGCTACGAATTCATGAGGGCTGCAGGAATTTCCCAGGACTTCCATACTTTGGTTGCTAATGCAGGATTGGAGCACTTTGTGGAGGATGAACCTTGTCAATTTGTGAAACTAACCATGTCTGTAGTGCAGGACTTTCGATTTAGTCACTCTTTTCCTAACCCCATGGTCCACTACAAAATTTACAATATAGCTGTCGACCTTTATCTCGATGATTTTTGTGCAGCTATTAAGGTACCTTAGTGGGGATCATGTGGAAGGATTAAAGAGCGACCTACACCACTCATGGACTTGTACGCAGAGATTTGCCAAGGGAGAAGCTTCTCGAAGGAGAGCGAGAAAACCCATAACATTCATCTCCCCTCTATTCGCTATTTTGCTTACTTTATTGCCAAGTGTGTTATTGCTAGGAAAACTGCCAATAAGTTATCTTCATATGATCTAGCATTCATCTCTGCTGCTCTTAAACGAGATAGGACTTATAACTTGGGTGCCTTGATAGCTTTCCATCTTGCTGCTAACCACGAGAAAGGTGGAATTTGTGGAGGCCTCATTGCTTCTCGTTTATTAGCATTGCATGGTTTAGTGCCCCATCATCTAGACCTATAGTTTCCCATAGAAAGGCTTGATCTTAATTCCATGATACATCATAAATTTGTTTCTTCTTGGGCTAATCTTAGTGAGTTGTCTTATGAAATAACCTTTCTCAAGGATGCTTGGAGAAGGAGAAAGTCCGAGCGAGTTGTTCTTTTGCCTGCACCTGTTTTGTTTAACCTTGATAACACGGTAGGATGGTCCCTCACGGAGGAGTTTGATACGTACTTGGGAGAGCTCTCCCAACAGGATCAAGATACTAGAAGGGAGGTCACAGATGATTCGGTCCATCCCTTGAATGAGGGGGAGTCTTCATATCAGCAGCCTACCTATGATTGGGGAGCTTCTTCTTCATCCCAAGGGCCTAACTATGATCATTCTTACAATGACCCACCTGCTTGGAACCCTTACTCATACTTGGATTGATACCCACTTAGGCCAAAACCCTAAGCTTGGGGGGTGGTACACCGACATCACACTCATCTCCATATCATGTTTCGTCTGTACTTTGTATATTCATATTTTGTTCTCTTTTTAGTTTTCATTCTTTCTTTGCTTTTGCTTTCTAAAACACAAAAAGACCAAAAATATTTCTGTTGTTTCTCTTTGTTTGATTCTTCTTCTTTTTGCCTTGGTTTGCTTTTCCCTTTTTGCTTTGTTTGAAATATTCAAAAAATCCAAAAAGATTTTGCTTTGCTTGTTCTTCCTTTTTGGTTCTTGTTTAAAAAAACGAAAACACCAAAAATATTTGTTGTTCTTCTTTGGTTTTGTGAGTTTGTTGTAGGGTTCAGCAGTCCTTAGTGGAATTAGGTTTCATATTATTATTCAAGCCACACAAGTGAAGAGCAATAATGAGGTTTAATGACAACTTGAGGTGTGGTAAGAGGCTGGTAACAAACTCTATTTGTTTTCATTTTGGTACATATACTCATCATTGTGGGCATGCTTAGTCTGTTCATGTAGGGTGTATGTTATTCATGGATGCTTAGTAGTTCTTGCTTTCATATGATTAGTTCCAACTTGCTAATAGTTTGTAGCATGTCATATGAATGTTTGCTTGCATTATTCTATTCATAACTTGGTATGACACCGTGGTATCCTCCTGTAAATGTTTCATTTGAATTGACTTGGCACATGCTCACGCATGCATATGACTGAAATAATCAGTTAAGCCTCGATGAATTATTTTGCCTTGAGGGTCTTGAATCACTTTCATGCCATGATTAGTCCTGTTTTGTTGCAAGCATGATTATGAAAGTTATTGCTCTCTCGTTTGTCGCTCCCTTACTATTGCTAGCCTTCACTTACACTGAGTATGTTTTACTCATGTTTCCAACTCCCTAAAACAAAATATTGCCAAAGTGTCCACCATACCTACCTATTAGCATCTTTTGCTATTTCCGTGAATATTCAATATGCCTAGTTTTCTTCCGAATAAAATGATTGCTTGTTATGGGAAAGTTAGTTAGTAAAGCTCTCATGAACTTGATGGCACACTTTATTTCCTGCACTTAATAAACCTGAACCATTGTGACTGTCCATGAAAGTAATATGCTTGCAAATTATAGGCTAGGGATTAGCAGAACCGTGATGTCACGGGGAATGCTTTCAACACCTGTAAATATATACCCAGTTGATATCATGCTCTTTTGTTTGCGGATGTCGTCGGTGTGAAATAAAAGGGGAGCTTGGAAGTCCATGGAGTTATGTATGTGTGTTAGAGAAACGCCTGGGCCGCTGGTCTAATCCATGTTGTCATGGTGGAAACCTGCAGCGTAACCATAATGAGTATCTATGAAGCCGTTTTCTTATAAAAAAAGAGATAGCTATTGAGAAAAAGAAAAAAAGAGATATGAGAAAAGAGGAAAGAGAGAAAAAAGCACCATTTTCCCATGGTAAATAAGAAGATTGCTGAGATACTCGTTGTCTTCTTGCCTTGTCATTTTGATATGGGGATTCTTCCGTATCAATGGGCAAGGGGTACCCCGTTGGCGGTTCTCTATAATACGCACATATTTACGATGACAAGAACTTACCAGTAACTAAAGTTGAGTAGCATGAGGAGCGGCCCTCATACTCAAGGGACATGAGATTTCCAGTTTATAGTCTATCAAGCATATAACTCAGATTGGACCTCACTTTCACCTTAACCATATTAAATATGCTTATGATAGGGCAATGAGAGCTCAAAGCTAACGAGTACCATACTTTCAGCATTTGGAAGCCTTTCAAACTATTCAAAACCTTTTTCATTTCTTTGTTGAGTCTCCACATATTCTATGAGCACCTTCTTGAGAGCATAGTTGTCATTCTTAGCGTAATGTGCTTGTCTCAAAACTTGATTATTTGTGTTATGACTTTGATGCTTGTATCTTTGATATCTTTACTTCTAGTCTTCACCTGAACTTCAGAGGTGCCTTGGCATTCACAATCAAAGGCAAGCGAGATACCACTCTATCATACCTTGTTATGAGCATTGTAATGTTGCTTATGTTTATGTTTCATGCTACTTATTATTTTTGAGTTGGAATCTCTTCATAGCTTGCAATTCCTATTAAGTAAACTTAGTTGCATACTCTTTATTATGAATTGTCTAAGTAGTTGATCACATGCTGAGAATATTTACATCATATGAAGCAAATCTGTTTGTGAAAGTTTCTTTTATCACACTCAATTTTCAACTGAATTGCTTGAGGAGAAGCAATAAGCTAGGCTTGGGGGGAGTTGATACGTCCAAAACGTATCTACTTTCCCAAACATTTTTGCTATTGTTTCTCGTCTAAACTTGTGTGATTTGGATGCAAGTAACACAGACTGATGCTGTTTTCAGCAGAATTGCCTTGGTGTCTAGTTTTTGTGCAGAAAATCAACTATCAGGAAAAATCTCGGAAAATATGCCAAAAATCCTATTTCGTTAGAAGACTCACAGAGCTAGAATACGAGACGGAGTGGGGCTGGGCCCAGGCCACACCACCTGGCTGCACGGGCTAGGCCTGGCCGTACCAGGGGGTGGTCTGGCCACCCCAGACACCCCCTCGGTCTCCCTCTTCGCCTATAAGTTGCCTTCTAACCTAAAAACTCATGGGGGTTTGACGTTTTTCTAGAAAGAGTTCCGCTCCGCGGCGACCACCAGATTCCGCGATTCGGAACCAGAAACTCTGTTCTGGCACCCTGCCGGGACAGGGAATTGGAGGAGATCATCGCCATCATCATCACCATCGCTTCTCCATCGACCATCCATGTTTCCCCCATTTATGAGTGAGTAATCCCCCGCTGTAGGCTATGGGGATGGTAGGTATTGGATGAGATTGTTCATGTAATGGCATCGGATTGTTAGGGCATGGTGCCTAGTATCTACTATTAGTGCTTTTTGACTTTGTTGGGACTTGTTATGCTTAATGCTTGCACTAGGTCCCGAGTGCCATGATTTCAGATCTAAACATGTTATTGATTCATTATGATAGTATTGTTTATAATCTTACCTGCAAGTTGTATACACACGTTGTTGTCTGGAACCAATGGCCCCGAAGTGACAGAAATGGGGATAACCGGAGGGAATGGCTTTGATGTGAGGATCACATGTGTTCACGGAGTGTTAATGCTTTGCTCCGGTGCTCTATTAAAAGGAGCACCTTAATTTCCAGTAGTTCCCTTGAGGCCCCGCTGCAAACGGGCTGGCAGGACAAAAGATGTTGTGCAAGTTATCATTGCGAGCACGTATGACTATATATGGAACACATGCCTAGGATTATCTAGTACTTGGATGCTTTATCTTATTTATCTGCAATTGCCCTATGTTCTGATTGCCATGTGAATTGTCTTGTCCATACAACGCCCGTGCATCCATCCCTATGCCTACCACACTCGAATCCTACTGTTTACTGCAATTGTTACTACTGTCTTTACTTTACTACTGCTGCTACTTTACTATTCCTACTACAAAACTATTGCTACTGATAAACTGTTGTGAGCAAGTTTGTTTCTAGGTGCAGCTGAATTGACAACTCAGTTGTTAAGGCTTATAAATATTCTTTAGCTCCCCTTGTGTCGAATCAATAAATTGGGTTTCACTTCCCTCGAAAATACTACAATACACCCCCTATACTTATGGGTCATCAGTGAGCCATAGCCACTTTGATTGTTTTCAAAACACGGGCAAATTTCTAGGCATGCATATTTGATACGTCCATTCTGCATCACTATTCTATATCATAATTTACTGTTATTCATTGATATATTTCATATTAAGAGATGATACTTATGTAATTTCATCTGTTTTTGCAAGGTTGATGAATTTTGGAGCATGGACCGCTACAGTCAGGATTCTAATGGAAAAGGTGCTGTTTAGAGGCAAAATTCGCGAAGATCAGAAAATCCGGGAAAATACATGGAAAATCCTATTTTTCTAGAAGACGAAGGAAGCCAGAAGGAGGAGTAGAGATGGGCCACAGGGGGCCCACACCACCCCCTGGCGCGGGCTAGCCTAGGCTGTGCCACTAGGTGGTGTGGCTGCCCTGGCCCACCTCCATCTCTCCCCTCTGGCGTATATAATCCTCCTGAAACCCTAATACTCAGGGAGCGACCACAGAAAAATTTCGCCGCCTCTGTGGGGCGGAAAACACTAAGAGAGAAAGATCTCTCCGGTAGACAGATTTCTGCCGGGGGAATTCCTTCCCGGAGAGGGGAGATCGTCGCAATCAACACCACCATCAAGTTGGACTTCATCAGGATCATCATCATTATCATTACCACTATCATCACCATCAGCACCCTCATCACCATCTCCATCTTGCTGTAACAATTGGGTTGAATCTTGCATAGTTCTTAGGGGAAACTTTCCCGGTGTTGATTACTCTTTCTAGTTGATGCTATTGAGTGGAACCATTGAATTATCGTTTATGTTTAGATTCTTATAGATCATTATTCCATCCCTGATCATGATCCATATGATGTCTTGTGAGTAGTTCGTTTTGTTCTTGAGGACATGGGAGAAGTCATGTTGTTAGTAGTGGAATTGTGTTGAGAAAGATTCAAGAGTTTGATATTTAAGTTGTGGTGTACTTCTTCTAGTGGTATCATGTGAACGTCAACTACATGACACTTCACCAATATGGGCGTAGGGGAATGCATTGTGTATTTGGCTACTAATCGTAGGGGTTGCCGGAGTGACAGAAACCTAAACCCCCGTTAGGAAACCATTGCACAAGGGACGTAAGGGTCTTAGAGTTTAAAGCTGTGGTTAGGTTTCTACCTTAATTAATTTCTTGTACTTACAGATGTTTGCAAGGGGTATAATCACAAGTATGTATTAAACCTATGAAGGTCGGTACATTAGCACAGGTTCACCCACACAACACTTAGCAAGCTAAAGAGGATTAATCAACTATATGAAGCAAAAGCACTTGACAGTCTTCCCGTGTGTCCTCGAGAATGTTTGGTCATCTTAAGTAATACACCCATCTTGTCCTTTGCTGAATAAAGGATTGGGCCACTTGCTGCATTTATTCTTATTGTCTTTCATTTACTCGTACTTTATTTACTTGCATTATCAAAAACCCCTAAAAATCCGTTTGCTAAGTATTTGCAGAGAATTCCTGATCTATACCACTAGACAGACCTTCTGCTCCTCGCTGGGTTCGACACTCTTACTTATCAAAAATACTGCGATACACCCCTATACTTGTGGGTCATCAACACTATTTTCTGGCGTCGTTGCCGGGGAGTGAAGCGCTATTGGAGAGTGGAACTGGTAAATGAAACTTCTACTGTGAGTATTGTTTACTTCTGTTAGTTGCTTTATTTTCGTTATGGATAATTCACTGAGTTTCTTATTTCTTAATGCTACTACCATTGCTAAGGTAGTAGATGAACCACCACCTGCTGAGAATGATACTTTTAAAATACCTGCAAGAAGTATTGATCGTGTTATGGAGAACTACTATGTCGGGGATGGAACTGTCCATCCCATTGATCATTTGCTCTTTATTCACGAATTATGCGGGTTGTTCAAGTGTGCAGGTATTACTAAAGATCAAGTTAAGAAGAAGTTATTCTCATTGTCACTGAAAGGAAGAGCTGAGGAATGGTATAAGCTGCTGAAGAATAGTCAAGCTCTTGAATGGGAGGAAATAGTACCTCTCTTTTATTCAAAGTTTTATCCTCCTAGTGAGATTCATAAAGATCGGAATCAAATATACAACTTTTGGCCTCTTGATGGAGAGAGTACAACTCAAGCTTGGGGGAGATTGAAGTTACTAATGCTCAAATGTCCCATTGATGAGCTCCCCAACAATATTATTATCAATAACTTTTATGCAAGGCTTTCTCTTCATGATACGGATTTATTGGATGCTTCTTGTGCTGGATCATTCAATCGCATGGAAGAAGAAGCTAAATGGGATCTTCTGGACCGTATTCAAGATAATGCTGAAGCATGGGAGAATGACAAAGTAAGAAAGTCAGGTATAAATTATGATTATGAATGCATTGAATCTTTTATGGGAATTGATGACTTTCAAAATATTAGTAATGCTCATGGTCTTGATTTACAAGTTATTACAAATTGTTTTAAGGCTTTTGCTTCTTATATTGAAATCCCAAAAAAGGGATGGAGAAAGTACCATGCACCTTACAAAGATATTGTTGACTGTGTTCCTATTCGGATTACTGAGTATTACACTATTGATCACATCTTACCTGAACCTTATATCGAGAAGATACCCTTCCGAGATAAGGTAAAGGATCATCCTATGATAACTAGTGTAGTCACTAAAAGTGAAAAGAGAACTGTAAAACCTGATGAACATATAAACATTGAACCTCTTGTAGCAATTGTTAAGGATCTTGTCACTAAAAGTGTAGAAGATGGGCACATAGTCTTTTGTGAGGATGCTTCTAATGTTGTCTCACATCCTAATAGAACTAAAAAGGCTAGTGTCCCTGTGCTTTCTGTTAGAATTTGTGATCTTTGCTATTATGGTTTGTGTGATATTGGTGCAAGTTCAAGTGCTATTCCTTATGAGCTTTATAAAGAAGTTATGCATGAGATCAGTCCCTGCGAGTTGGAAGAGATTGATGTGGTTATTCACCTTGCTAATAGAGAAACCATCTCTCCAATTGGTATTGTGCGGGATGTAGAAGTTCTTTGTGGTAAGATTAAATATCCTGCTGATTTTCTAGTACTTGGTTCAACTGCTAGTAAAACTTATCCCATCATTTTTGGTAGACCTTTCTTGAGTACTTTTGGAGCTATTATAGATTGCAAGAGGGAGAGAATCTTAACTAAGTTTGATGGGGGAATCGTATGAGTTGAACTTTTCGAAATTTACTAAAGAACCTTGTGAAAATGAAACCCATAATGAGGATTTTCAAGTTGAACAACTTGCATCTATTTCTCTTGCTCCTAACAATGCTTTGCAGCAATTTATGGAAGACCACGAAAGTGAGATCTTCATGGAAGAAAGGAATGAGATTGACGAGATTCTCTGTCGTTAACCCAAGATGCTTAAGCATAACTTGCCTATAGAAGACTTGGGTACCATGTTGCCACCTAAAAAGGATCCGGTCTTCGATCTAAAACCTCTCCCTGACGATCTTAAATATGCTTACATTGATGATAAAAAGATATATCCTGTTATTATTAGCTCTAAACTTTCAGGGAAGGGAGAAGAAAGGTTATTCGAGGTTTTGAAGAAACACCGAGGGGCTATGGGCTATACTCTGGATGATTTAAAAGGGATTTCACCTACTATATGTCAGCATGCTATCAATATAGAACCAGATGCAAAGCCAGTAGTAGAGCACCAACGGCGTTTAAATCCTAAGATGAAGGAAGTGGTAAGAAATGAGGTATTGAAACTCCTTGATGCTGGTATTATTTACCCTATTGCTGATAGTGAATGAGTAAGTCCTGTTCATTGTGTTCCTAAAAAAGGAGGAATTACCGTTGTTCCTAATGATAATGATGGGCTTATTCCCCAAAGAATAGTAGTGGGCTATAGGATGTGCATTGATTTTAGGAAAGTTACTAAGAAAGATCATTACCCGGTTCCTTTTATTGATCAAATGTTAGAAAGGTTGTCTAAAAAGACCCATTTTTGTTTTCTTGATGAATATGCTGGTTTCTCTCAAATTGCTGTTGAGCAACAAGATCAAGAAAAAACTACTTTTACATGCCCTTACGAAACCTATGCTTATAGACGTATGCCTTTTGGTTTATGTAATGCTCCTGCTACTTTTCAAAGATGCACATCTGCTATCTTTCATGGTTTTTGTGAGGAAATTGTGGAAGTGTTCATGGATGAGTTCTCCGTCTATGGAACTTCTTTTGATAATTGTTTGCACAACCTTGATAAAGTTTTGCAGATGTTGTGGTGGTGGCACGGCAGATGCCATGGATAGTCTAAAGATGGGGCCAATGAGTGCTAGGGGAATCCAGGGAGGGAGAGCGTGGTGATTCCACGCATAGAAGTTCTCGTATATTCTCTATCTATGGTGTTTACACGCGCTCCTCATGCTCTCAACAAGAAGGAGACGATGTCTCTTACTCCCTGTTCACTAGCCCTAGAGTTCTACCTTAGACAGAGAATGATTCATCTATTGGCCATCCCTCTCTACGGAGCCCCGGTGCTCCTTATATAGGGGAGCCCGGGTTACAATTCTAGGGCATAGGTGGCAGCATATTCTATGAATATGCTCCTTTCCTAAAGCAGATGCTTCTTTATTCCTCTTTGATGGCTCGTCCATTAAGGTACCTTAGTGGATGTAACTAGCAGCGTCATCCTTGCCTTTTGGCGTCACCAGACACGGGTTACGTCATCCGGCTTTGCCCGCGTCACCTTGGTCGCCCCTGACCCGCTAGTCCTCTTCTTTTCTTTACTTTGCACATGCTTCAGCTAATAAAGCCACCTTTTTGATCAGCGGGGGATTCCTTCTCTTGGAAGCTAAGATAATCCGGCTAGCATATAGCTAATCCGTCTTACCCATTTACCTGCAAAACAGATAGACATGGCAGGCATAAATATTAAGCCGGCCGGACCATTGTCAAGGAAATGCCCCATGGGCCAGGTCACACCGCGATTCGGCCTGCCTTGAGGTGACCCGGTCAGCACTTTGCTTTGATTGCACCGTACCCTGGCTAACTCGGCCCTTATACCCCGGTGTTACCCTACTTGGGGGTGTCCCCCCAACATTAGTCCCCGAAGCTGGTGCGGTCTTAGTAACTTTTAGTTGTTAAGGCTATAGCAAGTTCCCTTATCTAGATCTTTCGTTCCTTAGGATGAGTTACCTCATAACCCGGAGTTTCTCTTCTTGCAACCCTTTTACTCTTTCCAAGTCATTCCTTGTTAGCTAGGTATTTCGCCTGCTTATCCGGGTTACCTTTCCTTCTCTCGTACGCTTCTCCACATCCTACGTGGAGGGTAATCATCATTTGCCTCATTTTAAGGGCCATGCGCATTTACCGCGCCGGTTACTGTCGCTGCGTCAGGCATAACTGATGTAAACGTCCCATCACTGCAGCGCCTTGTTAACTATAACACCGTGTCATGTCATGTCATGGGATCGCTTGCTCCCGTGGCCCCTTCTATGGCCTTGTTTCGATTGGCTGCTCGGGCCGCATACACGCTCGTTGCGCTCGGTACGTCACCCGCAAAGGATCCCACGACGCACATGCGGCACGGTTAAGTAGGGGTGCGGGGCACTCCCAGGGGAAGTTCCCCCATTTGCGCCGCGCTCCATTGCTCTTTCTGTCTTTCACAGCGACTCCGCCACCGCCGCTGGTTCTCTGCTTCACGAGCGCCACCGTGACCGCAACCACGCACATCCGCGCCACCGTCCCCATTCACATTTTCCATTATGGGGACTTGCGCTTCCCTCTTTCCTTCCTCCGGCTATCTCTATTCTGATTTTCCCGTCAAAAGCTTCGAATCCACCATGTCCGAAGCGGAGGCAGTGGTGGCACAGCAGGAAGAAGGAGTGGAGGGCCACGAGCGCGGTTGTTGGGATGGCTCCACCATCCGCGAGGAGGACTTGGCTTGGCTCCATGCCTCCCGTCGCATCCCCGCTGGTGTCGCCTGCCACCTCACCGCCGGTGAAATTTCTCCTTCCCCCAGGGAGGGGGAATACGTTGTGTTTCTTTCCCACTTCCAGCGTGGCTTTGGCCTCCCCACTTCTGATTTTTTCTTCGATTTCATTTCCACTTACAAGCTGCAACCACATCACCTCCCCGCAAATGCTATCACCTCTGTCTTCCTTTGCCGCTAGCATTGAGGGATACATTGGCCTCTGGCCAACCAAAGAACTTTGGATTAAGTTCTTTGGTCTGCGGAGGAACGTGGTTCCAGATAAGGAGCTTGCCCCGGAGGACAAGCACCTGACCCAATGCGACGCTGCCTCCATCTCCCCGCACAAGCAGTCCGTGTTTCCCCGGGTCACCAGGCTCGAATCCTGCAAGGGCTAGGCCCGGACCTTCTTTTACGTCCAGAACACCACCAAGGAGGACCAGATCCGGCTGCTTCCTTTCAAGCTTGGCCCTCCAGATGCTTCGCTTTGGGAGAGCATTCCCAAGCGCGCCACGGCCCTGGCGAATCAAGTGGCATGCCAGATCATGGAGCTGCTCAAGGTGCGTCTCCGGGGGGAGGACATTATGATTACTTTTATCCGTAGCTAGGTCTCCCCCCTCTAGAAGCGAGCCCACAAGATTTGCTACCTTAGCGGCCCTCTCGATCCTCACTGGACCTCTTCTTTCGAGCTGGATAACTCGGCGGTTTACCGCCGGGTTAAGTCCATATTCAATGTGGAGAAGGAGTTCTCCGATTATTGGGAGTGGGGAATCGAGCCCTTCACCCGTGCCAACCCTCCTCCAAAGGTAAATTAACCCTTCTTTGTTTTTCGAATCTTCTTCGTATGTCGGTTTTACTTTGCAACTTGGCAATTATTCTCTCAGAAATTTCTCCAGCAACCACTGGAGGATGGCGAGGTGCTGGTGGGCAAATGGTTGGAGGACCGCACCGAGGAGGACGAGGTTGAGCCTGATCCGGAGGCCTTCCTGCCTATCCCGGATGTCGTCAAGCGCAACGCTGGTAAGGTCTCTTCTTTAAGGGATTGGCCAGACGATGATGATTCTGACATTGAAGTCCTTGAGGTACTTGATTCGCTTCTCATATCTTACTTGCACTTGGCTCATGTTCGAATGTTCAGCTAACCCGGAAGATCATGTCCATGAGGTTCCTCCCCTTGCCACCGGTGGCTCGACCCTGACCCCTTCCCAAAAGCGCCCAGCTACCTCGGCCATAGCTTCGGAGGTGCCACCCAAGAAGAGGCAAAAGAAGTCCAGGGTTAAACCCTCGGCGAAGCCTGCCACCAAGAGCACAGTTCGGAGGGCACCCTAACCTCGGGCTCCTCCTACCGCAGACGAGTGAGTCCTTTTAGCATTACTACTTCAGATTTTTTCCTTTACTTGCCTTTCTGGTTGGTTCTCTCTTTTTGACTCGCTGTCCTTCCTTTCTTCTTAGAGCTCCTGTGGATATTTCTCAGAGCGGTTCCGGCATAGCCTCCCCACTCCGGAGTAGTCCCTCTTCCCCGAGCGACGATGATTATCGCCCACTCAGCCCTATTTAAGAGGGTTCTGCGGTTGCACCTGACTAGAGCCTACCTCACCAAGAGGAGGGCAACATCGGCGCGGGGGATAGTGGGGAAGCTCGGGACACGACGATGCTAGATCTCCCTAGCTCCTCGGCCTCTGTGCCAAATATTGAGGTGCTAGTTTCATCGGCGCCGCCCCCAGTATCTCCAGTACCAGTACCAGCACCAGTAGCAACAGCAGCAACAGCACCAGCACCAGCAGCACCAGCAACAACAACGACAACAGCACCAACAACACCACCAACAACAACACCAGTAGTAGCAGCAACATCAGCACCAATGGCAAGAGCCTCCAAACCTCCCAAGGGCAAAGCTCCTTAAGCTCCCACCGGGTCTACTCCTTCAATCGCTGATATATTTCAACAATCTCCTCAGTCCTCATCCGACAAAGCCAAGAAGATCTCCGAGTCAGCCAAAGATACTTCTTCCGGGTCTGCTCCCTCCGGATCAAAGGGCACTAGCAGCTGGTTTTGCATACCAGCCCTGCTGCAGCTCAATCTACAAGGCGAGAGGCCCACGTGAAGGGCCTTGTGGCGAGCTATACTCCGAGCGGTGAAAGTTACAATCCACAACTCCTTGAGTATGTGAACAACTAGAACGACGCCCAATTCGTCGATCCTCAAGACGATTTGCCGGAGAAGTTTGGCCCCGCCGAGTTCAGCGCCCAGATGAACTCCGCTACTAAGGCTATCTCCTTGGCTGGCCGGATGATGGAGGTAATTCTTTTTCTCTGCCGTTGATGTTTTATGCAATTGAACGCTTGTAGATATTGTTGGGTCTGCAGCATAGAAAACAAAAAATTTCCTACGGTGTGAACTACACGCCAAGATCTATCGACTAGGTACAAAGCAACGGGTGGACATACATCCAACGAGAACTTACCCTTGAAGACAACGAGTTTTGTTAACGAGTAGGAACTCGTGGTTGATGTAGTCGTACACTTGCCGATCTCAAGATCGTGAGGAAGTCCGAGCGCCGCAACTCAGCAGCACATCCGCACTCGCACACACGTTCAAGCCACCGGACAACCTCCACCTCCTCGCTCCAACGATCCAGCGGAAGCAGCAACTCCTTCCAGACGAAATGCCACCGGGAACATGTATCTCGCTAATCCGAGACAATGGGGGAATAATTCTAGAGGGGGAGAGAGATCCTTCACAAGGAGGTGTGTGGATGAAGGAGGGAATGGGTGGCCTTTTATAGGAGGAGGGGGGCTGCCCCCTCTCTCCATGGCCGGCGCATGGGGGGGTGACCCCTCACCTCCCCCATTCATGTGGTGGTAACCCCTCCACATTAAAATGCCTCTTCACATTCCCTTTTAAAGTCTCCACTTTAAATGCATTAAATTTCTCCAAATTTAATGCTCTCTCATTTAATAAAACTCTTTTTATTAATTCTTTTCAGAATTTTTTTAATTACTTTAATTAACAAACATTCACATATAGCCCCTTGCAATATTTCAATATCACATGCAGAACCACTTTCTGCAATTTCACCCGAAACAATTTCTGGTTTCTATTGAAACAATTCTTGCGCTTTGCAATTCTTTTGTCTGAAACATATGTGCTCCAAAATGGTGTCCGGTAACTCTTAAGTGTGCCACCCTATGGTTCGCGAATAATGCAGACATGATCGAGACCCTTCTCCGATCAATAATCAGCAGCGGGCCCTAGAGATCCGTACTGACTCGTACACATTCAACGATGACTTCTGTGATCGTGAGAACCTTTAACGCTTGTAACTAAATCCCTTTGTCTCTCGATATATTACATGTCCGAGATTCGATCATCGGTATCTCCATACCTAGTTTGATCTCGTTACCGACATGCACTCTTTTCTCGTTCCCGTGATATAACATTCTAGTGATCACATCACTTGCTTGCAAGCTATCTTAATGTGATATCACCGACAGGGCCCAGAGTATATCTATCCGTCATCTGGATTGAAAAATTCCACTCTTGATCCATGAGCCTCAACATAACACCTTCGTAGTACTGAACCCATCTTTATAGTCACCCTGTTATGGTGTGACGTTTGATGTTATCAAGATACTCTTCCGGTGTTAGCAATTAACATGATCTCATGGTCTAAGGATAAAGATTACTTCGTATGATGTGATAGTAATATAAACATTATGACTTGACCGTAATGCTATACTTCAGATGAATGTTCATCACATCATTCCACCAATGGTGTGACCTTGTTATTAACAACTTCCAATGTCCATGATCAGGAAACCTTGATCATCTTGTTAATCAACAAGCTAGTCTATAAGAGAGGCATAACTAGGAACCCTTTTTGTTTATTAAACACACATGTATTGATGTTTCCGATCAATACAATTCTAGCATGTAAAATAAACATCTATCATATATAAGGAATATATAATAAGAACTTTATTATTGCCTCTCAGGGCATATTTCCTTCAGTCTCCCACTTGCACTAGAGACAATAATCTAGTTCACATAGTGATAAATCTAACACCATTGGAGTTCTTGTGTTGATTATGTTTTGCCCTAGGGAGAACTTTAGTCAACGGATCTGCTACATTTAGGTCCGTGTGTACTTTACAAATCTTTATATCTCCATCCTTGACATGCTCGCGGATGGAGTGAAACTGGCGCTTAATATGCCTGGAATTCATGTGAGACCTCGGTTCCTTTGCGTTGGCTATGGCTCCATTATTGTCACAATAGATCACCATTGGGTCCAACGCATTGGGAACCACACCTAGTTCCGTAATGAACTCTTTCATCCAAACCGCCTCCTGTGCCGCTTCTGAAGCAGCAACATATTCCGCCTCCGTCGTTGAACCAGCCACCACAGGTTGTTTGGAACTCCTCAAACTAACTGCTGCTCCGTTCAAGAGAAATACGTATCCGAATTGAGACTTAGAGTCATCCGGATCGGTGTCAAAGCTAGCATCGACATAACACTTAGCGACTAGACCTCCGTATATAAGAAACATATCCTTAGTCCTTCTCAAGTACTTGAGGATGTTCTTTACCGCTATCTAGTGTTCTGAACCTGGATCAGATTGGTACCTACTAGTCAAACTAATAGCATGTGCCACATCCGGTCTTGTACATAGCATGGCATACATAATAGAGTCTATGGCCGAGGCATAGGGGATCTTATCCATCATCTCTCTTTCTTCCGCTGTAGCCAGACTTTGAGTCTTACTCAATGTCTTGCCTTGCAACATAGGTAAGAACCCCTTCTTACTTTCGTCCATATTAAACTTCTTTAATATCTTATCAAGGTATGTAGTCTGCGATAGCCCAATTAGGCGCCTTGATCTATCTCTATAGATTTTAATGCCTAATATATATGATGCTTCACCAAGGTCTTTCATCGAAAATTTGCTGTTTAGATAACTTTTAACACTGTTTAAAAGATCTATATCATTTCCAATCAATAATATGTCATCCACATATAATATCAGAAATGCCACATTGCTCCCACTCACTTTCTTGTAAATACAAGCCTCTCCATAAGTTTGGACAAATCCAAACTCTTTGATCACCTCATCAAAGCGGAGATTCCAACTCCAGGATGCTTGCTTCAGTCCATAGATGGATCGCTGAAGTTTGCATACCTTATTAGCATCCTTAGGATCGACAAAACCCTTAGGTTGTATCATATACAACTCTTCTTCAATATTACTATTGAGGAACACAGTTTTGACATCCATCTGCCATATTTCATAATCGAAATATGCAGCAATTGCTAACATAATCCTAACCGACTTAAGCATCGCTACGGGAGAGAATGTCTCATCGTAGTCAACTCCTTGAATTTGTCGAAACCCCTTTGCGACAAGTCGAGCCTTATAGATGGTCACATTACCATCAGCATCAGTTTTTCTTTTGAAAATCCATTTATTCTCAACGGCCTTTCGGTCATGAGGTAAGTCCACCAAGTTCCAAACTTGGTTCTAGTACATGGATTCCATCTCGGATTTCATGGCTTCTAGCCATTTGTTGGAATCCGGGCTCATCATCGCTTCTTCATACGTCGCAGGGTCATCCATTTCATCAAACATGAAATTCACAACAGGATTGCCGTACAGTTCAGGAGCTGCACGTGTCCTGCTTGACCTGCGAGGTTTGGTAGTGTCCTCTCTCGGAGTTTCATGATCATTATCATTCGCTCTCTCTTCATCAGGTGAAGTCAACTCCGAAACAACTTCCGGTGCTGCGCCACTCGCCATTCCATAAAGAGAAGTTTCAATAACCTCTTCGAGTTCTACCTTCCGACTACTCACACCTTTCGCGAGAAACTCCTTCTCAAGAAAGGATCCATTCTTGGCAACAAAAACCTTGCCCTCGGATCTGTGATAGAAGGTATACCCAATTGTTTCCTTAGGGTATCCTATGAAGACGCATTTTTCCGCTTTGGGTTCGAGTTTATCCAGTTGAAGTTTCTTCACATAAACATCGCATCCCCAAACTTTAAGAAATGACAACTTAGGTTTGTTTCCAAACCATAATTCATATAGTGTCGTTTCAACGGATTTAGATGGTGCCCGATTTAAAGTGAATGCAGCTATTTCCAGTGCATAACCACAAAATGATAGTGGCAAGTCAGTCAGAGACATCATAGATCGAACCATATCCAATTAGGTACGATTATGACGTTCCGACACACCATTACGTTGTGGTGTTCCGGCAGGCGTGAGTTGTGAAACTATTCCACACTCTTTCATGTGTGTGCTAAACTCGTAACTTAGATACTCTCCTCCACTGTCAGATCGTAGAAATTTGATCTTTCTATTATGATGATTTTCCACTTCATTCTGAAATTCCTTGAACTTTTCAAAAGTTTCAGACTTGTGTTTCATCAAAGAGATATACCCATATCTACTAAAATCATCCGTGGAAGTAACAAAATAACGATATCCACCTCGCACCGACACACTCATTGGTCCACACACATCAGTATGTATGATTTCCAATAGATCTGTCGCCCGTTCCATTGAACCGGAAAACGGCGTTCTAGTCATCTTGCCCATAAGGCATGGCTCACATGTATCAAATGATTCAAAATCAAGTGATTCCAAAAGTCCATCAGAATGGAGTTTCTTCATGCGTTTAACGCCAATATGACCTAGACAGCAGTGCCACATATATGTAGACATATCATCATCAAGTTTAATCTTTTTACCATTAACATTATGAATGTGTGTAATATTACTATCGAGATCCAACAGAAATTAACCATTCAACATAGGTGCATGACCATAAAAGATATCATTCTTATAAATCAAACAACCATTGTTTTCAGATTTAAAGGAATGACCACTTTGCACCAAACACGATCCAGATATAATGTCCATGCTCAGTGCATGCACTAAATAACAATTATTTAGGTTTATAACTAATCCCGATGGCAAATGGAGAGGTAGCATCCCGACGGCGATCACATCAACTTTTGATCCATTGCCGACCCGCATTCTGACCTCATCCCTTGCTAGTTGTCGCTTGTTCCGTAGCCCCTGAACCGAGTTACATATATTAGCAACCGATCCCGTATCAAATACCCAGGTGCTACTGCGAGTACTAGTCAAGTACACATCAATAACATGTATATCACATATACCTTTGTTTGCCTTGCCGGACTTCTTGTCCGCCAAATACGGGGCAGTTGCGCTTCCAATGGCCAGTCCCCTTACAATAGTAGCACTCGGTGTAAGACTTAGGGCCAGCTCGGGGTTTCTTTTTAGGCGTGGCAACAGACTTTCCACCCTTCTTTCCCTTGTGCTTGCCTTTCTTGTCTTTCTTGAAACCGGTGGTCCTATTGATCATCAACACTTGATGTTCTTTCCTAATCTCCACTTCTGCAGTCTTAAGCATTGACAGAAGCTCGGGAAGAGACTTCTTCATGCCCTGCATATTATAGTTCATCACGAAGCTCTTGTAGCTAGGTGGCAGAGATTGGAGAACACGATGTATGCCTAAGTCAATGGGAATCGTTATTCCCAAGGACACAAGCTTATCGGCGTACCCAGACATTTTGAGTACGTGCTCACTAACGGAGCTGTTTTCCTCCATCATGCAGCTAAAGAACTTTTCTTTAGCATTATAACTCTCTACGGCAGCATGGGTATCGAAAATCATTTTCAATTCTCCCATGGTATCAAAGGCATTGCCATTTTCGAAACGCTTTCGAAGTTCTGGCTCTAGCCCATACAGTATGTCGTAATGAACTAAGTTGTGGTCCTCCTGACGAGTCACATAGACATTCTTTTCCTCGTCAGGGGCATCAGGAGCTGGTGGGGGGCCTAGCGGCGCATCTAGCACATATTGTTTTTGTGCAGCAGTGAGGAGAATCCTCAAATTCATAGCCCAGTTGGTGAAGTTGCTACCATTCGCAGCAAGTTTCTCTTTCTCCATGAACACATTGAAATTAAAAGCAGGTGGTGCCATCTACAACCGAATTTGTAAAGTTTATTTATACTAAGTTTATGATAGATTGAGTTCAACTAATCCAAATTACTAATGAACTCCCACTCAAAAACGACATCCCTCGTGTCTTTTTGGTGATTACATGAACCAAATCCACTACACCAAGTCCGATCATCACGTGAGTTGATGTAGCTTCAATGGCGAGCATCTATATGGGCATCATATCAACTATATGACTCATGCTTAACCTTTCGGTCCGTGTTCCGAGGCCATGTCTGTACATGCTAGGCTCGCCAAGTAAGAACCTTAGTATTCGCGTGTGTAAAACTGTCTTACACCCGTTCCTATGAAAGCGTAGATTCGAGTACACCCGATCATCACGTGATGTCTCGAAACACGATCCACAAAACGATGCATACTTAAGGAAGAACACATTTTTATCTTGATATCTAAATGAGGGATCATCTTATAATGCTACCAAAAGTGGCAAACTAGCAGTATAAGATGCTAACATCTAATGTGTAAAGTGAGATGATATGGTCCATGCATTTGATCTCTATCACTTGCATCGTGGTATGATCTCTATCATTCCTTTGTGTGTAAGGCCAAGGTCTATGGAACTTACACGTTGAGTGTGTTGTAAGAGTATCTATCATACATCTACTTACAACAATACCATATCAATACACTAGCCCATCAACGATCTAAACTAGACGCCTCTAATTTATCAATTGGAAGTTTTACGTGGCTTAGGGCTTTCGAAGATAGAACCGTTCTCACCTACGAAAATGAACCACAACGAGGATAACTAAGTTATTAGCAACTCGTTGTAAATCAGATATTGACTATAGTAGGAGAGACAGATACCCGCCAGCCACTTATACAAAACAAGTTGCATGTCAGTCGTGGAACCGGTCTCATGTACGGTGACATGTAAGGTTGGTCCGGGCCGCTTCATCCCACTATGCCACCAATATCCAAAATACATAGAAGATGCAATAACATGATCATCATCGCCCACATATGAACATATGTGTACTACCCGTGCAAAGCACCTATGCATAGATCAGGCTCTGATACCATTGTTGGGTCCGCAACATAGAAAACAAAAAATTTCCTACGGTGTGAACTACACGCCAAGATCTATCTACTAGGTACAAAGCAACGGGTGGACTTACATCCAACGAGAACTTACCCTCGAAGACTACAAGTTTTGTTAACGAGTAGGAACTCGTGGTTGATGTAGTCGTACACTTGCCGATCTCAAGATCATGAGGAAGTCCAAGCGACGCAACTCAGCAGCGCATCCGCACTCGCACACACGTTCATGCCACCGGACAACCTCCACCTCCTCGCTCCAGCGATCCAGCGGAAGCAGCAACTCCTTCTAGATGAAATTCCACCAGGAACATGCATCTCGCTAATCCGAGACCATGGGGGAATAATTCTAGAGGGGGAGAGAGATCCTTCACAAGGAGGTGTGTGGATGAAGGAGGGAATGGGTGGCCTT
Source organism: Avena eriantha (assembly GCA_910589775.1). Classification (NCBI taxonomy): domain Eukaryota; kingdom Viridiplantae; phylum Streptophyta; class Magnoliopsida; order Poales; family Poaceae; genus Avena; species Avena eriantha. The sequence goes on from OU342743.1 coordinate 528,552,973, forward strand.
TTATAGGAGGAGGGGGGGTGCCCCCTCTCTCCATGGCCGGCGCATGGGGGGTTGACCCCACACCTCCCCCATTCATGTGGTGGTAACCCCTCCACATTAAAATGCCTCTTCACATTCCCTTTTAAAGTCTCCACTTTAAATGCATTAAATTTCTCCAAATTTAATGCTCTCTCATTTAATAAAACTCTTTTTATTAAATTTATTCAGAATTTTGTTAATTACTTTAATTAACAAACATTCACATATAGCCCCTTGCAATATTTCAATATCACATGCAGAACCACTTTCTGCAATTTCGCCCGAAACAATTTCCGGTTTCTATTGATACAATTCCTGCGCTTTGCAATTCTTTTGTCTGAAACATATGTGCTCCAAAATGGTGTACGGTAACTCTTAAGTGTGCCACCCTACGGTTCGTGAATAATGTAGACATGATCGAGACCCTTCTCCGATCAGTAATCAGCAGGGAGACCTGGAGATCCGTACTGACTCCTACACATTCAACGATGACTTCTGTGATCGTGAGAACCTTTAACGCTTGTAACTAAATCCCTTTGTCTCCCGATAAATTACATGTCCGAGATTCGATCATCGGTATCTCCATACCTAGTTTGATCTCGTTACCTACATGCACTCTTTTCTCGTTCCCGTGATATAACATTCTAGTGATCACATCACTTGCTTGCAAGCTATCTTAATGTGATATCACCGACAGGGCCCAGAGTATATCTATCCGTCATCTGGATTGACAAATTCCACTCTTGATCCATGAGCCTCAACATAACACCTTCGTAGTACTGAACCCATCTTTATAGTCACCCTGTTACAGTGTGACGTTTGATGTTATCAAGATACTCTTTCGGTGTTAGCAATTAACATGATCTCATGGTCTAAGGATAAAGATTACTTCGTATGATGTTATAGCAATATAAACATAATGACTTGATCGTAATGCTATACTTCGGATGAATGTTCATCACATCATTCCACCAATGGTGTGACCTTGTTATTAACAACATCCAATGTCCATGATCAGGAAACCTTGATCATCTTGTTAATCAACAAGTAAGAGAGGCATAACTAGGAACCCTTTTTGTTTATTAAACACACATGTATTGATGTTTCCGATCAATACAATTCTAGCATGTAAAATAAACATCTATCATATATAAGGAATATATAATAAGAACTGTATTATTGCCTCTCAGGGCATATTTCTTTCAGATATAGCCCCTAGTCCCCGAGCCTCCGAGGGAATAACTTGTTATTCGGTTAGATACATCTCGTAGAGCTTAGTTTTTGTTCATAATGACATTAATTTGCAATAAATTTTGGGCCGGGTCTAGTTCCCTTGGCCCGGGTCTTGTAGACTTCGAATATCCACAAACCTATAGCCGGGTTAAGTTAACTTGGCCCGGGTCTTGTAGACTTCGAATATTCACACACCTAGAGCCGTGTTAAGTTCCACTTCGTCCGGATCTTGTATACTTTGAATATCCACACACCTAGAGCCGGGTTAAGTTCCACTTGGCCCGGGTCTTGTAGACTTTGAATATCCACACACCTAGAGCCGGGTTAAGTTCCACTTGGCCCGGGTCTTGTAGACTTCGAATATCCACACACCTAGAGCCGGGTTAAGTTCACTTGGTCCGGATCTTGTAGACTTCGAATATCCACACACCTAGAGCCGGGTTAAGTTCCACTTGGCTCGGGTCTTGTAGACTTTGAATATCCACACAGCTAGAGCCGGGTTGAGTTCCACTTGGCCCGGGTCTTGTAGACTTCGAATTATTTTTATCTCGCCTTTGAACTTTTGTCTCTTCCTTGCTTATTTCAGATTACCACTAATCGCCGAACCGCTGAGTTCCAGCGCCTGCTGGACTCCTACAAAGACATTCGCGGGTGTTATGGTAAACTCCTGGTGGAGTACCAGAAGAGGGGTTAGTTTCCATTCCTTTTCTTCCTTGTTCATTCAAACTTCTTAGGACTTATATGAATGTCTTGTCCGAATCATGCAGCCGAGGTTGAAGCTAAGAACAAAATCATTAGGAAGAACCTTGCGGAGATCAAAGGTAAACTCATCCCTTTCATATAATCATTGTACTTTCCTTGCCTCATCCGGTGGACACTCATACTTTGGGTCTTACGGATCATGTTACAGTTGCTCTCGATGATAGTGTCACCATGCCTGAACTGATGACCCACTGCCTCGAACAAGCAGGTAACTATGAAGCTGAATTGAAAAAGAAAGATGAGGAAATATCTCGGCTCAGGCAGCAGGACTCGGAAATCACTCGGCTGAATGCTGAAATTCAAAAGCTTAAGATCTCCCACCAGTCCGCCCTGGAGAAGGCCGACCAGGAGTTTGCCAAGGAGAAAGAGAGTTTAACCACTCAAATCTCCAAGGACAAGAGCCTACTGGAGGAAGACAACGTCAAGCTTACGTCGGTGACCACCGAATACGAAAAACTCCGGGTCCACAATGCCAATGTTGATTCCGAGATACATCGACTTCTCTTCCGGATTGCGCGTAAGTTTTTTGCCCTTGCCTGATCTGCTATCATTTGGATTTGGTCCTTTTGCTCACTGTTTTTCTTCTCATTCTTAGGCAAATTTCTAGAGAGCGATATGCTTGCTACCTCTGCCGTATGCCAGTCCTGCGAGCAACGTGGAATTCCTGCTGCCCTTGATGGCGAGCCAATCCCCTATACCACGGAAGATCTCCTAGCGAGTCTTACCGCTCGCCTTGAGGTAGTAAAGAACCATGGAGCGGACATCCTCCCAGCGGCAACACGGATGTTCAGCTGCCTCTGGCCTAGTGAAACCATTCCCAAAAAAGGCTTGGCTATTATAGCCAAACTCATGGAATGTGACACGCAGCTGCATTTGTGGTGCGAATCTGCTGCCCGGGCTAGGGCTGACATTGCTCTGAAATTTGCGCTCTCATGGTATGAAGGAATTGACTTGGCATTGGTCAATCGCATGCGCACCGGGTCTAAGTGGTGCGAGGATCCGGAGTGGACCGCGTGCCGCGAGGCCTGTGCCAACAAGCTCATCCAATACTCCTTCTGCCATGCTTGGAATGAGGGGCCGAGTTATCTTGATGTCGCTAATGACGAGATTGTCTCTAGAGCTGAAGAGGAAGGGAGCGAAAGCGAGGGCTCCAAGCTAGGCGACGCGGCTGAAGACCCGGAGGACAACAAAGTTGACCCATAGGACGAAGCCGAAGCTAACGCTCCTCCCCCACACTTCGGAGTACCTCCCTCGTCGACAAATGATTCGTCCGCTGCTCCTGCTCCTTGAGAAACACTTGTTCAAATTTATCAGATCCCCGGAATGCCGGGCGTAGATGTATTCAAATACTCTGGTTTGTTTGTGCTACATATTTATGTTCCGAACTAAGTTTTATTGCCAGATTATCGTGGGCGAAGTCCCCGAGTTTCATTTTCTTGTTCCCCAATTTTGACTCGGCTCGCGTCTACCTTGATTCGGTTTTTCGACTTACGAGTCTGAGGTTCAAAAAATTGACTTAACAATACTTGAAACCTTGAGATTAGCTCAAAATGATTCGCCACTTTAGTGAATAAAATAAACTAAGGGGTAGCCAAGAAACCAATGTCGGCCTGCTTAAGTTCTTTTCGTGTGCTTTGCCATTCTAAACTTGTTCTCTTGCTTGCCATGAAGCCAATTCTTGTTGGACAACAGCAAAGTTGAAGAGTTAGGTTTTTGGTGCTCACACATTACTAATCCAACTAAGACATAAACGACTTAACCTAGCTGACATAAAAATACGGAAACAAGAGACAAGTGTTATAGCAGTCCCCGAGTCTCTGCTCGAGGTAGTAAAGTTTTTATTGATAAGCTCATTGCCGATATATATACCGACATGTGAGTAGTTCGGATACATTCACCTCTTAGGTGTAGAAAGGATAAAGCAGTGCTACGTTCCATGTTTTTTTGGATTCTTCTCCGGACCTGTCCGTCTTGTTCTTTTGCTGGGGCTGTGCATCAATAAGATAGTAGGAATCATTGCGCAAAGCTTTGCTCACAATGAAAGGTCCTTCCCATGGAGGGGATAATTTATGCATGCCAGCAGTGTGCTGTATTAGCCTTAACACCAAATCACCTTCCCGGAAAACTCGGGGGTTTACTTTCAGGCTATGGTAGCGTCGGAGATTTTGCTGATATATGGCGGATCTAGACAAGGCCAGTTCTCTCGCTTCTTCCAGCAGATCAACATCATTTTGCCGGGCTTCACGCACTTCGGCTTCTATGTATTGGGTGACCCTTGGCGAATCATGCTCTATGTTGGCTGGTAATACAGCTTCTGCCCCATATACCAGAAATAACGGCGTATAGCCTGTTGATCGATTTGGAGTGGTTCTTAGACTCCACAGTACCGCTAGTAGTTCTTCTATCCAGCACCCCGCTGATCTTTGTAGCGGCTCTATGAGCCAGGGTTTTATCCTGGACAGTACCAGTCCGTTGGATCTTTCCACTTTCCCGTTCGATGCGGGGTGGGCGACTGAAGCGACATCTAACCGGATCTTCTTTTCTTGGCTGAATCTCGCAAACTCTCCTTCAGCAAAATTCGTCCCATTATCAGTTATGATGCTATGGGTCATCCCTCCTTACTGCTGATGCCCCATCACATTTCCGAATCGGTTTCACTTCAATCCATTTCGTGAACTTGTCAACCATGACCAGAATATGGGTCATCCCTCCTTTGGCCGGCTTAAATGGTCCTACCATGTCTAGGCACCATAACAAATGGCCATGTAATGCGGATAGATTTCAGCTCCGACATTGGTAGGTGAGTTTTTGTGGCGTATCTTTGACAACCATTGCATTTTCTCACCAAGTCCTCTGCTTGCTCCAAAGCACCGAGCCAATAAAATCCATGCCGGAAAGCTTTTGCTACCTAGGACCTTAAGGAGGCATGGTGGCAACATTCCCCTTGGCGAATATCCCGGAGTATGTCAAGTCCTTCCTCTGGATCAACGCACCGTTGTAGTACGGCAGTCACACTTCTTTTGTATAATTCGGCGTTGATAATGGTATAGGCCTTTGCCCTTCTCTAAATTTGCCTTGAACTTATTTCATCATCCGGCAAGATTCCCTCTTTCAGGAAACCAAAAATTGGCTTTGCCCAAGTTGGTATAGTCCGGACGGGGAATGGTTCCTCATCAACCTCCATTGCATCCACCGACATAACTCCTGCCGGATCAAGCTGAACAGTCCCCGAGTCTGCTAAAGCAGTCCCCGGGTTTGCTGAAGCAATCCCCAGTATTGCTGAAGCAGTCCCCGAGTTTGCAGAGGTGCTTCCCCATTCTATCTCCATAGGTGCAGCTCCTGATCCAGGAAGTGATGGGATATAAATTGAATCTGATTCGGGTGATGGTGTGATAGATGGTTTTCTCAAGTGCTCCAAAGCCACGTTTGGCAGAATGGGTTGCCGGGATGAGCCCAGCTTGGATAGTGTTCTGCTGCCTCGTTTTCGATCTGAGGTACGTGATGGAACTCACGGCCTTGTTCGTCTGCGGTACCAAAGTTGGTAGGCCAGCGCATGGCGGTACCTAAGTTGCCTGAAATTACCATGTTTCAAAAAGTTGGGCCGCCAACTACCAAGAGGGGCCATTTCAATGCAAACTCGTCACACCCCTGCCAAATCCAAACATGCCGTGAAACTGCCCCGTGAAGTAGATGGTCAGTAATATTTCCGTGACGCGAGCGCCAATGCGGCAACCATGTAGGAGAAACGAGATACTAAAGGAGCATCGTGTGTTGACCAAATTCACAAATCCACCCCTCCCTCCTTTCGCATGAACCCTAGCACCGGTGGCGTCGAAATCCCCTCTCCAACCAGAATGATCTCTTTGGGCATTTGACTTCCGGCGCCAAGTTGCTGCGCCTACTTGCTGCTACCAAGATCTAATGCCGAATGTCATGCCAGCCGTTGCGACGATCTAGCCCACCTCTACCACCGACGAGCTGAGTAGCGTGGAGGATGGCAGATCCATTAGCCGAGGAAGAAGTACTTCTGGATAATTTCGGGTGAGCTACTCTTCTCTTTGCTATTCGCACTACCTATAACTGCTAGCTGGCTATTGGCATTACAGAGATATATCGAACATAGAATTGTTTGCTAGCATGACAATGACAAACAATTCTTATCTTTTGTCTCCAATTTTCTGTCAACTAGGATCTCCGCTGAACCCAACTACACGGTTCTGGTTACCATCTGCGGCTACCTCATTAAATTAGCACATGGGAAGAGCACGTGGAAAGAGGCTCAGAATATGAAGATGGAAGTAGCGCTTGTGCAGTTATGCACTATCCCTGGTTTGGTTGCTGCTGTGCGTGAACTTGCTGAAATGAGGCCGGAGCAGACTGCACGGTTCAGCCTCCTTGATGAGCGAGGCTTCAAGGTTCCTATAGCGTGTCACAGTCAGCTAATTGGGTTGATGAAACAACATGTTAGGCTTCGCGTGGTTATGCTGGAGTGTAACATAGTGGATGAGGAAGCTCCTTCTACTGGGAGTCGCCCAGCTATTATTGGACAGGGAGGTCTAACTCGAACCCCTGCTGTTGTTGAGCAAAATGTGGTTCCTCGTCCGTGACATGCTTCTGTTAGGCAACCTCCTCGTAGGATTCCCCGTATTGCCGTTGTGGAAAACTCTGCTCTGGAATTTGCTGGTACTGGTCGTCCCCTTCCCCGTGCCCGTGTTGCTGCGGGTGCTGCTCACCCAATCCATGCCGCTGTTGAGCAAACTAAGACGTCCAGAGGCTGCCCCACTGTTGTTGCCAAGACCGCCGCCTTGTGTGCTGCTCCTCCTCGAAACCGTCCTCAAGTTGTGCGAACCCATGCTCTAGAATCTGCTGGTACTGGTCGGCCTCGTGTTGTTGTTGATATGGACACTGTTGACCCAATCCTTGCCGCTGCTGAGCAAACTAAGGCTTCCAGAGGCTGCCCCACTGTTGTTGCAAAGACTGATGCCTTCTCTCCTCCTCGAACCCGTGCTCGGTTCAGCGAGCTGCTAGTCTGAAGCAAGCTCATGGTCTAGACCCTGCTAGCACTCGAAACACTTCTGTTGTGGGAACTGCTCCTGATTGTCGAGGTGGCATGGCAGCAGCTGGTCCTATTGTGGCTGCCGTTAGAAGGGGCCCTACCTATCCACCATGTAATGTAGCTCTTGCTGCTAAGGGCCCTCGCCTTGCTCCTGGTCCTGGTAATTCCACCGAGGTTGATCCAGCTAACGATGACGCTGGTGATGGCGGCACTGACATTGGGGCTGGGTCTGATGGTGCCTCTCCATCTCTCGAACCTCTCGGAGGTTTCTATCCTGAAGAACCTGATGATGGCAAAGTAATCGTTCGTATCGGTGTCGTGGATTATGCTGCAAAATTAGATGATGGCATAGAAAAATTCTATGATGAGTTTGATGTAATCCTTGGCAGATACGACCTTGAAGTGGTAGAGTTATCTGACCTGATGGCATTGTTACGTGTGAAGGTGTTGTGTGGGTCCTCCCAGGAAGCACGTTTGTTATATTATGGTTACAGGAGCAAAAAGGCTATAAAAGTGAAAGATACCAGGGATTTAGTCGTACCGTTTACAAGGAAACATTATAGAGGTGAAGTTTACTTCCACTTGGTAGTGCTCACGGTTGGAGAGGAATTGGAACTCGACAATAGAGATGATGGACTTTTAGAAGGCATGCATGACCTGATCCATGGCATCACTTGGGCTAGTGCGACTGAGGGTGGCTTTGGACAGAGGAGAGTCTTACAGAGGAGCGTCATAAAGAGGAGCAGGAAGAGCATCCCCAGAAAGGGCACCCCGAAGAAGAACGTCACCAAAGAGACCATGCCAGAGAAGAGGACGCCCAAGAGTCGCAGGACAAAAGGCACCATGCCGCAGAGTACACCCCTGAGATCCAGTCAAAATGCCACACCGAACGGTAGCAGCAAAAACGCTAAGAGGGCTAGCACGGTGGTGAACACTCCCAGGAGTGGTAGCAAAGAGGCGAAGATGGCCAGCACGGAGGCTACCACACCCAGTGGGAGCGGAAAAAACACTAATTTGGAGCGGAACACGCCGCTGTCAGGGAAATATGCCAGCACGAAGGAGAACACGCCCAATAGTAGCAGCAAAAGGGCTAATTTGGAGCGGAACATGTCGCTGAGGTCAGGCAATAATGCCAGCACGAAGGAGAAGACGCCCAATAGTAGCACCAAAAGGGCTAATTTGGAGCGGAACATGCCGCTGGGGTCAGGCAATAATGCCAGCACGAAGGAGAACATGCCCAATAGTAGCAGCAAAAGGGCTAATTCGAAGAAGAACACGCCGCAGAGGTCAGGCAGTAATGCCAACACCCTGGAGCCAACACCCGTGAGGGGAGGCAGTAAGGAGATCACACCCAAGAGCAGCAGCAAAAGGCCTAGTTCGATGGGGAATGGAACGCGGATGTCAAGCCCTACTGATACCATCAGGAAAGATTACATCAGGAAGGAGGATGTACACAGGAAGTACAAGAGGGTTCTGTACACTCAAGATGAAATTGATTCTGACTGCTGTTTGCCCACTGAAGTACCTGGGATGCATGCAAATGTAAGACCACCCCATGTGGTTGCAACAGAACCAACCGAGTGTCTTGGAGAAAACAGAGTTGCCGGTGAGGTGGACTGGGGCAATGTTCCTGTCCATCCGGGTGATGACGATGGTGCATCCCCACCCATGGGAGTCAATATGATGTGTGCAGTACTAGGCATTAGAGACGATGGCTAAGATTCTGAATCAGATGGAGAAGCAGGCACTGTAGAGGATCAAGAATCTAGTGATGATGAATAGACAAGGAACTTAACGATGAGGCTGGTATTCCAGTCGATGATTTGGGTGTTGAAGTAGAAGAAATGAAACATGACCACGAGTATCCTATAATTTCGGTCGGCACCGAGTTCAGGAGCATGCATGAGTTCAGGATGTCGTTCCGACATTTTTGTATCAAGGGGGAGTTCGACATTTATCGACTGAAGAACTTTGCCGAGAGGTATGAGGCCGTTTGCAAGTTAACGTGGATGAATGGACGGGCCGAGGTACATTGTCCATGGAGGATCACAACAAGATCCTTACCTGCGTCGACTGCAATTAGGGTATTGGGGCAATGAATGCAGCAAACCATTAGAACTCTCTCTCTCTCTCTGTCTCTCTTTTCACTCTATAACTACAATTGATGTGTGATATCTTTATGGAAACTAGTCGACTCCGCTTATCTTTTAAATGAATCTGTGTTGCAGGTGAACAGAATGGGCCCTCCACACATGTGTCCGACAGGCAGCAAACTGAAATCCTCAATGGATGATATGGAGTGGGTGGCTATGCAATCTATGTCCATACTAAAGGATAACCCTAAGGAGACCGCGAAGAATATTCAGACTAGCCTCGGTTCTAAATACAACATTGTCCTTCTATATTACACGGTTTGGAAAGGTAAAGAGAAAGCTCTGGGGGTCTTGCACGGGGATTAGACCAATAGCTTCAGGATGCTGTACAACTTCAAGGCGGAGGTACAAGCTAGGTGTCCGGGGAGTGTTGTGGAGATTGACACCGAATCAGAAGGTGGTAAAATATATTTCAAAAGATTTTACATGGCGCTTAAACCTTGCATCGATGGATTCAAGGGCGGCTGTAGGCCGTATCTGAGTGTAGATACCACTGTCCTAACTGGCAAATGGAAAGGTTGCCTGCCATCTGCCATAGCACTTGATGGTCACAACTGGATGTTCCCAGTGGCATTCGGGCTGTTTGAAACAGAAACGGAGGAAAACTGGGTATGGTTTATGAGGCAGCTCAGGAGATCAATAGGCCACATGGATCCATTGGCTATATCCACGGATGCATGCAAAGGGATGACGAATGCAGTGAAGGAGGTGTTCCCGCGAGCTGAAGGTAGAGAATGTCATGCCTATATGATGCTCAACTTGTACTCACACTACGCAGGCAACGTATTTCGTTACATGTTTCCTGCTGCTATAGTTTACAAACCTAGTAGCAGCGAATATTTCATGAGAAAGATTTTTGCCGAAGCCCCTAAACTTCCAGAGTACTTAGCCATCCATCATTCACAGCTATGGAAGAGGAGTCAATTCAACCACTACAACAAATCCTAGAATCGGTGACGAATTGCCTGGTGACAAAATTCAGAACCGTCACCGAAAGTAACCATAGGTGACGGATTAGTTTTGGGCGTCACGTATGCTTGATAATGCGTGACGGTCGCGTTTCGCGTCACGGCAAACAGACGCCGATTATCCGCACGACGGATTTTAGAGCATCGTAGATTAAGACGTCACCGATTGTTCGTGGGACCAATGAGTTAGCAATTGTGTTAAAAACGATAAAAGGGCAAAGATGGGTTTCGAACCGAGGAGCTAGAACAAAGTAAAATGTTTCGTTACCGCTGGGCTACCGTTTAGTTTTTGAATTGTTTGATTGGCCTACCATTTTGTAAACTCTATGTGCAGTACGTGGCATGTACAAACACGGATCGTTATAGTTAGGACTTGGGCGATCTTCCAAACAGTTTTCTTCTCTGTTCTTGCGAACGAGCGCCGTCAAGGGTATCCCTTGTCCAGGCGATCACGACATTCGCTGGCCCTTCATCTACAAGTCCCGACGACTTGCGCCTATGCGATCACGACGATCGATCACGATCCCAACTAGCGAGGCTTCACGGCAGGCCGGCGCACGGCGATAGGAAGCACATGTGAGTTCCTTTGAGATCTGTTATGAAATTTATTGGGATTGGTGTTTATGTTACACATTGTGATTTATTTGGACTTTGGTAAACAATTTTCACATCGATTAGTACAAATTGAATGGCATCATGACTCGAGTGGAACACATTATATATATTTTTGTAGGCGATGGATCGACAGTGGATTACTCATGGGCGCAACTTCACCCCTTTTTACATACAAGGTGTCCGCGAGTTTATGGAGTTTGCGCGCGCAAACTGCAACGAAGGTGCATCAATATTGTGCCCATCCCAAAAATGCCTTAATATTACGCAGCAGACTCAGGACACTATTGAGTATCACTTACACGTCAATGGTATGGCCGTTTCATACACAAAGTGGAGTTGTCATGGAGAAGATGATGGTCCTGATGAAAACTATAGTCATAGTTTGTATCAAAGCGATGACGATGATGATTATGATGATGGAAATGAGAATCATAATGATCATGTTGACAAGATGTTAGATGAGCTGCATGATTCTGGTGACAGAGGCCCAAGTGGCACTAATTTCTACGCGAACCTCATCGAAGAAGCTAAGAAAGAGCTTCACGAGGGATGCACCACTGAGACGAGGTTGTCATTCATTATGAAGATGCTTTACGTGAAATCATACAACCGGGTCACAAATAGAGCTTTTGATCAATTTATGGCTGTCTTATGTGCTGCTTTGCCAAAAGTGAATTTTCCCAAGTCCTATGCTGAAGCTAAGAGTGTTCTTCCCTGAGGTTGGGCTTGGTTATGACACAATTCATGTTTGCAAGTATGATTGTGCTCTATTTTGGGGAGACCATGCCAAAAAAACTCATTGTCCCGAGTGTGGATTTTCAAGGTGGAAAGACCTGGAAGCAAAGAGAAAGATTCCCCACAAGGTACTTTGATACTTTCCTATAATCCCAAGATTACAGAGATTTGTTTTTTCCAAGGAAGCATCGATGAACACCAAGTGGCACAAGGAGAAGAGGGTTGCACAACCGGGTATTTTGAGGCACCCAGCTGGTGGTGAAGCATGGAAGCACTTTGATAAGGAGTTTGGATGGTTTGCTTCAGATGCCCGTAACATAAGGCTTGGTATGGCGACAGATGGATTCAACCCATACGGAAACATGAGTAGTTCATACCGTATGTGGCCAGTTTTTGTCATTCCATACAACTTCCCACCGTGGATGTGCGTGGATCAATCCAACTTCATGATGTCATTGCTAATCCCTGGAAAAAATTCACCAGGAAAGGATTTTCATGTATTTATGCAGCCATTGATAAAAGATATGATGGAGCTATGGAGTGGCGTGGGCACATATGATGCGTGCACAGGTAGAGAGTTTCCGTTGCATGCTGTGTTTCTTTGGTCGATTCATGACTATCCTAGATATGCCACGATGTCTGGCCGTAGCACAAGAGGGGTTTTCGCATGTGCGCACTGCGATAAGGATCCTTTCTACGAGTCTTTGCATAATAAAATTGGTTATATTGGTCATCGTCAATTTCTGCCTCACGATCACAAGTGGAGGAGTAGCAGAGCCTTCAATGGAAAACCTGAACCTAAGGATGCACCAACAAGTTTCACACTTGCAAAAAGAGAGGAGAGGGTACAGAGAGTTCAGGATTACAGGCCAGGGGAAAATCCATCAACTAGGAAGAGAAAGCGTGGCATGACTGGTGAGCCAACCTGGCACCTCAAGATCAGCTTATATGATCTTCCATACTGGTCAAGATTGAAGTTTGTTCACAACCTAGATGTGATGCACATTGAGAAGAACATATTGGACAATATCCTTGGTACCCTTCTTGAGCTTGATGGAAAGAACAAGGACACTGTTGGTGGTAGAATGGATTTGGAGAAGTTTAATGTCAGGAAGAAGTTCTGGATGAAACCTGAGGCCAAGGGTTTTTCAAAGGAGAAAGCACCATGGACGCTTCAAAAGGAAGGCAAACAAAAATTGTGCAAGTATTTGGCCAACACTAGGTTCACAGATGGTTTTGCTGGAAACTTAGCAAGATGTGTGGACATCCCAGGGGGTAAAGTGCATGGTCTGAAGACGCATGACTGCCACATACTTATGCAGCGTGTGTTGCCAGCTGGTCTGAGAGGGATTGCATCAAAGGCCATGTATGAGACCATTGCTGAACTGGGAAACTTTTTCAGGGAGTTGTGTGCCAAAACTCTAAGAGCATCTGTGCTGCGTCGAATGAAGGTTAAAATTGTCATAATTCTTTGCAAGCTTGAGCTGCTATTTCCGCCATCATTCTTTGATGTAATGGTGCACCTGGCTATTCATCTACCTGATGAGGCACTTCAGAGGGGGCCTGTTCAATATGGTTGGATGTATCCAGTTGAAAGAAGGCTCGGGTACCTAAAATCAACTGTGCGTAGCAAATCAAGGCCTGAAGGTTCAATTGTTGAGGGATATATCGTGGATGAGTGCTTGCATCATTGCTCTAAATTTTTGGGCGATGTCATAGAAACCAGACATAACAAGCCTGAGAGGAACCAAGATAAGAAACAAAGAGTTGATCCGCTAGAGTTTGATATTTTTTCAGATGGATCCAGAGGTTTAGGACTATCCAAGTTGAAGTATTTTCCCAAAGAATTTGACAATATGGTTTGGTATGTACTTCAGAACTATGATGAGGCACAAAATTATATTCGGTAGGTCTATTTACCTTTTTATTAATCATTCAAAATTTTCAGTAATATTTTGAGTTATAGCAGTACCATTACTAATTTGTTTTTGATTTTTGGGAATTTTCGACAACAACTATAGAACAGGGGTGTGAACAACATTGAGGCGGAACTAGAGAAAGAATTCCGTGCATGGTTTAAAAAACATGTCAGTAATTTGGACAATGCTCTAGAAGATTTAAAATCACTAGCACTTGGTCCAGATGCTCGTGTAGTTGTACACCCTATGTGCAATGTAAATGGCGCTAGGTTCCGTTCTGTCGAGCGTGAGAAGAACATGAGGACTCAAAACTCAGGCATAATGACAAGGGGATCCGTTTCTGACGAACAAGATCAAGAATACTACGGTGTGATGAAGGAGGTTCTTGAGTTACAGTACCCGAGAAACAAGCACAGCGACAGATCCGTGTTCTTGTTCCGCTGTGATTGGTTTGACCTTGGAAGTAGGAAAACCACGGAGATGAAGGATGATGGATACTTTAAAAGCATCAATACGTCTGTATTGTGGTACAAGAACGCCCCTTTCATATTAGCTCACCAAGCAGAAACTTGTTTTTACTTGGAAGACACAAAATTTGGTGATCCTTGGAAGGTGGTGCAAACTTTCAAGCATAGGAATGTATACGATGTTCCAGAAAAAGATGATGAAGGCAATGCAGGTGCATACCAGGAAGACCTAGGCTCGGAAGATCCCATTGTTCACCAAATTGAGGACGAGGAAGATGAATATGTTGATGATCATGAAGACGACATGGCTGATCGCTCTGATGATTTGATATTTGTTGACTCTCAGACTGTTAGACAACTAGCAGGGAAAAAGGTGTAAACAATGATATGGACCTGAGCGACGAAGAACAAGAAGACTTGGAACCGGTTGTCGATGAATTTGGGAGGAGCATTTCAGATGTTGATAGTGATATTGACTAGTACCTTGTGAAAATGCGTTACTAAAATACTAGCACGCAGTTGTACTGTTTGATACTAGTTATGGAGACTATTGCATTCAATTCCCAGTAACCATGTTATACACAAAATTATTAATTACAATGATATATATGGTCGTACCTAGATGTTTTTGCTTATTTTTGTCATACTTACTTCGAGCAGCAAAATAGATTTACTGGAGATAGATACTTCTTTACGTGACACAACCTACGCGACAGACATGTCCGTCTAGTAAGTTGTGCACGCATAAAATTTGTAGCTCATAAAATATTAATAGATACCGATGAAATAAACTCAATTAACACGATTTCACTATAATTGGCAGCAACGACAGGCATAATATATTTCAGCTCATAAAAAAATTAATAGTACCATTACACTTAACCATGTCTTCAGACATACTAATGCCACATAATGAAAGGACCGTAAAATATTATCTTAACATCTCATATTATTAGGTCGACAAATGACCCATGACCATCATAGTGAAAATGATCAAGGCTACTAAAGTTCCACATTTGGAACATAGAAGGCAAATAGGAAAGCCCCCTTACGTCCCACGTACAACATGAAAAACATCTTGTCTCCAATTCGCCAAAAATCCTCCTCCTGTGACATCACTTCCCTCCACCCAGTGCAACATACTCGGCCATCCTCAGGAGAAATTGAGTACGACCCTTTGACCTTTGTGTATTTATCACACACAATTGTGATATCACCATATTCAGCCATGTCTTCAGGGACAAGGCGTCGCGGGAGTTTCTGTTCTTGGTCCACATGCACAATGTGAACATTTGTTAATCAGAAAATTATAGGCACAACAAAGTAGATCACTCATACTTACCAGCTCTTTCTTCACGCAATTTGTCCAGCTTAATGTGTGGATCAGAGACTCACATTTTCCAACTTGATAAGGCCCAGCTCCATGTTCATCAACCAGCGTGTCAATGATGTCAACATTGCTGACCACTGACTCCATCATTCTCTAGTTAATTATGGTTCCATCAGTGGCATGCATAGCGTCAAGTATGCCTTTCTTATCCTGGGTCAGATTGTAATATGTTGTACAAGTTCAAATACTTAATTAAATGAATATTACTGAATCAAAATTAAGATTAATGCATGGTAGGTACATCAACATTAAGATTGTTTAGGAACAAGGAAAAAATATCGTGCTAAACACAAAGCAACTACTTCTTTTTTCATAAGGAAAAACCTAGAGACAATTCCATCAGTGACATTCTACACATTACAAAGTAGACTAGAAACCGAGCAAAATGGGTGAACCTAAATATTTTAGTGGATCTACATATATACATACATTTTATACAAACTCGTAAACATCGTATATTTGTAAATGGAGGGAGTACTTCAAATAAGCAGTTACTTACATGGGTGGGTGATCGGTAGGTTGATCGACGTCACAGGGGTAGACGGACCTTGTGTGTCGGTAGAGAAGACAAGCTCCATTCCAACATCCAGATTGTAGACTCTAGAAAATTCTCTCCAATATTGGCCTTCAAGATATGTTCTGCCATCCTTGTTGATACAATCAACGTTGAATTCGAACCCTTCTTCCGTAACCACCTCGACCGCAAAATCATTCTCGTGGTCGACAGAGTCGATGGCAAACTTCTTAAGGAAATTCGCTCTAGCATAGCAGGGTATTAGCTGAAGAAAAATGGAACATATTTACTACATGACAAACTAACAGATGCTATAATTCATGACAAAAGGGTGGAACAGGAAAGACTGATGATAATACAAAAAATAAAACCAGTACCATCATTTCTTCAAAATTCTCTACAAGGGTGAGAATGAAAAAGGACTTCATCTTGTCGCCCAGGCCGCATAGACCCTTGGTGTCAAAACACCAAGGACACTACGAATCAAAAAAAGAAAATTTAAAGATCATTGACCGTACATTTTTGTCCAAATAGGTCTAGTACATGCAAACTAGATAGGTTAGATTTTTACCGCAACGATCTTGCCCTTCGCCATCCCTCTGTCTCGACAGATCTGCGGCCTAGGCAAAGGTGGTTTAGATGGCGCCGTTGACTCCAACTATGCCTTTAGGATTTGTTGGAGGGAGAGCGTATATATATATATATGGTCCAACTATGCTTGCATGCCGGGCCTAGACCCAGTTGTAAGCTTAATTTGTGGGCTCGACGTGATTAGCTTTAGCCGTTAGGGAAAACAAGGAAATATATTGATTACATTTAGTGCGCAGAGCAAGGAAATTGATTTGGTTTTTATTGCTCTAACTTAGTCGTCATAGTTAGGTCCTGTAAGATCCTCTAAAATAGAATCTTGAGACTAACAAGGAAAGAATTAGCTATATTAATTAAATCCTTTACTTAGAATATTTTGCAAATTTTATGAAAAGTATTGGAAATAAGGATTTTGCCTTTCATGTTTGTGGTTGTTTTTAGACATTCTGAAGGATCATCAGTATGTAAAGTACACAAGTTTCTGGTTTGAGATTGGTTTCAAAAACTTTTTGTAGTCCAAACTTACTTCAAACTTTCTTAGCTACAAAATAAAGCATCAAACCATATAATTTAGTAAACAAATGCAGTGTGCATCAACATGAGAATTCAGATAACAAGTGCACCAGTAACACAACAGCAAACTCCATACACATTAACATAGTCTTAAACAACTGGGTATGATTGCCCAGCTTCCACCATACATAATAAAAGCTTCGTCTTCAAACAACACACAGTTTCTCTTCATCTCCAGGGGGACAACACAAACATAAACTAAACTTGTGGAAACAGAACATGAGGGCCAACAGAAGGACCGATAACCGGGATGAGGCCACCCTTGACGTACTTGTCGAGGAATCTGCCAAAGGCGGCATGCTTCGCCATGGTGTGGCCCTTGTGCTTCTGCCTGCTGCCTACGCCAACGCCATCCGCGTGCTGGATCATGCTCTCTAAGTTCTTGGTGGTGACCCTGCTGCAGAATGGGCAAGATAGCTCCCCGCGGCTGCGGAAAGGTATCTGGCCACTCACCAGCCGCTTAAGAACAAAGCGGCTCTTGCGGTCCCTGTCGTCCTTGTCGTGGCCCACGTCGTCAAGGTCTTCCTGTGAATTTTGAAATACGTAAGAAGTGACATAAACAGGAGCACAACAACGATCAAACGAAATAAGCTGTAGAAAATTAACAATGCTGCCAAAATTATTCTAAATTGTTGCGGTGATAGTACTAACATTTGATGAATCGAGGACAGTTTTGTGTTGCGGTGATAGTACTAACATTTGATGAATCGAGGATAATGTTGTGTGACCAATATTTGATGAATAGAGGACAGTTTTGTCTTATCATGTCTAGTGAGCGCTGGAACGCCTGAGCGTTCATTTCTATCTGCTTCAAAGTCCATAATGGATAATTTATTAAACAACAATATTCTTTGGGGACATAATTCAAGGCATGTGAACTTTAGGGGCAAATAACCAATTTTGCCTAAATAAAATTCTTGCAATCATAATCACTAGAATGAAAGATGACTCGGATGAATTTAAGTTTCAAACGCATTGATCATTACACATTAAATTCCATTCATCAGATCAATCATTTCTTCCCAAATAAAATTCTTGTTATCATAATGTCTACAATCAAATTAGACTCAGATGAATTTAAGGCACTTAATGATGAATCATTTACAAGTTAACTACCTTAACACATTCAAAAAGTTATCTGATAACTATGAACCGATAGATATCATATGAGCAATCATAATAAGTAGAATTAAAGAAGGCTTGGATGAATTTAAGTTTTAAACGCATTGATCGTTACACTAAACAGGATACTGATTCAAACACACTATGGAATCATCACATTAATAAGCAGCAAATTTAGATAATGGTAATTATTAATTCCATGCATCAGATCAATCCTTTATTCCCAAACAAAATTCTTGCTATCATAATCTCTGCAATCAAATTAGACTCAAATAAATTTAAGTCGCTTGTGTTGATCAATCATGTGCAAGGTAACTACCTTAACACATTCAGAATGTAATCTGATAACTGTTAACTGATAGATATCATATGAGCAATCATAATCACTAGAATGAAACAAGACTCGGATGAATTTAAATTTCAAACGCATTGATCATTACACTTAACAGGATACTAAGTCAACTACAAGCAGCAAATTAAGAAAATGGTAATTATAAATTCTATGCATCAGATCAATCTTTTCTTCCCAAACAAAAATCTTTGTTATCATAATCTCTACAATCAAATCAGACTCGGATGAATTTAAGGCACAACATTCAGAAATTAATCTGATAACCATGAACCCATATATATCATGTGAGTAAGAATACTATATGGCAGATCAAATCAAAGTCAACTACAAAGGAACCGTACGAACCCTAGAATCAAGAATATCTAGAAGACCACCTAGACAGCACAAATCAATCTACTCTATGAACAAACCCTATGTGAACAGTAAGATGAACAGAGGAGATCGAACAGAACAACTCAGAACCTCGGTGCCGTTGTCGGAGGCCTCCTCCTTGAACGGTACATCTTCTTTGCGGGCTTGTTCATAGAGCTACTCGATGGAGTCAGGGTCTTCGCCGTCGTAGTACTCATCGTCCGGCACAACGACGACCTGGCGGCCTGCATGCGGGTTCTGTAGATCTGCCGCGGGAGCCACGACGTCCTCCTTCGTATCATCATCGACGGCGCCCACGACTGGTACGGTGGAGTCCGCAATGGTCACGGCGTGCCGATGAGCGGCTGGTGCTCCCGAAGAAGACTCCTCGCCCGCCACCGCGCTGACGACCGCAGGTGCATCGCTAGAGCCGCCGACCGCCTTCGACTCTGGCTCGTCTTCACGAGCGCGCTTCATCTTGCAGATTCACTAAGGGATGAGATTGGTGGTGCGGTGGTGGGAGTGGATTGGGGTTTTCGGCAGATTGGGGAAGAAGTGGACGATGGTGGGAGAGACGATGAGACCGATGTGTTATATAGATGATGGCGGTTTGGATTCCTCTAGTGCACGCGTGGGTGGGGAATCGTGTAGTCCTGCATGTACCGCATGCACCGCTGCTAGCCCAATCTTATAGCCCAATGTTAGTCAAACTGGACCCACAGATGCCATAGGGTCCCACATGCACCGCTGCTAGCTATGTGGGCCCACATGTGTCATCAGGGTCAACTTAAGCCCAATCTTAGTCAAACTAGACCCACAAATGCCATAGGGTCCCACATGCACCACTGCTAGCTATGTGGGCCCACATGTGTCATTAGGGTCAACTTAAGCCCAATCTTAGTCAAACTGGACCCACAGATGCCATAGGGTCCCACATGCACCGCTGCTAGCTATGTGGGCCCACATGTGTCATCAGGGTCAGCTTAAGCCCAATCTTAGTCAAACTGGACCCACAGATGCCATAGGGTCCCACATGCACCAATGTTAGCTAAGTGGACCCACATGTGTCATCAGGGTCAACTTTTGCGGCGATATGAGTCAACATAGAACCCACAGATGCCATTGGGCCCACATGCACCAATGCTTGTGTATGTGGACCCACGTGTGTCATCAGGGTCAACTTAAGCCCAATCTTAGTCAAACTGGGGCCACGTGTGTCATCAGGGTCAACTTATAGCCCAATCTTAGTCAAACTGGACCCACAGATGCCATAGGGTCCCACATGCACCGCTGCTAGCTATGTGGGCCCACATGTGTCATCAGGGTCAACTTAAGCCCAATCTTAGTCAAACTGGACCCACAGATGCCATAGGGTCCCACATGCACCGCTGCTAGCTACGTGGGCCCACATGTGTCATCAGGGTCAACTTAAGCCCAATCTTAGTCAAACTGGACCCACAGACGCCATAAGGTCCCACATGCACCAATGTTAGCTAAGTGGACCCACATGTGTCATCAGGGTCAACTTTTGCGGCGATATGAGTCAACATAGAACCCACAGATGCCATTGGGCCCACATGCACAAATGCTAGTGTATGTGGACCCACGTGTGTCATCAGGGTCAACTTAAGCCCAATCTTAGTCAAACTAGGCCCACGTGTGTCATCAGGGTCAAATTAAGCCCAATCTTAGTCAAATTGGACCCACATATGCCATAGGATCCCACATGCACCGCTCCTAGCTATGTGGGCCCACATGTGTCATTAGGGTCAGCTTAAGCCCAATCTTAGTCAAACTGGACCCATAGATGCCATAGGGTCCCACATGCACCAATGTTAGCTAAGTGGACCCACATGTATCATCAGGGTTAACTTTTGCAGCGATATGAGTCAACATAGAACCCACATATGCCATTGGGCCCACATGCACCAATTCTAGTTTATGTGGACCCACGTGTGTCATCAGGGTCAACTTAAGCCCAATCTTAGTCAAACTGGGCCCACGTGTGTCATCAGGGTCAACTTAAGCCCAATCTTAGTCAAACTGGACCCACAAGTGCCATAGGGTCCCACATGCACCGCTGCTAGCTATGTGGGCCCACATGTGTCATCAGGGTCAACTTAAGCCCAATCTTAGTCAAACTGGACCCACAGATGCCATAGGGTCCCACATGCACCGCTGCTAGCTATGTGGGCCAACATGTGTCATCAGGGTCAAATTAAGCCCAATCTTAGTCAAATTGGACCCACAGATGCCATAGGGTCCCACATGCACCGCTGCTAGCTATGTGGGCCCACATGTATCATCAGGGTCAGCTTAAGCCCAATCTTAGTCAAACTGGACCCACAGATGCCATAGGGTCCCACATGCACCAATGTTAGCTAAGTGGACCCACATGTGTCATCAGGGTCAACTTTTGCGGCGATATGAGTCAACATAGAACCCACAGATGCCATTGGGCCCACATGCACCAATGCTAGTGTATGTGGACCCACGTGTGTCATCAGGGTCAGCTTAAGCCCAATGTTAGTCAAACTGGACCCACAGATGCCATAGGGTCCCACATGCACAAATGTTAGCTAAGTGGACCCACATGTGTCATCAGGGTCAACTTTTGCGGCGATATGAGTCAACATGGAACCCACAGATGCTATTGGGCCCACATGCACCAATGCTAGTGTATGTGGACCACGTGTGTCATCAGGGTCAACTGAAGCTCAACCTTAGTCAAACTGGACCCACGTGTGTCATCAGGGTCAACTTAAGCCCAATCTTAGTCAAACTGGACCCACAGGTGCCATAGGGTCCCACATGCACCGATGTTAGCTAAGTGGACCCACATGTGTTATCAGGGTCAACTTTTGCGGCGATATGAGTCAACATAGAACCCACAGATGCCATTGGGCCCACATGCACCAATGCTAGTGTATGTGGACCCACGTGTGTCATCAGGGTCAACTTAAGCCCAATCTTAGTCAAACTGGACCCACATGTGTCATCAGGGTCAACTTAAGCCCAATCTTAGTCAAACTGGACCCACAAGTGCCATAGGGTCCCACATGCACCACTGCTTGCTATGTGGGCCCACATGTGTCATCAGGGTCAACTTAAGCCCAATCTTAGTCAAACTAGACCCACAGATGCCATAGGGTCCCACATGCACTGCTGCTAGTTATGTGGTCCAACATGTGTCATCAGGGTCAAATTAAGCCCAATCTTAGTCAAATTGGACCCACAGATGCCATAGGGTCCCACATGCACCGTTGCTAGCTATGTGGGCCCACATGTGTCATCAGGGTCAACTTAAGCCCCATCTTAGTAAAACTGGACCCACAGATGCCATAGGGTCCCACATGCACCAATGTTAGCTAAGTGGACCCACATGTGTCATCAGGGTCAACTTTTGCGGCGATATGAGTCAACATAGAACCCACAGATGCTTTTGGGCCCACATGCACTAATGCTAGTGTATGTGGACCCACGTGTGTCATCAGGGTCAACTTAAGCCCAATCTTAGTCAAACTGGACCCACGTGTGTCATCAGGGTCAACTTAAGCCCAATCTTAGTCAAAGTGGACCCACAGATGCCACAGGGTCCCACATGCACCAATGTTAGCTAAGTGGACCCACATGTGTCATCAGGGTCAACTTTTGAGGCGATATGAGTCAACATAGAACCCACAGATGCCATTGGGCCCACATGCACCAATGCTAGTGTATGTGGACCCACGTGTGTCATCAGGGTCAACTTAAGCCCAATCTTAGTCAAACTGGACCCACATGTGTCATCAGGGTCAACTTAAGCCCAATTTTAGGTAAACTGGACCCACAGATGCCATAGGGTCCCACATGCACCGTTGCTAGCTATGTGGGCCCACATTTGTCATCAGGGTCAACTTATGCCCAATCTTAGTCAAACTGGACCCACAGATGCCATAGGGTCCCACATGCACCGATGCTAGCTATGTGGGCCCACATGTGTCATTAGGGTCAACTTAAGCCCAATCTTAGTCAAACTAGACCCACAGATGCCATAGGGTCCCACATGCACCAATGTTAGCTAAGTGGACGCACATGTGTCATTAGGGTCAAATTTTGCGGCGATATGAGTCAACATAGAACCCACAGATGCCATTGGGCCCACATGCACCAATGCTAGTGTATGTGGACCCACGTGTGTCATCAGGGTCAACTTAAGCCCAATCTTAGTCAAACTGGGCCCACGTGTGTCATCAGGGTCAACTTAAGCCCAATCTTAGTCAAACTGGACCCACAGATGCCATAGGGTCCCACATGCACCGCTGCTAGCTATGTGGGCCCACATGTGTCATCAAGGTCAACTTAAGCCCAATCTTAGTCAAACTGGACCCACATATGCTATTGGGCCCACTTGCACCAATGCTTGTGTATGTGGACCCACGTGAGTCATGGTACATTCTACGTGGAAGCTCATATGCGGGATTGTTATTTTGATGAGAATGAAATGTTTCAAGTTTAAAAAATTTCGTGTCAACTAGTTCACGTAAAATTTATCAGTGTGTAGGTTTTCAATTTTTATGAGATATTTTGAATTAGTTATGCACTGTACAAGCTTTGGTCAAACTTGAGTTGAAAGTTGTAGCCACGACCAGAGGATTGGTGAAAGCCCCGTGGGTTCAATTTTTGAAATTAAGTTGCAGCCACGACCAGAGGATTGGTGAAAGCCCCGTGCGTTCAATTGTTGAAAGTTTGCAGCCACGACCGGACCGCACCACACCTACTACTGCACCGCAATAACCGCATCGCATGCACCACACCTAAATACGTCGCACCGTAACAAATTAAAACTTACCCCACTGCACCATAATAACCGCATCGCACCACTCCTAAACGCGTCGTACCGTAACAAAACTGACCGCACTGCGCCGCACTAACCGCATCGCACCGTAACGGGTCGACTACATCGATGTACGGGCCCTCCGCCTCGACTCCACCGCTGCTGTAACACCACAATAACCGCAACGCGTCCGCTTCTCATCTGTTCTTCTTCCTCTCGCGTCTTCCTCCTCCACACGACGGGGAACTCAGAATCCATGGATCCCTATGGAGACATCCTCGATGACGGGAAAACCACGGTTGACATCAAGCCCATATGTGCCTATGGCACGAAGATTATGGAGGTGGTGTACACCAACGATGTGAACTACTTGAATCACATGCTGGAGAAGTTTGTGCAATTGCTCGAGAAAGAGACTTACAAGTTCCTTGGACTCGACCTCGAGTACACAAGGAATAGGCGGGACGAAGCTCCGTCACAAAAGCTCGCCGTCGTCCAGATCGCCCTGAAGGAGACTGTCCTCGTGTTCCACTACTGTAGGTAATATACGTACTAAGGATGGGCATTTCTATTTCAGGCCTCCTTTGATTCAAAGGATTTCCTATGGGTTTGTACAGGATTCAATCCCTATGTTTTTTTGCATCAGCACATGTTTGATTCATAGGATTGTACCCTGTACGAACGTTTTCACATCAGGCCTCCTTTGATGCAGGGCTTGTTTGATTCAAAGGAATCTCAAATGAATTTTGGAGGATTTTGATCCTTAGAAATTTTTCCTATGTGCATTGTTTAATTCCTATAGGTTTAAGTCCTTGTGGATTTTGTTAGATCAAGTATTATGCATGATCTATGGGCGTTGTACATGGCCTAATATCACGGTTTCGCAATTTCCTTGTTCAACGTTGTCATCAAATAATTGTACACCATCCAAATTATTGTCATGTCATAGTTTGCATCTATACTGCAGGAGAAGGGAGCCTTGTCCGAAACTGGTTATGTGCATATTTTTATTTTCCATTTGAGATCATGTATAATTAGCCAATGCAAATACATTGCTTGTACTCGTTTATTTCAAATACTTAGACATGTTAGTTCAAGTATTATGCATGATCTGTGGGTGTTGTACATGGCCTAATGGTACGGTTATGCAATTACCTTGTTTAACATTATCATCAAATAATTGCACATCATCCAAATTATTTTCATGTCTTAATTTGCATTTCTACTGCAGGAGAAGGGAGCCTTGTCCGAAACTGGCAGAGTTCCTTCAGGAAAAGGGGATCACTTTCGCTAGCGTGGACATCAGGAGTGATAAAGAGAAGCTTGCACATGAGGATATCACCATTCCAGAACAGTACCACACCGACATCCAAGACATGTTTAAGACCGAAGAACGGTTCCATTGGAATCAGCCGTATGACAGGGACGGGATGTTATCTCTAGCAGTGATCATCATTGACAGAGATCTCGGGAATTGCAAGGCACTCCCGGACGATGGCCACGAAGTATGGGAGAACAAGCCACTTTCCGCGATGAACCTAGAGTATGCAGCAAGAGACGGGTGTGTTGCCTACGAGCTGTATCGTAGGCTCATTACCGCAAGGGACGGGCTAGACCGGGGGACTCGCAAGGCTGCAATTAATGCAGTAGAAAAGGCGGCGGCAGCTAAGGCCGAGGCGGCAAAAGCTGCGGCCGAGGCGGCAGCTGCTGCAGACCAGAGTGATGCAGATGACGAGCAGGATGATGCAACGCAGCAGGCTGAAAGGGAACAGGTGAGGGCGATCTGGGAAGAGCAGCAGGCGGTCTGGGGAGCGGAAGAGGCGGATGGAGAGGTGGTGCATGTCGCCAAATGCTCACGGGAAGCGGGCGAAGATGACCAGGACGGCGAGCAGAACGACACCACTGGCTGGGGCAACACCACCACCGCTGGCTGGGGCGACACCCCCACCACTGCCTGGGGCGACAAAGCCACCGACCCCACCGCCTCCAACGCCACCGGCTGGAATTAATGCACGTTACTAGACTATAGCCAGTTATATTCGTGATGTTGTATGTTGTTTATGTAGTACAAATCATGGTACTTTGTTGTTGTTTACTTTCTAAGTTGAACTACTTTAGTATGCTTGTTTCTTAAAGTACCGTGAGCTAGCAAACATATCTATGTAATGTTATATGTGTGTTCAGTTGTGTTTGTGCACTGGCTATACTAGTTCAAAGGAATATGATTGTCAACAGATATAAACTTGCCTTGATGAAAGTCTAGAATTGTAAACACAAGCGTTACAAAGTTATTTTAAGCTAGTTTTATTGGACCCACATTTGGCATCGAGATCAACTTTTGCCCAATCTCAGTCAAACTGAAACCACATATGCCATTAGGTCCCACATGCACCATTGCTAGTGTAAGTGGGCCCACATGTGTCATCGGGGTCAACTTTTGCACAATTTCAGTCAAACTTTTTCCCAAACTCACTCAGGCTATAACCACAGATGCCATCGGTACTCGCATGCACCGATGCTAGTGTAACTGGACCCACATGTGTCATCAGGGTCAAATTTTGCCCAAACTCAGCCAAACAGGAACCACAGATGCCATTGGGTCCCACATGCACCAATGCTAGTATAAGTGGCTCTATTTCAAATTTTACTATGTAATATGCACTATGCACTATCAAACCTGTTATAAGTGAGTTGATCAGAGCATTGATTTGTAAAACTGTCAAATATTTGTAAATTACTGATATATATACCAATATGTACTACTCTTTTTAAAAAAATCATTATTTAGCAAACCCGCTAAATGGGCATAGCGCGCTATAGCTCCGCTATAGCTTTTGATAGCTTTTAAAATCGACGCCGCTAAATCAAATAGCCCGTTATTTTAAATATTGATAAGTGGGTCCCACATGCACCAATGTTAGTATAAGTGGGTCCAACATGCACCAATGTTAGTACAAATAATAGTTTACCTAATTGGGGAAAAAATCTGTCCCTGCAGATATCCTAGCCCCTTCTCGTACTTTCCCCAAACTGCTCCTCTCCATCCGCATCTCCGCATCACCGCCGCATCTCCGCACCGCCATGGCCGTCCGCATTGCCTCCGTCAGGATCGTCCAGCCACCGACGACCGTATTTCTGCAACCCCGCCACCGCGCTTATCCACAGCCACGCCGCTGCGCATCTCCGCAACGCATCCGCCGCCCGTAACGACGTGCACGCCCGCATCGACTCCGGCCACACCACCGCGACGCCGGCGTTGACCGCATCTACGCAACCTTTCTCTACGCTGAAGGTGAGCCCAATCATGTTGGATTTACTTGTGCTGCCCACTGAAATCATGTCTGCATTGTTTGTCCAGTAGGGTTTTCCACGAGCTATGTGCTGAAGCTAGATTTCCCATGAAAATACACTAGTGTACCTACTGGAATAATTCCTGCACATTACAATCCCATGAATCAAACACTACTGGAAGGAAACATTGCATCAGGTCTAAACTCTACAATGCATGTGTAGGAAAATATATTAGGGCTCGTTTGGCTCCTATGCATTCATTTCATTTGGTTGAAATGAAATGAAATGAAATCCCCATGTCACTTCATTTGGATGGAATTTAAATTCCTTAATGAATTTTTATGTTTGGCTGCCACCTGGAATTCTGAAATGAAATGATTTACAGCTTATGTTTGGCTTCCATTTTAAGCCAATTGTGAAATCAACAACACATTTGGCTTCAAAATTCAATTACATAATGTAAATAAAATATGATATTTTCAAAATAAAAATCAACTACAACATGAATAAAGATCAATGTATCCACAAATACACTTGTCTGCTCATTATATGAACACAACTTGATCAATGATGTTGTCATTGTTAGCGTTCTCGTCCGCCATTTCCGCACGGCTTTCAACTGGAGTCCTAGCTCCCGCTCAGTAGCTCGATCCCTTGAGTAAAGTGTGCTAATTATATCCCAATACTTGATAACCTTGTACTTATAGGAAGTTGCATCGTTGTGTGCCTGCAAATAAGAGAAACTAGAACATGTGCCACTTCTTGAAAATCTTAGCCAAGGGTGAGCAACAGATAACACTTGTGAATAAATGTTTTCCTAATAGGTAGGAATACACTATAGCTATAACTTAGCACATCAGGCATGAAAAAGTAAATCTAATGTACAATACTGACAAGCCACAGATTCAAAGTGAAGTTTGGTGGTGGTCCATTTCCTTGGTGCACAATAATGCATCATTCTGCCATGACCAAGATGACCAGATCACATTCATTCTCTCCATCAAACATAAAAAGTTTAGCTAGCTACATCTTGATATGAAAAATGGAACTTGTTTGGACACACACATATATAGATGATAAATTAGTTAGGCATGACATGTCTTAAGAAATTGTCGATGCCGGAATTATGGATGGATGTTCATGTGTAGAAAATACCACCTGGCTGTTTTCCTTGTTTCAAGGAAACAACTCGTAGTAAGCAAGGTCCAGAGCATGAATGACAATGAAACAGAAACACATGCCTAGAAAGTACAACCACATGATGCATAGAGGGACAGTTTTGGGGTCGGCTGTACCACATGCAACCACAACATCGGAAATGGAAGAACCTACACTAACTTGCCATCTCTGATGTGTTAAATCGCTGAAGCATTATATTCTGGTGACTAAAACATAACATAATTACTAGCTATGATCTATTTCTATAAGAAATAGGCCTAAACTTCCTAGTCTCCCAAAAAAGATCGGCCATCTAGCTACTATATATGGCAAGAACTAATGTAGTACTTACGATGTTT
Source organism: Avena eriantha (assembly GCA_910589775.1). NCBI lineage: Eukaryota > Viridiplantae > Streptophyta > Magnoliopsida > Poales > Poaceae > Avena > Avena eriantha. The sequence goes on from OU342743.1 coordinate 528,581,413, forward strand.
CTAAAATCCAACACAGCAAAGGTAGTTCTTGGAGAACTTATATCTGACAGAATAGGAGTCTGGAGCTTTCCTATGCTATGACTAGTGCTTGTAGCATTGAAATAACTTGCAAGTATTTGCAGAAACAATATTTGTATTATTGTGATGAAATACGTTGCTGTGACGCTGTAATACCTATAATGTGTTTCCTACACTTTTACCATTTGTTAATGTGTGCTAAATTTGTATGCGCAGCCCATTCTTTAACATGGCAGGAGCATCTTCGTAGAAGCGTGATCTCGGACCACTCATCACCCAAAGATGTCGGCTTACTGAGAGTGAGCAAGAGCATCTGCTAGAACTTCAATCGAACATAGGCAAAATTGTCGGGTTGCCATTCGTAACCCGCTTGACCAAAACGAATCTTAAGTTGTACCACATGGTACATTCATATAACTTTCTTTTAATTCTTTTTTGTTGCCATGCGTGTATGCAATTTGTCTATGTGGTTTATGACATCGACTTACTAACTTATATATCTTGTTTTGTATTGATCAGAAATTGCCTAAGAAGGTTGTTAATGCTCTACAAATCTGTGAGGGAGGCTCAACTGGAGCGTGTCTTCCTAAAGAGGAGATCACCCCCATCGACTTCAAGATAGAAAAGGATGATCGCCTCTTCTTCGATCCAGATGGGTGGAAGTGTTTCGTACAGAGCACAGATCTAGAAGAGGGACAAGCTGTTCTCATATACTCGAAGAAAGCGCATTCAGAAGGGTGGCGTAACCGAGAGGGTTTCGTCTTCATATTTAGAAGAATAAATGATTTGTCGCCTACGCCGGTGTCCTTGCTCAGGGGTGCCAAGGCGACGGCGGGAAGGGGACGTGAAGGACAGACGCGTACGCCGGCAACGCGCGTTGTCAAGAAGAGGCGTCGTCGTACGGGCAAGGGAAGCAGCAAGGGCAGGGCCACTTCTCTGTCGCCATCGCCATCGCCGTCACCGTCACCGTCTCCACCACCCCATCTGCCGTTGTATGCGAACCCCGACTTTATGTTCATCTGCATCCTTCACGAGGATAAGTGGGACAAGCTCTCCCTCTGCCATGCTTTCAAAGATTACATCAGCGGCGACCAGCCCAACACTGTGCGTGTCCGGGAGTGTAACAGCAGGCTGACCTTCGATGTGGAGATATATTTCGATCATCGAGACGGCCGCTTGTACCTCCGCAGGGGCTGGCCCAAGTTCGTCAAGTGCTACACTATTTCGCTAGCCAACATCCTGGCGTTCGACTACTATGCTGGCAATAGGGAGCTGGTCATCACAATCTACGGCGGTAGGCTCTCCCCCGGGAGTACGCCACCAGCAGCGACGATGATGGCAGTGGCGGTGACAGGGACACGCAGACCATGCCCGTCAAGGAGGAGGAGATGTCAGAGGGCTAGTACGGACATCCAGACCGTGTCCTGACCCTATCATATTTCCATGTCTGCCTCTTCCTAGACTAGGAAGAGGATCTAGGATTAAACTTACCCTGATGCACTCTGTTTAAGTTTTCCTGATACACTATGCTTAAGTCTAATATGTAAGACTAAAAATGCTTTTTCTACCCTATTGCATGTGCATCAGGGTGTGACCAAGCAGATCCGCCCCTGTTCCTAGTTGCAAAACTATTTGCTGAGTTTCTGGGTGTAAAGTCTAATGAGATCACCTACCTTTTGGTGGATGTTAGAAAACTTTGCTGGCTACATATCTAATATGTGAAATAATTCTGCTCTTCTGTTTGTTTTTCGAATCAATGAGGTTTACTTGTTTAAGTGATATTGTGCTTCAGCTTTCAAGTTGGAGTTGTGGAATGAAGGAAACTAATGGTATTGTTTCCTCAGTAATCCAACTGTTGTACGTGAATGAACATATTTTGTTTTCCTTTTCATATATAAACAAATGACTTATTCAAATAATTTAATATGGTTCATGGCCAAATAAATTTATAGTACAATGAATTAGAGATAATCCCGGCTTGTAAACCATATTACAAATTCCGCACGGGAGGTCTAAGTAGGGGCAAAACCTAAACCGTTGCATGTGTTAGGATTTATTTAATTACAATATGTAATTAGAGATAATCCCCGCTTATAAACCTCCCGTTCCGTTCCCTCTGTTTTTTCCAATCAAATTTATAATGAATGGTTTTCGTTCCCTCCACTTGTGTACCGAAAAATTTCGTTCCCACCTCTTTTGTTTTCCACCCGCCCGCCCATTTTGGCGCTAACAATTTGCCGCCCCCAAGACACTTTAAAAACGGCGTGCTCCCACCTCCCGCATACCCATCCCCTAATTCCGTTCCTTGTTCACCGCCCACCTAGAACCCCATCGCCACTTTCCTCGACCCAGATCCGTCAAGCAAGGAATTGGTTGCCGGCGGATTTCCCCTCTGCGGTGGGCGACATGTCCGGCAGTCTTCGAAGCGGCATACCACACCGGAATGTGCTACCACCGACACCAAAGCAAAAGCGTAAATGCCCAGGTCATTTTTCTGCCGCCCTAGGTCTATGCCTCTTTCTAGATCAGTCAAGCATGAGTTCTAGTAGATCAACATGTGTAGATCGTTGTTCAAGATGCTGCAGCTTATGTGCAAGATCTAGGTTTTAGATCATAGACATGGTTCGAGATGCCTAGCACGTGTTGAACGTGACACCCTATGATCCGAATCCTTCAACAATGTGCTTGTCTTGGGTTTTAATTTCATAGATCATGGTTCCAGATGCCATGAATGTGTTGAGCATCACACCGTATGATCTGATCTTATAACTATGTGTTAGATTTAGGTTTCTGTTCCTACATAATGGTTCAGGTAATAGGGCACAACTTGTTGGATAAACCCTGCTGCTTCGCGTCTTAACTGACGCAACTGAACAACTTGATACCTAATACACTAAACCTGACACTTAACTGAACTTGTTGACAGTAGGGTTTAGACAGTTAACTGAATGACGATACGAGATTTGGAGGCAATAGAATAATGTTTTGTGAGCATGTTAATTTTACAGTATGGATCACATAATTTTTGCTTTAATGATCTTGTCTACTCTGTTTGTACTAATGAGTATGATCATGACTTGCCTTTGCTTGATTGTTTTCAGTTACTCAAGTCAAAACAGCAGATGCATATCAAAATGTTAGGAAACAAGTGATGGAGGAGAACGTGTCTCGTATGTCTAAAGCACTGAAGCAGAATGCTATTGAACTTGGCAAGCCAATGGAGGATTTCACGGCGATGGCGCGTGAATTTGTGTTTGGTACTGCTAAGAAACCGGTGGCAGTGACAACACGGAAAGAGGCACAGCTGCAGGAGAAGGATATCACCGAGGACCCTAATTATGAACCTGATCCTGCCAACGAGCCCACTGATGATGATGTGTTTATTCCGGATGAAGAGGACCATGATGTTGTTAAATCTCCCTCTAAGGTGAAGAAATGCAGCATTCTCCTGCCTTCACATGTAGGATATGTACAGATTGCTGTAATATTTATGGCTTGATCTATTAAAATGCAGGTAACGGAAGGTTCTACAAAAGAAAAGAAGCAGAAGCGCTCAAAAACCTTTGTGCCTCCAAATGTTGTAACAAGGTCAGCAACAAATGCAGAGACTCAAGATGATGGTGAAATAGAGACCCCTACCCAGAAAGCAGGGGAATGGGGTACTAATGGAAATGAATCCTCGCCCATGCTAATTCAAACCTCTAGAGGCAGCAACTCACCTGAGGAGAATGTACTTGTCCGCAGCGAACGGGAAGGTATTGACAGCACGTCTTACAATTTATTCACTGGTTTAGTTGCAAAATTTTCAATTGAAGTCTTGACTCTCGTTTTGTCACAGGTTTCAGTTGCAATTGTAGACACGGGTGCTCTAAAGGAAAAGCGTAATGTACGCAAACCTACTACGGGGCATGGGGTACACGAGTGGTCTAGAAGGAATGGAGGGGCTAAGATGCAGATCAACTTCACTCCTGGCATGAGGAGACCCACTGATCCTGTGCAAGCAGCGAAACTGAGTTCAGAGTGTGGCATTCACATACGCAGCAAGATGCCACTAGCAACCCACTGGAAGCAGTATGGTGACAAGGAAGGTCGTCTGAAAGATACTATTCCAGAAACCATTAACTCTATAACCGTAAGTCCGTTAACCTCTTATTCATTTTCCATATAAAATGTCTCATTGGTGGATGATTTTTTAACAATTCTATCATTCGATGCTGATATGAATTTGTGTTCCATGTTATGTGCAGGGAAAATTTGCAATGGACAGCAGTGGTGACCTTGGCAAAGACATTTGCACCGACATTTTACAGAAAGGTATTCACCAACAATGTTGGAGGCTGAAAAAGGTCTGTTGGAAAGATGTTAAAGATCTAACCCACGAGCAAGCTTTATTGTTGAAACCAAAAGAGGTAGACGAGGAAAGCTGGGCAGAGCTTCTTGATATATGGCATGATGAGCACTACAAGGTACACGATTCCTGTTTTTTCAGCTACATCTATCGCAGACATACTACTGTACTATGGAATACTAAATTCATGCATTTGTACATAGGCAATCTGTGAGAGTAACAAGAAGAACAGAGATGCTGTGACGAAGAAACACACCACTGGCTCAAGAAGCTTTGTTGCACATCACCATGCACTTGTGAGTATTCGAACTCTTCAGATGCAACACCTACTTCTTTTTGTGAACATGCCATACACACTTATAATTCATCGTGTCATAATTCTTGTATAAATCTCAGAAGACCGAGGATGTCGATACCTCCCCGATTGCTTTCTTTAAAGCAAGCCACACTAACAAGGATGGTATGATGTCCCAGAAATCAGCATAAGCTTATTTAAGTAAATTATTTTATGTGCTACGCATTTCTCATTAGTTTGTCTAATTATTTGATTTCTTCTAACTCTGGACTTGCTATTTTTTATCCTATTGTAGACTGAGATGGTGCTTCAGAAAATGGGACCACACCCAGAAGATTGGATTCCCAAAACTGATCTGGAGATTGTTGAAGAAGTCCTGAGAGACCAGAACAATTCAAGATCAATTACTTTCCTTTCCAGCATCGGAGTTTCATCTTCTTCCAAGAGGTCTAGCATCTCAGCTGGGCGCATCCGTGATTTAGAAGAAAATTTATCAAGTTTGGAGCAAGATTCGTTGAATGCAGCTGAAAGGGTTCAACGCGAGATGGAGGAACGGATGCAAGAGCAGGAAAGGAGATTTGAAGAGATGAGAAAGAAGAAGGATGATGAACTTGAAGCAGTGAAAAAGTCCAGCGAAGCGAATTGTCTGGCATTTGAGAAGAGGCAGAAGGAAATGGATGGCATGCTTAGTTACCTATTGAGGATGTCGCAGAACTCCCAGTCCCAGTCCCCGTGACTTGGGCCAAAAATCTCTACGCGCTAATGGGCCGGGTGGGCCGAAACATTGTTTTTTATTCCTTTAGTCATTCGAGTTTGATACAACAGTTTCAGTCTACCAGAATTTTAAAGTTTGCGTGTGATACAATTCAGATTTATAAATTTTCTGCCATTTCAAATATTTGCTTCCATTTAATTTTGTTTCGTAATTTGCGTGGAATTTCAATTTTTAATCAAATTTGTCCGTGCAAAAAAATTGGTGACGGCATCACATTCCTCTCGGCCCACAAGGCAGTTCCGAATGGGCCGACCCAAAAAATGACACGTCATCATCGCGGGCCCCACATGCAGACGCCACGTCATCGTTGACGGCCCCACCTACATGCTGCCACGTCAGCGTCGCTGGACCCACCTGCCAGCTGCCACGTCATCTCCGCGGGCCCCACACGAAGGTGACACGTCATCGCATTGGCCCCACCTGCCAGCTACCACGTCATCATCGTCGGACCCACCTGCCAGCTGCCATGTCAGCATCGTCGGACCCACCTGCCAGCTGCCACGTCATCATCGTCGGAACCACCTGCCAGCTGCCACGTCAGCATCGCCGGACCCACCTATCAGATGCCACGTAATCATGGTGGGACCCACCTGCCAGCTGCCACGTCAGCATTGTAAGTCCCACCTGCCAGAATCCTCGTGACGCCATAAATCTTTCATGACGGCATATTGCGTCAACGAATATGCTAAACGGTGACAAATTTTCCTATTTTAGGTGACGTAGAAGGTCCGTCACGGGCCGTAAGGACCGTCACCGAAGCTCAATCTTGCGTGACGAAAATTTGTGTTCCGTCACTATAAAAGAATCTGTGACGGAGCTTCCGTGACGACCCTGGTGACACCACGTTTTCGTCACGAGGGAGTACTTAGTGACGGAAATGGCATTTTCGGTGAAAAAAGTGATTTGTCACAAAAACTCTTTTCTCTTGTAGTGAATCCTGACATCAAAGTTGATTACATAAACAACAACCTTGCAGAATGCCTGAATAACTGGGTGAAGGACATAAAAGTGCGTCCTGTTCATATCTTGATGGACAGCATACGTGGTATGATCATGAAGCTGTTAAATATAAGGAGAGAGATCGGTAGGAGACTTAGAGGACATATGCTACCGCCAGTTGTACAGCAACTACACAAGACAAGCCGAGGACTTGCTCATCTTAAGGTTCTCCCGTCAACCAGCAGAAGTTGTGAGGTGGTCGATATGTCCAAGAGTGGCAAAAGGGATGTTGTGAACATCCAGCTGCGAGAATGCACCTTCTTAGAGTGGCAGCATACCGGGAAACCTTGCGACCATTACTTGGCCTTATTGGTGAAGAAAAGAACTCTACCACATTTGGATCAGTATTTGTCAGACTACTACTCCATGGAAAAGTTCAGAGATGTGTACGCTGGATCCGTCGAGCCATGTACATACCCATCTCAGTGGCCTCAAGTCCAACTATCTTTCGATCTTTGCCAGCCAGTTACAAAAAGGGGCAGAGCAAGACCCCATGTGAATATGTTTAAGAATTTTCTCGAGAAGAAGGGTTCGACTTTCTGTGCTACAAAGAAGGGCAAAAACAGATGCAAGACCTGCCATCTAATAGGCCATAGAGCAGCTGGATGTCCCCTTAATGCTCCCAAACCTAGGTATGAGATGGTACATTCACACAAAAAATTGTTTATAGTCTGTAGATATAAGGTAGTAATCCATGTACTGTTTTTTACAGGAAGCGCAAGGTAAGAAACAAGACAGCCGACTCAATGATTTTGCTGCAAAAGAAAACAAAAACGAGTGGAGTGATGATGCTGGACAAGATTCTGGTGCTGATTGGCCTGACTTCCCTCGGCCCGGAGATGCAGGGTATGTGAAGGTAAGAAAATTGGCACCCAGGAAGAGGAAGAAGGCAGGAGATGAAGAAGCCAGTGGACGTGAAGGAAAGAGGAAGAAAGTTGGCACCCAACCAGAGAAAGAGGTCTAGTAGTGTAGTAGCCTAATGATGTATTGAACTTGAATCTATATATGTAGTTCGGTTAAACTCTGGAGCTGTGTGCGTGGAACTTGTCGAGCGAAACAATCTGCCTCTCGTACTCGGAGTAAAATGTATCGCGAGTTTAAGATTTTATACGGCCGAGGCCACTAGTTGAATCCAAAACTGTGACTGTGCCACTACTATCTGAACAATCGCGATAGCTGAGCGTTTAAATCCTCTCCAAAATCAATGGGTGTTAGTGGCACAGACATGATTTATTTATAGGCGCTTAATAAATCCCTGATGTTGGCATTACACTTATGGTAAGTTTCTGGGATGGAAAACAATTTCTTAAGCTGGCCGCTACACTCCATGAAGCAGCAACTTATTTCAGCTGCTGGACAACGACATGACAACATAAACTGCAAATGCAACAGATAATGCCCAGATAATGAGGAAATTGTGTCCACTATTTGGCCTAATCTTGAGCCCGTCTGTCTCACCACCTCCCTGCCCCTGCCTCCCCTGCCCCTGGCGAAGCTCCCGGATCTCTCGTCCATCGCACGAATCTCCTTTTTCTTGTCCCACACAGCATCACACAGATCCTGAACAAGCTCTCTGTGAAAACCTGTTAGTGGCTTTTCGATCCACACAAACTTGTCACAGCCAGTCCCCTCCCTTCCTGCGTAGTAGATCGAAGGAAACAAAAAAAAGAATTACATTACGCTTTCCAGATCTGGGTTACCATTGTACCTACAGTAGGAACTTACCGCTCTAATGCTGCAGTTGCCGAATTTTCCTGCAGTACTTTCGTTGGTCCACGAAATCCATCTCGGCATCTTCTCACCACACAAACACAGCATATCGAGGTAGTAATCATAGGGTGCCCTCCGGTACCTGATGGGGGCACCCGCCTAACGGCGTTGAGCCGATCCTGATTCCGCCCGAGACGAACTGCACGAGCTACGAGCCATGAGCGAGGGGAGCGAGGGCAGAGAAAAGAGGAGCCTTTGGATGTCAGGGTAGCGGTGAAGCGTGATTTATCCCTACTTAATAACTCAGGCAGAATCCTACTGTCCACATTCGGCTGATAGGTGGGGGACCTAGCGTGTGGACTTGTCAAAAAAACTCGCGCCTTCATGGTTCAAAAGCCCTATCGCGCGCATTGGACGGAATTTTTTGGTACCTTGCCCGCGTACATATCACTGGGAGGTCTTGCTCAGGAACCAGACACGCCTGGCCCACAATCTTACTCCCTCCTAGGAACTTGTCATGGCTCGCGCCGGCAGATCCATCCGCTCCACCCCTTCCGGTAGGGCTCGCCGCGGCGGATCCACCCCAAGATCCTACCGTCACAGTATCAAATGGCCATGGTTTCTTGAGAGGAGCGACGGTGCTATGTATGCGAGCTTGGCCCCTCCTACTTGTAGAAGGACTGATGCGGCGTCGAGCTCGAGAAGGAGCTGCCAGGCACGACGGTGCTCGGTCCACGCCAACCCTGTCACCTTTGTCATTGTCGATTCCGATGTGGAGGGCGACGGGGACGAAGCTGTGCAGAACACCATTGTTGCCTCCTTGGCGAAAGGCAAGCCACGGGCGTGAGTGGATGTCGCCAGGAAGGGCACGGCGGTGTCACCAATCGAGGTGGACTCCGACGACAGCTGTGTGATGTGGGTTTAGATGTTGTTTAGAATGGTTGCAATTTCAGTTGTGTTTAATGTGAGTACAATTATTGTAATGTGTTTGTCGAGCTATATTAAGAAATATGTGCAATAGCAGTGTGTGAGTCCTTCCACTTTAGAAATTGTGTCTGTGCCATTTGCATGTTGCATTATCAACGTAGATTACTTGTAAACAGTCCAACAAAAATCATCATATTTCAACCATCGGACAGGAGTGGCAGGATGGAAGAGAAGTTGGGACAGTGGCTTCGAGGGGAAGGACACTGGCAGGTGGGCCCTCGGAACACGTGACACTGACATGCTGGAGCGGGAGGACACGGTATTGCCGGTCTGTCCAGAGCAAGCGGACTTTGCAACGTGACAACAGCAAGCTGATTGGACCAATATAATAACTCATCGAAGTATTAAGGAGTACTGAAAACTACAACTGGGGTACATTCGCACAACACGTATGCTCTAAGCACGTGAGAAGCATCGCTTAAGTCTAACAGTAACGACAGCACAAGTACTACATATGTAGAAATGCATCTGCCTGTTCGGTCCAGCACCGACAAGGTACTGAGATGGCACACATAGGATCGACCTTAGGTCCACATACTCCACCTCCCGCGGCGTCGGGCAGCTCGGCGCCTCGGCTAGCACAAGAATGCTATCCGACGACGGCGGTTGGGCATTCGCCCACATGCGCACCATGTATACGGGCCTGGCGCACGAGACCGACCTGACGCATACGGCACCCACGACCTGACGCATACGGCACCCATGAAAATATAGCCGTCCCCCCTGGAAAGTTAGCAGGCGGTGTGCCGAGTCAGTGAACAGCACCTGCTCTTGGAGAATTTGGGCTTGCACGTACGAGATCCTAATCACTTCGATCAAGTGCCCATCTGCAAGGTGGACGACGAGCTCTGCAGGTGGGCCGGTGTAGTTGCAATCCCGGCTCCGTGCAAGCGCACGCGCCGTGCGGGCACGCAAGCTCGTGGAGCGGGAGCTCGTGGTATGAGTAATGGCGAAAGCATCCTGGGTGGGAGCACACGAGGGGGAACGCCACTGTGAAGTTGAGCGCGAGGATCTCCATATTCTTGGGCTCCCACATCTACCACAACTAAAGTTCGTCGAGAAATCAGAAAAAAGATCAGCAGTTAGATTGGCGAATAGCAGGCATGTGTAGGATAAGCTGAAAAGCTTGTAAAATGATTTCTTACCATGAAGGTAGTGACCGGAGAATTGGCGGATGTCGTCGGCTTGCGGCTACGGCAGGATGGAAGTGAAGTGGGGAAAGTGGCTTCAAGGGGAAGGAAGAGAAGTACGGGGATGAAGAGAAGTAACGGGGACATGACACTGAGATATGGCCCACTAAACTCGTGAGTCGTAACACTCGCAACATGCCAGTTTGTCCAGAGCAAGCGTGGCCAATCATGCCGCAGAACAGCCTACTCGAGGATCGCTCTCGCGAAGACCATCCCAATCGTCCAAGCGCCCCAATCGAACGGTATGTAACAATCGTCAAGCAGAACAACTGTGTTATGGCGTGCCTTCTAGAAGACTCGGTCTAACAATGGATCCATTGGGGGGGCAATGCTAGTTTTAGAATAAGAACAAGCATGAAATGACTCAAATGGATCCATGTGTGGTTTGTGGAAATAACACACATGCAATGACTCTAGTGGTTGATCCATGTATGGTTTGTGGAAATAACACACATGCAATGACTGTAATAGATCCATAAGTGGTTTATGGAAAAGAACACACATGCAATGACTCTGGTGGTTGATCCATGTGTGGTTTGTGGAAATAACACGCATGTAATGACTCTGGTTGATCCATATGTGGTTTGTGGAAAGAACACACATGCAATGACCACTGGTGGATCCATGTGTGGTTTGTGGAAAAGAACACACATGCAATGACTAGTTGTTGATCCATGTGTGGTTTGTGGAAAGAACACACATGCAATGACAGTGGTGGATCCATGTGTGGTTTGTGAAAAGAACACACATGCCATGACTCTAGTGGTTGATCCATGTGTGGTTTGCGGAAATAACACACATGCCTTGATTCTAGTGGTTGATCCATGTGTGGTTTGTGAAAATAACACACATGCAATGACTCTAGTGGTTGATCCATGTGTGGTTTGTGGAAATAACACAAATGCAATGACTCTAGTGGTTCATCCATCTATGGTTTGTGGAAATAACACACATGCAATGACTCTAGTGGTTGATCCATGTGTGGTTTGCGGAAATAACACACATGCAATGACTGTAATGGATCCATAAGTGGTTCATGGAAAAGAACACACATGCAATGACCACTGGTTGATCCATATGTGGTTTGTGGAAAGAACACACATGCAATGACTCTAGTGGTTGATCCATGTGTGGTTTGTGGAAAGAACACACATGCAATGACAGTGGTGGATCCTTGTGTGGTTTGTGGATAGAACACACATGCAATGACTCTAGTGCTAGTTTTAGTATAAGAACACACATGCAATGACTCTAGTGGGTCCACATGTGGTTTGTGAAAATAACACACATGCAATGACCACTGGTTGATCCATAAGTTGTTTGTGGAAAAGAACACACATGTAATCAGTCTAGTGGATCCATATGTGGTTTGTGGAAAGAACACACATGCAATGACTCTAGTGCTG